>JARQOC010000004.1:505120056-505336086 GCA_033576535.1 Allobates femoralis
CGAGCGCGCACCCGCGCATCGCTACCGACATCGTTGCCTTGGTTGCTGCGTGTGACGCCGGCTTTAGTTTTAGAAGGCTGGTGATATGTGACATGGTCTCCCAGTACTTACCTATACACAACCTGTGATCCTCTCAAGATATCATTCTCTATTTCTTTCTTATCTCTTTCTCCCACAATCACATACAAGATATCTCCTATGCATCCCCCATACTCTGAAACTCTTTGTAATCATACTTTTTGTATCAGACTCTCGTTTATCATGGAAATCTTCAAAAGGGACCTGAAGGACCCACCTCTTCCGACAAGCCAACAAACTGCAGTGAGGCTCAGTCCACCAACTGTCGCATGACCAGCTCTACCATCACCTACTGTATCCTCACCCATTCCTTGTAGACTGTGAGCCCCCCAGGGCAGGGTCCTTTCTCCTCCTCCTCCTGTCTGTGCCTTGTATAATTATTATAATTATTGTACTTGCCTATATATGCCCCATTTTCACATGTAGAGCTTCATGGAATAATAATTAAAATAATAATAATTATTTTATCCTACTTGTACTCTTTCTTCAAAAAGTTGAAATTAAATATCACATAGTGCTAATGAAATATAGATTGCCTGTGTAATTCTCGACAGGACATATCCTTTAGAAAAGCAATCTGTCCTTTATAACTGGTCTGGCCAAAGTAGAAGGGTCCTTAGCAAGCCTTCCTTTATTAATACTCAATTATAGAAAATAGCTACTAAACCAGAGATTCTCATTAAAAAACTTTCCAGACTTGTCTGTGCACCTCCTCGGAGGCAGTTTTTTTTTTTTTCCTACATTATGAGAACCTGTAAGGTTGTCTATGTTGTGAATGACAAAAGTCATTTAACCACACTATATTGAGATAACCTTACCATAATAGCTAGCCCCAATCGTAATAAGGGCATTCCTAAGACACTATTTCCAAAATGACCCTTGACTAAATCTATGATGATTAACTATTAACAGATGTGTTTCCAAATTTATTAGTAGGATTGCGTTTAGTAGTAAAATACTTATCAAAGAATTGTAGATGGTAAATGAATGACAATACAATCTAAGGGAAAAAATGTGGACGGCCTAGCTCACATCTAATGCAGGTCTGCATTTTACTGCATTTTTACCTCTAAAGATGCATCCAAACGCATGCATTTTTGTCCCAATTGATTTAAATGGGAAACGCATAGAAAACGCATGCAAAAGCACATGTGCATGCGTTTTTGCTAATGCAGTCAAAAATGTGGGCTGTTACGTCTAGGGCTGCGTTTGCAAAAACACATGCGTTATTGCATGCATTTTCTATGCGTTTTCCATTGAAATCAATGGGGCAAAAAATACATGCATATTGGACACGTTTTTAGCAGTAAAAACACATAGAAATGCAAATGCAGAAAAACGCAGACCTGCATTAGATGTGAAAAGGGCCGACATATTTCTTATTGAAAGGGGCTAAATGGATTCTGCTGGGGTCACTACATCCTAAAACTGTAAATAGATACTTTACGTACAGCAGGTGAAATAAGTATTGAATACATCACTAATTTACTAAGTATAATTTTATAGGTGCTATTGACATTAATTTCTTATCAGATGGTGGTAACACCCCATCTTATCGACACATGCAAATAAATCAAACCATAGATGTCCATAAATGAAGTTATGTGTAATAATGAAAAATGAGACACAGAAAAATGTATTGAACACGTGAAGAATGAGAAGAACATAAAGCAATGAATAAGAGTAAAGAGATATGCCTTGATGTATGGCTACTGTGATAAAATAAAACTGCCCTTTTTTGTTTCCTACGTATCTACATTTTTTCATGTTTTTTAGCGGTAATGCATGTTCATATTGTCATATTCATTATTTGCATTCCTTAGCATTTCAGTATGCTACTGTCTCTTTATTTTAGTATATGTTATATTCAGTATGCACCTGTTCAGACTTGCCGGTTAGGAAGTGTCATCAGTTTTCTTATTTAATAATGAGAAATGACACATTGAAAATATATTGAACACATGAAGAAAGAAGTGCAAAATGCAATGGAAAGTAATGACACCAGCTGAAATCTATCAGTTGTTAAAAAGGATTCCTGTTGCTTAGTGAAAAATAATACCAGTGGGCTCAACTGATGACCTATGAAAAGGTATCTCATTACCAAAGTGCCACACAAGAAACATCTCATGATGGGTTAAACCAATGAACTGCCTCAAGGCCTTCAACACCGTACTGTTGCAAAACATACTGATAGCATTGGTTGCAGAAGAAATAATAAACTAATGAAGGATTCTGAAGGTGAGCACTGTTGGGGTCATGATCCCTAAGTGGAAAGAACATATTTACACCATAAACCAGCCACGACCAGGTGCCCCTTGCAACATTTCAGACAAAGGAGTGACAAGATATATAATCAGAGATATCCAAGTGCCAAGAACCACCTGTGAAGAGCTACATAAAGACTAGTAATTAGCATGCACTAGTGCATCTCAGTGAATTAGACCAGTGTTTCCCAACTCCAGTCCTCAAGGCACACCAACAGGTCATGTTTTCAGGATTTCCTTATCATTAGAGAGATGATGGAATTATCCCCTGTGCAAGTGATTAAACTAACACCTGTGCAATCCTAAGGAAATCCTGAAAACATGACCTGTTGGTGTGCCTTGAGGACTGGAGTTGGGAAACACTGAATTAGACTATCAGCAAAAAGTTAGTTTTCATAATTCAATACAAAAAGTGAAATGCATATGTTATATAGAGTCATACAAACAGAGTGATCTATTTCAAGTGTTTATTTCTGTTAATGTTGATGATTAAGGCTTACAAGCCAATGAAAACCAGAAGGTCATTATTTCAGAAAATTAAAGAAGGATGAAGGGTTAAAACTGTGTTGCCGTATTCAACAAGACATCAAAGGGTGAATATAATATTGATTTATTAGTCAACGTGCTTCAGGGCTCCCAAAAATGCCCTGAAACATGGCAATATTACATAGATTTTTGATGATATTCTAATTCATTGAGATGCACTAGTACAATTGTTTCAAGGAAAACAATAAGTAACTGAAGTCAAATTCCATGGCCTTAAAACCTCAAAAATCAGCTAACTTCTTTATTAATTAAAATTATTTATCAAAATATCAAATTATTTACATGCAGGTACCATTATTTGTTGAGCTATTACTTATCTATAGCTAAGGGTAAACACACATTACATATGGGCATTTAAGAATACAGCAACTGTATTTATAATACCAATTGTGGTACATTTTACATCAATCTGTTATTATTTAAATCTAATCTAGCATAGTACTATGTTGGATCCCTGAGGAAGGAGGTAAGATTTAGCTCTGAAACGCGTCGGAATTAAAGCCATCATTGCCTGACAACTGTGTTTATTTCATCTAATTCCATCGTATGTGCAGCGCGGATCTGAGAAGCACTGTCCTTTTTCCCTGTGTTCATCTTTGGCACCACCTTTGCTAGTGGAGAGTGGATCCTGCGGCAGCCATACCATACCTTTATCCTGTTTGTGGGTCACACAACCATCTCATGTGAGCAGTGACATAAAATTGCACAGCTGCAGTGTTATAAAGATAAGACCATATTACGCTTTCTCTCCTCTGTCATAGTTTGTGTGGAAGAATGGGACAAATCCCACTTGAGCAATTGATATAACTAGTCTTTCTATACAGGAGGTATCTTGAAGCTGTCATTAGTTAATAACAAAGGCTTCTATATGATGTACAAAATAAATTTCAGTAAGTGTGTTCAATAATGTTTTCTTGTGTCATTTTTCATTATTTCAGATAACTAAATTTATGCACATCTATGTTTTGATTTGTTTGCCTTTGTATATTGGATGGGTTGTTTCCGACATCTGGTAATAAATTCACGTCAATTGCACCTTTATAAATGTTTACTTAGAAAATTGGGGACGTATTAAATTCTTCTTTTAAGAGGTGGATGGGTATTCTTTATCATCAGCTTTGCTTAATATACTCTAATTTTAAATTTCTTATTTGATATCTTATACTGTTGTGCATTTTCTGTCATTTTTATATAGCCTAAAAAATATTACCATGGAGGAATGGTGTTTGTTAAACTTTCAACACTTAATTTATATATTGTCTTTTATGATGAATAAATAACTTTTTAAAAAAGATTGAGTTAATAGTCCTTGTCAATAACTTAGCTGTACATCAGGTGTTTTGATCAAGGCTCTGTTGTCACCTGTCTGGCATTGGATATTGTAGATGATTTATGGTCTAGGAATGTCAATGGTTTTGGTGCAGACACTAGAGGTGAGTGGATCTTTTGAAATTCAAAGTCTGAGTTTTCCCTCAAAATGTAATTAGAGGTGGATAAATTTGTCCCATCTCAATACTGGAAACGTTGTACTTCCTCAGAAAATACACATGAGGGAGAGGGGAGGGAGAGGGGACACTATTGACCAAAACAGCTTACACACTACAAGAAATAGGAAAAAAATTGCCTAAAAGAAGTCAGAAAAAAGAAAAAAACAGAAGACCCTGTTGACCATGAAGGCTTACAATCAGCACAAGAAAGAGACTTACCCAGTGGCCCTGAGGTTGCAAAACGACTCTGTCGTACAAACTCTGCTCCAATGTGAGATGCTGATTTCTGATGGCCCAAGTACTGACCTCCACTATTCATGGTATGATAATGTGCAAGATGTCATAGATGCAGGGTTTTATGGGGAAGCTGACATGGCAACTTAAAATTACATTAGTTACTATCTGATGTTTCAGCAATGTAGGAATTGGTGCTCGGAAAGCTTTATTTTGCTAACTGTGAATCAAATGTCAAAGAGCTTGAATTTGAGTGAAGACATGAATTTTAATAAATTTAACTCAAATCTGATCATCTGCAGATTGATGCATTTGTCTCTAATGCATGACACATCTTTAGCCTACTGGACACATGTTTATGATGATGATGTTGATGATGATGAATAACGAGCTGACCTATAATGCACGCTCTGCATAATACCTCAAAATGACGACTTTAATTTTAAATAATGAGTAACAGCACTATATAATCAATGTATGGCCATATACATATCTTATTTTGGTAGATGCCAAACTAAATTTTGTTTTGACCTTTCCTGTATATAAGTGGATTGCAGCAGCCTTAATGCAAACTGTAAATTTTGGTTCACTGGGCCACAGTGACTAGCAAGAAACAGGGTCTGGGGGTAACACAGTAACAGCCAGTGGCGTAACTTCAGGCCCAGGGGCCCCAATGCGAAAGCTCCAATGGGGCCCCCAATTATTGCAAATCTTTAATAATATTAGTCTTTTTCTATGGGCCAAAGGGACTTTCGGGGCCCCCTAGGCTGCAGGGCCCGGGTGCGATCGCAACCCCTGCACCTATTGTAGTTACGCCCCTGGTAACAGCGGATTACTAGGCCAGCAGTTTACCCTTCTTTATTACTTTATTTTTACTGGTGAATAACTAGTGATGGGGAAACCCGAACTGTAAAGTTTGGGGCTTGTACCAAACACCTCGTGTTTAGGCACAGTCCCCGAACACAGCATCCCTGAGAAGTCCATGTTACTATTCGTGTTCAGCTAGGGGTCTGTAGAAATAAGCAATATGATGATTAAAATAGGAGAATTATTCTTATCAGTCTCCCACTACAGTCACACTTGCTTCCATGAGCAGTCATTAACCCTCATGTTTATTCACTGCATTGACTCTAACAGCCAATCACAGACATCTACTCTCTGTGACAGCATCTGTGATTGGCTGTTTAGTGAGATTTTGCCCCCACCCATTGTTCTGGGATCTGTGATTGGTTGCCATACACATTAGTGTATCTCCTCCCATTGCTAACAGTGCAGTGTCAGGATTCAGGAACTTCGGTTCTGATGAAAAGGAGAGAGAGAGCTATTTCCAATCTGACTCATCTAGACTCCATCTGTTTCTGTAAGCAGATATCCTGCTAATAATAAATTATAAATAAAAAGAAATACAAAAATAGAGAGAGTTTCGAGTGAAGAATTAGAAAATGATGGCAGTTACAAATGGATTTTTGACCTGACAGTTTTTCTTTAACGAGAATTGACAGCTGTCATCAAGCCACAGATTGGCAATCTTCAGATCGCTATGAGACCCGCACATTAAAAATCTTATAAGTAAATAGTTAATAAATACAGACACAGAGAAAAATCCTTTATTTGAAATAAAACACATAAACAACTATTTTTCACCCATTTATTAGCCTCAAATATACCCAGCTCCGATGGAAAATCCACAAAACTATGTGTTCATGAGCAGACCCAGAATGAAGTGTGACCACAGCTGGAGACTGTGTATTATAATTCTTCTACTTTAATCATCATTTTGCTTTCCTTTACAGCCCCTTGCCCTTACTACCACCATTTGATAACTCTAATTTTGGGTCCCCATAGACTTATATGGGGTTTGGGGTTCAGTTTCAAGTGTGGGTCAAGTCCGTTTTCGATTCCTGACTCTATAAAAAGTCCATCCAGTTCCATTTAACCCAAACATCTGTGGGTTTGCCCATTTCTAGTTGTCACCTGTCTATTGCAATACCAGTGATAAACCAAGTTCAAAATCCAATAGAATTTTGTATGGGAATAGGGAACTATTAGAAAGATTATCAAAAAGCGTGATTTGGAAAATACACTCCTAGAATTACCCTACATAGGGTTGTGATTTTATTATGGTAAGGTTAGGGTCAGATGGTATGATATGATTATGGTAAGATTATCCCATTAAAGTGTGCCATTTGCTCATCAGTATTGGCACCCATGAAGTTTAACTACATAATGTGTCATATCTCCTGAAAAAAATTAATCAAATGAAAGAGCTTTTTTGTATAGAGACTCGTGTTAAATATAAAAGAGCAAATGATAAACAACTATTTAATACAAAAAACTGTGGGAGGAAAAGAAGAAAAACCTAAGCCTTGTTGTACACTCTTATTGGCACCCTTTACATTAATTAGTATGTAGACACATTTTGATTCGTCTGTGATAAATCACAAATGATAATCACCTGAGGTAAATTGTTGGTGCTCATGTGACATGAATTAGGCAATGAATGAAGACTTCACTGTTTTAAAAGCTACATGTTAGACCCTATTCCTTTGTCACAATGGTGAAGACAATGGAGCTGTCTGAGGACATCAGAACTACTAATATTAGTAAACACAAGACTTTGAAAGGGTATATGGCTATCTTCAAAGACTTTGGTATCCTAGTTTAAACAGTGTTCAATGTTATTAAGAAGTTTGCCATGCATGGACCTTTCAAAATCCATCCTGTTGAAAAAAGAGGAAAATTGATAACAGATGTCATCGAAAGTTGGTGCAAATGGTGGAAAAACACCACATCAGACTCCAAAAGACTTGAAGGCTAACCTGGATCAGACTGGGGTCATTGTTTCAATACGTACCATATGCCGCACACTAAACCAAGCAGACTTTTATGGGCAAAGGCCAAGGAAAAAACATTGCTAAAGAAAAGACACAAAAAGGAATCATTGATCTTTGCCAAAGAGTACCTTGACAAAACACAAACCTTCCGGGAAAATTTCTGTAGACAAATTAAACAAAAATATACCTTTTTGTCAATGCAAAGGAAAAGTTTGTTTACAGATGATGCAATGAAGCTTAAAAGGAAAAGAGCAACCTACCAAGAATTAGCCATGGTGGATGATCGATAATGCTGTGAGGTTGCTTTGCTGTGTCTGGTACTGGAGACCTTGACTGTATCACAGGAATCAATAAATCAAAGAATTATCAAGAGATTTTAGAGTGAAATGCCCTACCCAGTGTAAGAAAATTTAGTTTGTGTTAAAGATCATGGGTCCTCCAGCAAGACAATGACCCAAAGCACACACATCCAAAAGTTCACAGGAATGGTTGAAAAAGAAAGCATGCGACTGTTTAAAAATGACAGCAATGAGTTCTGACCTCAATCCCTGGGGTCAGCTGAAATCTGCTATTGGGAAAAAACCCTACAAACATTTAAGAGCTTGAACCAACTGCAATGGAAGAGTGGTAGTAAAAATCAGCTGAGAAGTGCAATAAGCGTATAGATGGCTACAAGAAACATTTGGCAGCTGTCATTTATGCCAAAGGGTGTGAAGCCAAGTAATAATTAGGCGGGCATTTATTGCTGCACATGCTGTTTATTATGTTTCTTCTTTAGAACTGCAACATGTAAGTTGACAAACAATGTTTTATTGTTCAGAGAAAAGTAGAAGTTAAACATGTATTCCACCTTGAAAATGTTATGATACCTTTTTTAAACACTCAATAAAGAAGAAAGCATGTATTGGATTCCACATGGTCTGATGTCTACATTTCTCTGGATACTGTATCAGCCCAGCCGACTGGCAGTGTCAAGACCTGGATCCTGCTTTCGATTTTCCTGGAATATTCATATGGTGAGCAGAACACTCTCCTTTATCTCACAATAGTATATTGTTGTATTACTTTGGAATACTTATTAAAAAATCCTGAGGATATAACTATTTCTCTAGATATTATTCACTCTATGAAAAAAATGAAGGGGTACCAATAATAGTGAGCAATACTGTATGAACTTTCAAACCCAGAAAAACATTCATTCACAATGTAATATAAAATGAAGTGACTTATAAAAGCAATATAGATATCATGTATGTCAGGAAAGGTCATCAAAATCCTAAGCCTGGAATAAACCATCAATGTTCTACACATATTGCAGAATGTAATGCACATGTTTTTTATTTCCCTCTTCCACAATTTTAAATGACCAGGTTAGGTATTGCAATGATTGTTGCATAATCTACAATGTAAGATTTTGTGACATGTATTCTTTTTATTATTGCAGTTGCGCCATGCGTGGTAAACAGTGACAAGTTTTGTGTAACCAGCAGGGAAGATATTTCTGTTATTATTATGCATGACCTTTTGAATACATACCAGTTCCTGAATACGAGTGTACACATCTTAAAATCTTGTAAAATGTAAAATCTTCTGCTGGAACATGTACAACTCCACTATGTGGTCTACAGAGCTCATATATTACAGTCTCATTGAATAATTAGCCTGCTGAGTCAACAAATATCAAAGTCCAAGAACATACTGGATCCACCATTACCAATAAGGATGTTATATGGCATACTGTCTACCGTAACATTGGAAAGTAGAGCCACATGCTGTAATACTATATGCATTTTTTATAAACTGTCTACCATTAAAGAAGAGATCCAGCTAACTTATCCACAGGTAACTTGTGTTATATATTTCACTGGAATGAGAGAAATACATTTAACCAAATTTGTTTCCTGAAATATCAGTATATGAATTCATTGAATATGTAATCAATATAAGCGTAATCCAGACTTATACATTATAGGTCCAATATAATGTTAAAAACTAGATTTTTAAAACCTTTTTGCATATTTAAATGTCTAAAATGATAACTAATCTCCACTTTACTTCACTTAAATACCACTATTATAAATGGCTGTCACCACCACACATTGCAAAAATATTGTTCTTTCTATATCTATCTATCTATCTATCTATCTATCTATCTATCTATCTATCTATCTATCTATCTATGTATCTACAGTGTTGGCCAAAAGTATTGACACCCCTGCAATTCTGTCAGATAATACTCAGTTTCTTCCTGAAAATGATTGCAATCACAAATTCTTTGGTATTATTATCTTCATTTACCGTATATACTCGTGTATAAGCCGACCCGTGTATAAGCCGACCCCCCTATTTTTGCCCCAAAACCTGGGAAAACCTATTGACTCGTGTATAAGCCGAGGGTGGACCCCAGCACAGGTGTACAGCCCCCAGCAGTGTGGTATACAGGCCCCCCAATGGTAGTATACAGCAGCCTCCCCAGTGGCATATACAGGCCCCAGTAGTATATACAGCAACCCCAGTGGTATACAGCAGCCTCCCCAGTGGTATATACAGACCCCACCAGTATATACAGCAGCCCCAGTGGTATATACAGCAGCCCCAGTGGTATATACAGCAGCCCCAGTGGTATATACAGCAGCTCCAGTGGTATATACAGCAGCCCCAGTGGTATACAGGCCTCAGCAGTATATACAGCAGCCCCCAGGGGTTATACAGCACCCCCCAGGGGTTATACAGCACCCCCCAGGGGTTATACAGCACCCCCCAGGGGTTATACAGCGGCCCCCAGGGGGTACCCAGCGGCCCCCTGGGGGTACCCAGCAGCCCTCAGGGGGTACCCAGCAGCCCTCAGGGGGTACCCAGCAGCCCCCTGGGGGTACCAACAGCCCCCAGGGGGTACCCAGCAGCCCCCTGGGGGTACCAACAGCCCCCAGGGGGTACCCAGCAGCCCCCAGGGGGTACCCAACAGCCCCCTGGGGGTACCAACAGCCCCCTGGGGGTACCCAACAGCCCTTTGGGGGTACCAACAGCCCCCAGGGGGTACCCAGCAGCCCCCTGATCGGCGCCGCTCCTCGGTGCTTCTTCTTCATCCTCCCGTCCTCGCTGGCTGCATCCGGGATCTCCGGCCGTCGCGCGATGACGTCATATCGCTGCGACAGCCGGAGATCCCGGATGCAGCCAGCGAGGACGGGAGGATGAAGAAGAAGCACCGAAGAGCGGCGCCGATCAGAACACCGGGATGGTAATGTATAAGCAGCGGGGGCCCTTACAAGGGGGGACAGTGCCAGCTTTTGGGGGGCTATATGAACTGCTTCCCCCTGCCGCTGATTGACAGGGGGAAGCAGTGCATATATAATGAGCGGCCCCACGTGACGGGGCCGCTCATACAGCAGCCTCCCCCCGCCTCCTCCAGCCTCCACAGCCCCCACCACAGCAGGTGGTACCGTATAGACCCGTGTATAAGCCGAGGGGGGGACTTTTCAGCCCAAATTTTGGGCTGAAAAACTCGGCTTATACACGAGTATATACGGTAATTTGTCTTCAATGAAAAAACACAAACAAGAATGAAGCAAAAAGCAAAACATTGATCATTTCACACAAAATTCCAAAAATGGGGCAGACAAAAGTATTGGCACCCTCAGCCTAATACTTGGTTTCACAAACTGCAATCAACCGCTTCCGGTAACCATCAATGAGTTTCTTACAATGCTCTGCTGCAATTTTAGACCATTCTTCTTTGGCAAACTGCCCCAGGTCCCTGATATTTGAAGGGTGCCTTCTCCAAACTGCCATTTTTAGATCTCTCCACAGTGTTCCATGGGATTCAGGTCTGGACTCATTGCTGGCCAACTTAGAAGTCTCCAGTGCTTTCTCTCAAACCATTTTCTAGTGCTTTTTGAAGTGTGTTTTGGGTCATTGTCCTGCTGGAAGACCCATGACCTCTGAGGGAGACCCAGCTTTCTCACACTGGGCCCTACATTATGCTGCAAAATTTGTTGGTAGTCTTCAGACTTCATAATGCCATGCACACGGTCAAGCAGTCCAGTGCCAGAGGCAGCAAAGCAACCCCAAAACATCAGGGAACCTCCACCATGTTTGACTGTAGGGAACGTGTTCTTTTCTTTGAATGCCTCTTTTTTTCTACTGTAAACTCTATGTTGATGCCTTTGCCCAAAAAGAGAGAACATTCTTCCAAAACGTTTTAGGCTTTCTCAGGTAAGTTTTGGCAAACTCCAGCCTGGCTTTTTTATGTCTCGGGGTAAGAAGTGGGGTCTTCCTGGGTCTCCTACCATACAGTTCCTTTTCATTCAGACGCCGACGGATAGTACGGGTTGACACTGTTGTACCATCGGACTGCAGGGCAGCTTGAACTTGTTTGGATGTTAGTCGAGGTTCTTTATCCACCATCTGCACAATCTTGCGTTGAAATTTCTTGTCAATTTTTCTTTTATGTCCACATCTAGGGAGGTTAGCCACAGTGCCATGGGCTTTAAACTTCTTGATGACACTGCGCACGGTAGACACAGGAACATTCAGGTCTTTGGAGATGGACTTGTAGCCTTGAGATTGCTCATGCTTCCTCACAATTTGGTTTCTCAAGTCTTCAGACAGTTCTTTGGTCTTCTTTCTTTTCTCCATGCTCAATGTGGTACACACAAGGACACAGGACAGAGGTTGAGTCAACTTTAATCCATGTCAACTGGCTGCAAGTGTGATTTAGTTATTGCCAACACCTGCTAGATGCCACAGGTAAGTTACAGGTGCTGTTAATTACTCAAATTAGAGAAGCATCACATGATTTTTCTAACAGTGCCAATACATTCGTCAGCCCCCTTTTTTATATTTGGTGTGGAATTATATCCAATTTCGCTTTAGGACAATTCTTTTTGTGTTATCTTCATTGAAGTCAAATTAAATGAAGATAATAATACCAAAGAATTTGTGACTGCAATCATTTTCAGGAAGAAACTGAGTATTATCTGACAGAATTGCAGGGGTGTAAATACTTTTGGCCAACACTCTATCTATCTATCTATCTATCTATCTATCTATCTATCTATCTATCTATCTATCTATCTATCTATCTATCTATCTATAATGCCCTTCAATAACTGTGATGCTAGATACTATGGGAATGCAAATAAAGTATTACTTACAATTAGATAAACTGCTTTCTAGATCTGAGTGGTGGCAGAGAATCCAGTACGTCTCGTGCAGCTACAGCTAGTCTATTATGCATCCATACTTTCTCATGTTTGTTTTGGATGCTAGAAAAAGACCATGCCTAGCAGCCCAAAATCAGAGTAGTCTCCGATTCTGGGTAGTGGAAAAAAGTGGACACAATCGGATCCCTGATAAAACTGGCAAACACGGATGGCCATTAAGGACCAATCCATGCCCATCCATGCCCATAGGAATACATTACCGTTCAAAAGTTTGAGGTCACCCAGACAATTTTGTGTTTTCCATGAAAACTCATACTTTTATTGATCAAATGAGTTGCAAAATGAATAGAAAATATAGTCCAGACATTGACAAGGTTAAAAATAATGATTTTTATTTGAAATAGTAATTTTCTCCTTCAAACTTTGCTTTTGTCAAAGAATGCATCCTTTGCAGCAATTATAGCATTGCAGACCTTTGGCATTCTAGCTGTTAATTTGCTGAGGTAATCTTGAGAAATTTCCCCCATGCTTCCTGAAGCCCCTCCCACAATTGGATTGGCTTGATGGCCACTTTTTGCGTACCATACGGTCAAGCTGCTCCCACAACAGCTCAATGGGGTTGAGATCTGGTGACTGCGCTGGCCACTCCACTACAGATAGAATACCAGCTACCTGCTTCTTCCCTAAATAGTTCATGCATAATTTGGTGGTGTGCTTTGGCTCATTGTCCTGTTGTAGGATGAAATTGGCTCCAAACAAGTGCTGTCCACAGGGTATGGCAAGGCATTGCAAAATGGAGTGATAGACTTCCTTATTCAAAATCCCTTTTACCTTGTACAAATCTTCCACTTTATCAGCACCAAGGCAACCCCAGACCATCACATTACCTCCACCATGCTTGACAGATGGAGTCAAGCACTCTTCCAGCATCTTTTCAGTTGTTCTGCAGCTCACAAATGTTCTTCTGTGTGATCCAAACACTTCAAACTTTGATTCGTCTGTCCATAAAACTTTTTTCCAATCTTCCTCTGTCCATCTGTCCAATGTCTGTGTTCTTTTAACATATTAATCATTTCCTTTTATTAAGCTAATCACATGATGCGCGCTTCCACATCATATGATGCACTTGTAAACAGCGCAAGGTTTCAAACTTTGGCAGTTAGATGCCGGCGTTTGACAGCGCTCTGAGGTCCATCACCCATAGGATTACATTGGCAGCTTTAACACATCGATCCATTACAGATTCTATCTTTTTAATGGACCCCCCCCCCGAACGGAAACCTAATGCTAGTGGGACCCTAACCTAACAGACAGAGTTCTTGGTTCATGTCCCAGTAACGGAAACTTATTTTTCTAATTAGTATTATGATACCTTACCATTACAAGTTTAACAGATATTTAGGTAGTAATATATAACAAGCAAGCAATGTTAGGTGTCAGAGTCAGTTTTCAAACTAAGATAATAGAGTCAAATGTCAAACGCAGATGTCAAAATTAGATGTCATCATTTTGGTAGTGGAAAAGAAATCATATGTTTCCAAAAATGATTATGTGGGTTGTGTTGCCATTTACCAGACTAGTAAAGTTTTCATTGTGTGGTCAATGGAGCTGTGTGATGGGTTATTATTTTCCAGGGCAAGACAATGGTTTTGTTGATACTGGTTTTGGAACTGATATGAAGCTTTGATCGCTTGTTAAAGCATGTTTTCCTGGTGTTGCAGTGACCAAAAATACATATTTTTTGCTTTTTTTTTATCTTTTTCATTTACAATCTTTACTGATACTGTTATTTATTTTTATGCTTTGATAAATCAAACTTTTCTGATTGCAATGATACCATATATGTGTATTTTTAGGGTGAAAAGGCAGGTGATTTAAGCTGTAATAATTTTTTTAAAATGTTGTCAAAATTTTTTAAGTTTTTTTACATTTCACTGTTTTTACTAGTCCTCTTAGGGTTTTATAAACTGCAATCCTCTGACCATTTGTGCTATGTACAACAATGTCATATGATAGCTGCATGTACTAAAAATCACAATCTCCTTTGAAACCCTTTCAATAGGGGAAATCATAGGAGCACTGCCATGAATAAACCCATGATCTCGTGATGGCAGCGCTGATGGGCTCTTAAAATGGCGTGTCCTATGTCTACGCATGTTAAATCCTATTGTCAGAGTGTTACAATGGGATTTACAAGGTTAACAATCGTGATTGGAACTCCTCTCCACCCACTATTTGTAGAAGCAGGCCCTGGCTCACCCTGTAAGCCAACTCTATAAAACTGCTTCCAACTTGCGCCATAAATGTGCGGCAGATATTGTGAAAGGGATAAAGATTGCTTGTTTCTATAAATACATTATTTGTCAATGAAATTTTCTGTTGAAATATCTCAACAGGATTAGTTTCATTATAAAATACATTAAAGTGAAAATAATAATTCAATAGAAAATGTAGAAGTCCAGATCTTGAACAAAGGGTTTTTATTTATTAAATGTAATGAACCCCTTCCCGGCCCATAACATTAATATACATCATGGTTTGGGTGCCCTCCTTTGATATAAGCTTCGGCGCTGAGCTCAGAATATTTTCCCGACATCTCAGCTGATCTCATCAGCTGTCATTTAGTGATAGCGCAATCTAAAGACGCCATGGCAGGGATCACTCCATTCCCCGCCGTGATCGGAGATCCCGCAATAAGATTGCAGGATCTCCGGCCATAACGCGATAGCCCGGGGTCCTGCCGAGACCCCGGAAGCTATCACTGATCACTTCCTGTGAATGGTTGGCATCACTGCCAACCACTCACAGTGATCATTTGTGACAGGCCCAATGTGCTGCAGCTCATTGGGACCTGTCACAAGCAATAGGTTGCTGCAGCACTGTGGCGCCCTATGGGGCTGTGTAAAATCAAGAATGCATTAAAAAATAAAGTTCTTAAAAATATGAAAAAAAAACCCAAAAGTTCAAATCACTCCCCTTTTCCCTCATTTAAAATAAAAGTATTAAAAAAATGTAAAAAATACACATATTTGGTATCGCTGTGTTCAGAAATGAATGATCTATCAAGATATAAAATCAATTAACCAGAGCTATAAACTGCATAACGGAAAAAAGGTCCAAACACCAAAATAATGTTTTCTTGCTAAAAATGCAATAACGAGCAATCAAAACAGGGCATCCACCCAAAAATTGTATCATTAGAAACATTAGCTCAAGACGCAAAAAAAAGCTGTCACACAGCCCCAGATCCGAAAAATGAGAACGCTAGGGGTTGCGGAACATGGCGTAAAAAGTGTGATTCTTTTTTTTTTTTCAAAAGTCAGATTTTTTTTTCATCACTTAAACAACAGTAAACGTATACTTGTTTGATATCTACGAACTTGTACCAACCTGAGGCATCACAATGTCATGTCAATTTTACCATGTAGTGAACATGGCAACTAAAAAACTCAAAAAACCAATGTGTAATTGCACTTTTTTTGCAATTTCACTCCTTTTGGATTTTTTTTCCCATTTTCCTGTATGGTAAAATAAATGATTGTATCTGAAAGTACAACTCATCCCGCAAAAAACAAGCCATCATATGTCTATATTTACGGAAAAAATAAAAAAGTTATTGTTCTTGGAAGCAGGGGAGCAAAAAAACGAACATGGAAAACAAAAAATCACCAGGTGGTCAAGGGGTTAAAGTTTTTCATAAGACAAGTGAAGTTACATGAATAGCATTTTATGTTCTATTAATTTCAAGTGCATTCAGAACTCAGTTCATGACTAACAGTATTGAATGCATTTTAAACTTGTACAACAGAACACAGTAACTTTCCTTGTCTTGCAATGCACTTTGATTGGATTTAATAAAGAAAACCATGTTGTTCATGAGCTGGACTTCTACGTTTTCTATTGGATTTGATCGGTAGTGGCAGAGCTGTTGTCCAAGCTCCATACAGGACTGAGATGAGCTAGATGGTGAGCTGGATTCTATGTTCATCATGATAATAATTGTTCTGCCACCCTGATCTCTACTTTTGATGTTGAGTGTAAAGCGGTAACCAGAATTATATCTTTGAGACACAATTTTGATCTATATATTTTGAGCAGATATTTACAGATATTTAGATTTATAAAGGTTTTCTTAGCCAAAGCTAGGGCTTACTTCACATGGGACAAGGATTTATTAATTTACATAGCTATGTATGTAAATAACATATAAAAATGGCATCTTAGTGCGATTCGCCACCAGTTCTCCCTCTTGTGGGAAAAACTTATGGAATCTATAGGTATATATTTGTCGTAATAGCCACATAATGATTTCAAAAAGCTTACAGCAGTTTTTTATATCAAATGGGTTTAGACTGGTTTCACACTACCTGTTTTTGGAATCCCGGGCAATGTGGGAAAAACCTGCATCTCCCCATAATCCCCCACAATTGATAATCATGATGCAACTGGATACACCCACACCAGTATTATCACTAATCAATCTCACAGGTTGTGTACCTATTTTAGCTGGATCTGGTGGAAAATGACATGCCCACTAATGGGCGTGTCATTTAACACTGGGCTCTGGGCATGCTCAGTTAAAAAACCTGGATCCAGCATCTGGATTCAGCAGAATCGAGATTCCGCTGGATCCTGGTTCCATAGAACACCATTGTAATTTAACCCACATTGCCCTGGATGCGGGATTTCTCAGCTTTGAAACGGACGTCAAAATTGCTACAAAATGTGTTTTTGGTCTCAGTGAACACCCAGTTCAGAGAAACCCGTAAAGAACTTGATGCACACATTAGTCCCTGCGGTCCCATTGAAAATCAATGGGGCAGAAAATGGATGCGGGTGCATCAGGTTGAAGCTGGATTTGCACAGATACCAAAAACCAGTAGTGTGACACCAGCCTAAGCCTGTCTCATTTAGAGGGCTCCTATTTTTGCAGTTTCCTACCTGTGAGAGATTGATCTCAAATCTGGAGAGAAGGAGTTGGATGTAAAATGGATCCTTTCTGGGGAATAATATTATTTTTTCTCTCTCAATTGTTTTGCAATTTAAGGCAGAATAGAAAATAATAGTAGGTTTAATAGTATTCTTTTAATTACAATTTGTATTCTTTTACATGCAAAATAGAACAATTATGTATTTATGTGTATTTAATCTCATCATTCACATACAAGTGGTTTGTGCTATAAACATCTAATTGTTGCTGATAAAAATCTGAGAACATTAAGTCTAGTAAAAGTGTTAAATGCATCTTCTGAGCTCTAAGATGGGGATAAATGATCCTGTCTTATTAACACATCAAGGTAACTTTAAATGAACCTTATGAAATTGTTACCTTTGTCAAGGAAAACACTAAAGTTCCCCCCTCTGTTTGCACAATAAAAATCATTAAATAGAGTTATGCTCAAAGTTGGTCTAAATGAATAATAATGCATTTCATCTATTATCAAAGTGAGAACACAAGACATTATCATCATTTTCCTACTTCGCCAGGCAGCTCCATGTACCCATGAACTTACCTTTAAGTTGTAGAGGTTATTGACAATGGCACTTTACAAGATATCCTATTTAGTAGTTACCGAAAGAAATTTAAAGGATAAACACACTGAATCATCCCATTGTGTCCTAATTGCAGCAAAAACAAAAGGCACCAGATGCGTAATTTGCATTAGTTTCATTAGGAAATCTTTGTGTGTGTGTCTATTTGATAAAATTGAATCCAGTACACAAAGCACATATAAGAAGCTTTATTGCAGCTTCCATTTTTTCACTAGAAAATACTTGCTGGAAGGCAGCTGAAAATGAAAATCTTAGCACAAAATGTTTTATTCAATGTATATGTTTAGAGAGCCAATAAGATCCACTGTACACATCATGTTACTCAAAAAGTTTAAAAAGCATATAGCAACATATGGCATTATTCAGACATTTTGAAAAACATGAAATATAAAGAGTTGATTTATTCCAATTTAAATAATTAAAAAAAAACCAATAACAGTGAAAATATATTTAAATATTCTTTGAACAATATTTCTTAGTGTAATGAGGACCTTATCCAGCTCTTAGATGTCTATTAGTAGATAAGGATGAGAGAGCCCCTCATTTTGAAACCTGTCATTCCTCTTGGAAATGAATAATTAAATTGATAATTTGCTACCAATTTGCAAAATAAAAATGATATTTCTACATACTTCAACACTGTTGTCACTGTTTGGACAGTCTCAAACTACCGTATACTCGCGTATAAGCCGAGTTTTTCAGCCCAAAAATTGGGCTGAAAAGTACCCCCCTAGGCTTATACGCGAGTCAATACGGCAGCCCCGGCAGCCCCAGCAGCCCCACCAGCCTCAGTAATCCAGGGCCCCCCCAGCCTTGCTCCGGTAACCTGTAAAGTAAAATATACTTATCACTGTCCCGCTGCCGTCCGTGCCCGCATCTGCCGACATCCCGATCCTCCATCTTCATGCGTCTTCTTACGGTTTCCTCTGCTCGTCGCAGGCAATGACGTAATTGCCGGCGCCGAACACAGGAAGTCGGAAGAAGACGCATGAAGATGGAGGATCGGGATGTCGGCAGATGCGGGCGCGGACAGCAGCGGGACAGTGATAAGTATATTTTACTTTACAGGTTACCGGAGCAAGGCTGGGGGGGCCCTGGATTACTGGGGCTGCTGTATACTACTGCTGGGGCTGCTATATACTACCACTGGGGCTGCTGGGGCTGCTGTATACTACCACTGGGGCTGCTGGGGCTGCTATATACTACCACTGGGGCTGCTGGGGCTGCTGTATACTACCACTGGGGCTGCTGGGGCTGCTATATACTACCACTGGGGCTGCTGGGGATGCTATATACTATCACTGGGGCTGCTGTATACTACCACTGGGGCTGCTGGGGCTGCTATATACTACCACTGGGGCTGCTGGGGCTGCTATATAATACCACTGGGGCTGCTGGGGATGCTATATACTACCACTGGGGCTGCTGGGGCTGCTGTATACTACCACTGGGGCTGCTGTATACTACCACTGGGGAGACCTGTATACCACTGGGGGGGCCTGTATATCACACTGCTGGGGGCTGTATACCTGTGCTGGGGTCCACCCTCGGCTTATACACGAGTCAATAGGTTTTTCCAGATTTTTGGGGCAAAAGTAGGGGGGTCGGCTTATACACGGGTCGGCTTATACACGAGTATATACGGTATGTAATAACGTACTATTCACCTTGTCAATAACGTAACACCAAGTTGTCCATTTTTTCCTGCAATTTTAGATGGATTAACAGAAGATCAATAAAAAGATACTTCTGAATTATTTAATTAAATTAGTAAAGTAAAAAAGCTGTCAAATGAACTGATAGATTTTGTTAAAATACACATTTTTGTGAACAAGAGGAGGTTAATGAAATTACTCATTATTGAATTAATAGATCTCCTGAATTGGCACAATTGTAGAAACATTTTTGGTGTTCCAACAATTACATTGACTTTAGTCTTGACAGTATGTTTCTAAAGGCAATATCTCTATTGTTAGTATGAGTTCAGGTTTCAGCATGGATGTCATGTGATTGTGCCTTTCTGAGAATTCTTTGGTAACTTATAGTAGCAATAAAATAAAAAAAAGAGGTATTTACCAAGAAGTAATGGTACATTTTTTTTATTTCAATTCATTATTTTTTACAGCAAAGTTTTACCATCTGATTTACCTATCAGGCAGGTATTGTTGCCTTTATTCCTGAGCCAGCTGTTGACTTAACTTTTTAGCCAACAACTATGTATTTTTCCTTCCTCATTCAACAAAATGTTAAGCTTTACCCAGCTTTCCTGTGTTTTTAGTAGAGGGGAATTAGTGTCAACTATGGAGATAATTATCCCCATGATAACAAAATGATTGAGCATTTAAATTCAGGTTCCTCAATACTTTTGTGAAGAGTTGCCCCAATAGCCCAACCCTCTTCATCCAAAAGAAGCTTCTCCACCATGACAGAAGATCAACTCTCCTCCCTTCTGTCACGATCACACCTCACCACCTGTGCCCTTGACCCACTTCCCTCCCACCTCATCCCGAACCTCACTGCAGTCCTCATCCCTGCTCTAACCCATCTCTTCAACTTATCACTTACTACTGGCTTCTTCCCCTCATCCTTCAAACACACCTTGATCACTCCCATCCTCAAAAATTCCTCCCTTGACCCTGCATCTGTCTCTATCGCCCAACAACTCTTCTCCCCTTCGCCTCAAAGCTACTTAACAGCACATCCATTCTGAACTGTCTCCCCACTTCTCCTCCTATTTCCTCTTTGACCACCTACAATCCAGTTTCTGATCCCACCACTGCACCGAAATAGCCCTAACCAAAGTCAACAATGACCTACTGACCGCCAAGAGTAAACAACACTACTCCATCCTCCTTCTTGACCTATCTGCCGCCTTTGACACCGTTGACTATTCCCTCCTACTTCAGATTTTGGAATCTCTTGGCATCACTGACCTAGCCCTCTCCTGGATCTCCTCATTCCTAATAGACCAGACCTTTAGTGTCACCCTTTCCCACACCTCCTCTTCGCCCTACCCCCTATCTGTTGGTGTCACCCAAGGCTCGTTTCTGGGACCACTACTCTTCTTCATCTACACCCTTGGCCTAGGACAACTCATTGATCATTAAGTCCCACGGCCTTCAGTACCACCTCTACACCGACGATACCCACATGTATCTGTCTGGGCCCGACATCACCTCCCTACTTTCCCAAATTCCTCAATGCCTGTCCGCCATTTCATCCTTCTTCTCAGCTCACTTCCTAAAATTGAACATGGAGAAAACTGAATTCATTGCCTTCCCCCTAAGTCACTCTCCCCCTCTACCAGACCTATCCAGCACTGTCAACGACTGATCACTCTCCCCAGTCCTCCATGCCAAGTGCCTCGGGATAATCCTGGACTATTCCCTCTCCTTTAAGCCCCACATCCAAGCCCTCACCACCACCTGCCGACTGCAGCTCAAAAACATTTCCCAAAGCCGCACTTTCCTTGACCACGACACTGCTAAAACACGTCCATGCTCTAAACATCTCCCGCCTTTACTTCTGCAACCTTCTGTTCACCGGCCTCCCTGCTACCTCCCTCACACCTCTCCAATCTATCCTTAACTCCACTGCCCAACTAATCCACCTGTCTCCCCACTACTCCCCTGTCTCCCCCCTCTGCCAAGCCCTTCACTGGCTCCCCACTTCTCAGAGGTCCCGGTTCAAAACCCTAACCATGACATACAAAGCAATCCACAACCTGTCCCCTCCATACATCTCTGACATGGTCTACTGATACCTACCCCCACGCAACCTGCGATCCTCCCAAGAGCTCCTTCTCTACTCCCCTCTCATTTCCTCCTCTCACAACCGCATACAAGATTTCTCTTGTGCATCCGCTATACTCTGGAACTCTTTTCCCCAACATATCAGACAGTCACCTACCCTGGGAACCTTCAAAAGAAACCTGAAGACCCACCTCTTCCGTAAAGCCTACAACCTACAATGATACCCAGTCCACCGCACCGTCTCACGTTCTGCACTTCCCCCTCCAACTGTATCCCCACCCGCCCCTCGTAGACTATGAGCCCTCGTGAACAGGGTCCTCTCCCCTCCTGTACCTGTACATTTTGATTGTCCATACATATTGCACTTGTCCTCTTCCGCCATTTCCATATGTAAGGCACCATGGAATCTAATGGTGCTATATAAATAAATAATTATAAGAAAAATTATAATTGATGTAGACATACCAGCCTGGATCCCCCTCCCTCCCGCATCTCAAGCTCATTTTAAATTTTTGAGCAGGTTAAAGAAGAAGTTTCCCGGCTCCTTGCTTCTTCTAGGTCTACAGCCTGCTCTAGCGACCCTATTTTCTCACATCTCCTCCAGTCCCTCTCCCCAGCTGTCACTATCTAACTAAAATATTTAACCTCTCTCCTTCTGATATTTTTTCCCTGTTCATTCAAACACTCCAACATAGTCCCCCTACTCAAAAAAAATCCCTTGACCAAAACTGCACTGCTAAGGCTGGCTTCAGACTTGCAGATGCATCTGCAGCGTTTTGCAGATGCATCTGCAAGCATCTGCATGCAGACCGCGGCCCCTATGTTTATAATGGTGCACACGGCGGTCTGCAGATGCTTGCGGACTGCCGTGCGCTCTCATTGCCCGCCATTAGTGATCTGTGCGCACGCGGATGCCTGCGCACAAATCACACACTCCCGCCCGCACCATGGACGCGACATCTCGCAGACCGCCGTGCGCACCATTATAAACATAGGGGCCGCGGTCTGCATGCAGATGCTTGCAGATGCATCTGCAAAACGCTGTCTCTCTCTGATCATGGTCTCCTTGATCCTTTGCAATCTGGATTTTTCTCTTTACTTTCCAATAAAACTGCCCTCACCAAAGTCTTTAATGACCTATTAACATTAAAAGTCAATGGTAACTACTCCCTGCTGTTCCTGGATGTCTTTGCCGCCTTTGACACTGGGGACCATCAGCTCCTCATTAACATGCTCTGCTCATTTGGACTCAAGGACAATGCTTTCTCCTGATTTTCCTATCTCTCTGACAGCTCCTTCACTGTATCTTTTGCCGACTCCTCTTCCCTTTCTCTCCTCTCACTGTCGGGGCTCATCAGGGTTCAGTCCTAGGACCCTTCCTCTTCTCTCTGTACACTATTGGTCAAATCATCAGGAGATTCTGCTTTCAATATCATCTCTAAGCTGATATAATTACTGCAAAGGAAGCAAGCGCAATAGGGTCTTATTGTTATATGCACAGTTTGGCTCTGAAGCCGCTATATAAAACTGCTCACGTTCTCTGGTTGTGTGACACACAACCAGTTTGAGAAACAGGTAATAGTAGCTGCTGCAAGACACACACTTCCATGTGCAATGTGGTAGGAAAATCCAAGGATTCAAAGGGGACGGTGTGTTGTTGATCCGCGCTGCTACAAAAGATACGAAGCCCAAGTCTTCAGTTACTTGAAGTTTATTGGATCCACCAACTCGTTTCAGAGCCTGCTATGCTCCATCATCCTTCATCATCTTGAAGACTTGGGCTTCATGTCTTTTGCAGCTGCGCAGACCAACAACACACCGTCCCCTTTGAATCTCTAAGCTGATGACACCCAATTACACATTTCATGGCCTGACATCACCCGCACATTAATACAAAATACCAAAGACTGTCTGTCTGCTGTCTCTCACACCATGTCATCCTCCTTTCTTAAATTGAATCTCCCCAAAACCGAATTTCTCATCTTTCCACCTTCTACTGGCCATCCGACACCTGACCTCTCAATTATCTTTGATGGGTCAGCCATAACTCCCAAGCAGCAGACTCGTTGTCTTGGCATCATATTTGACAACAAGCTATCCTTTATCCCCTATATCAAATCACTTACTAACTTACAAATGTTACTTGCACCTAAAAAAATCTCTAGAATTCGACCATTTCTCACCCTTGAAACTACAAAAACAATTACTGTCGCTTTATTTATTCTCATCTAGACTACTGCAATTCTCTATTAATTGGTCTCCCTCTAACCAAATTTTCTTCACTCAAGTCCATCCTTAACGCAGCAGCCAGGGTAATTTTTCCGTCCAGCCATTTCACTGAAGCCTCTACCTTATGCCAGTCATTACATTGGTTGCCCATCTACTACAAGTTACAGTACAAACTTACCTCTCACACCCGCAAAGCTCTCCACAGTTCTGCCCCCCTATATCTCATCCCTCATCTCTGTTAATCACTCTACGTGTGCCCTCCATTCTGCAACTGATCTCAGATTAATTTCACCCATAATTTGAAGCTAACACTGCCATCTCCAAGATTTTTCTCATGCTGCACCTGTGCTCTGAAATGCACTGCCCCAAACAACTTTTAGCCCCATGTTCTAAAGCGCGCATTAAACACATATCTCTTTAGACATGCCTATCACCTCAACTCTTTAACCTAGCTTTCCCCTCTAACCTGATTCATCCTTCTTAATAATGAACACAACCTGCTCTTTCCTATTCACCTGTCTTCACATCTTCTCTAAAGCTAATAGAACTTAAGTGCATATAGACAAAACTGTCTGATGACCGGAACATGTGGCCTCATATGAAAAACGCTATTTATCATAATGATGGCTGAACCAGACCCTACAAGTATGTCCGACCTACTGTGTCCCCTATGTCCCTATAGATTGTAAGCTTTCGAGCAGGGCCCTGACTATTCTTGTAACTGGTGAACTCTGTATTACTTTGTGTTGTTGTCTGTACATTGCCTACACTTAATTGTAAAGTGCTGCAGAATATGTTGGTACTATATAAATATTGATTATTATTATTAATAAAATCATCATGTACAATAATACCAGAAAGACTCCAGATTACAAAAACTTTTCTACACTGTAGACTTTGCAATAAAGTACAGAAAATATAAAGTACAGTTGTTAATGATTAAAGTTTCTACCATTAACAGAGATTCTGTATAAAGATGAGAGGATTGATCATTGCAGGATTGAGTTTGAGACAAGTTTCATGAAATTTGCTGTTTCATGTGAATTCGAACACTTTGAGAGTCAATTCAGAGATTACAAAAAACTAAACTTACCCTGCACAATTTCCCACACTGCTGAAGTATTGGAGAGTTGTCCATTGTCTTTTGTGCTTCTGTGTGAGCTTCCACATAAAGCCCTACAACTATAACATCATATAACAGATTATCATACCTTGTACAGTGGTGGCCAGTACCTTGGACATCAAAGATGAGCAGTTCCCAGTTAAGTGCATTTTGTACTGTACAACAGCATTATTTTCAATCTGCAGAGTCATTGGGAAAGTCTATCTCTTCTTCAGTGTGTAAGCTCCTATGGTCAGCTGGAACCTCTCTTTACTATATAGTTTGAGCTGTACACATAATGGTTAGAGGGGTCTTTCTCTTTGCTGTAGTGTATGCTCTTATGGTCAGTAGGTCCCTCTCTCTCTCTTGCTTGTTAAGTGTAAGCTTTTATGGTTAGCAACATTCTCTCTTTCACTTTTAGATTGTAAGCACTTATGACCAGCAGGATACTCTCCCTCCCTCTTTTGTAAACTCTTATGGTCATCAGCGTTTTCCCTGTCCTTTTCCCCACATGTATTTGAATGCAAGTAAAGGCTTTCCTATATTGATTTTCACTCAAATATATTTGACGCAAATTTGACTGATTTGTGAAAGAACCTTATCTCTAATCCTATCAAAATAGTTTCCATTGGCAGTTCACATTTAAGAATAACAATACAGTTTATTGACACAGCATGTTTAGTCCCCTCATACTGTACATCCTATATTTTTTCCCTTTTGTGAGTCAGCTTCACTGTAGCGTTCTTAAGATCATCCTTACAAACCACAGCAGTTGCTCTCTGGACTCTTCTAGTCTATA
Source organism: Allobates femoralis (assembly GCA_033576535.1). Lineage (NCBI taxonomy): Eukaryota > Metazoa > Chordata > Amphibia > Anura > Aromobatidae > Allobates > Allobates femoralis. Next base: position 505,146,097 of record JARQOC010000004.1, read on the forward strand.
CTCAACTGAAACAACACAAAACTAAAGATATGAGCCATAGTATAAGTTGGTATATGCATTATTCCATAGAAGCATTTTCATACTGTGGCCATTTCAAAGTAAAAAATTTATATAGAAACAAAATAAGCACATAAATGTTTTGCCTTTTTTGTGCTATTTAGAAATGGGCCGTGGCCCCTTATCCTAGAGCTAAATATCATATTTATATAGCTTGGCTGTCCATACAGTTGGGCCTTAATAAGAGAGAGGGCAGAAGGGGTGTTTGAGGGAGACTAATAGACTGTCTTAAAATACTTTGTAGAAAAATATCTTGGGTTGAATGATTCAAGATACTATACTAAAGAAAGGAAACAAGAAAAAAGATAGAAAGAAAAACAAAAGACACAAGAGAGTTCTGCAGTTCTGCCAGGAACAGGTTGCTTTCTTAGATGTGTTATCTTATTTGTGTCTTGATGTTAGAACAAAAAGTTATCTCCTAGTCAGGCATTAAATTGTCGAAGTTAATCCATCTGTCCCAGCGGTTGTGTAGGATTTATGATATCCATTATATATTGCATGATGTTTTTCATAATTAGTATGTAGGGTCATAGTTTCTGTTATTTCATTCAATTTTGGGACCAAGTTAGTTTTTTATTTAGCAGCTATTGTGTTGTTTACTACTAGGAAAATGTGACTCATAGATATCTATGTTTGGATTGCGTTTTTTATGCCAGTTCCCTTGCTATCCTTAAAATTGGGGCTTGGGCCAGAGCTGCTTGACAGATTCACTATAATTTATGCCATAAAATTTAATAAATTATAGCAATTCAAGGATGGAGAATTTCTACTTCTGTAGTATAATTGCTGTAGCAATGGTATAAGTCACGGTACCGTCCTGCACTGACAGTTTGACCAAATGGGACCTCGCGCAGTTTTTCAATCTATGCATAGCAGTGTTTAATTTTAATGTATAGGGAAACTATAATGAGCTCTACTTTTGCAAAATGGAAATCTTACACACAAAGTGGATGAAAACGAAATGATATTAAATATTAAAAATATACTTTATTAAAAAATACAAACCCTGTGAGACATGTGTTCAACGTGCCCTATTACATTAATGGCAATGTATACAAGTAAGGGTCACATTGGTTCGTTCCTTTTGCAGTCACCTGGTAGTAATTATTTCATCAATAATGTAGACTACAGATTAGCACATAACTATATTCCTAAATTAATATATCGATGTAATCCTAGTTAAATATGTGTACATATGTGTAAGTCCATGAAGGACAATGGTGACAAACAGTGAAAAACATATTTTAAAGGGAATCTGTCACTGAGCTTTTTCTACCTACCGTAATCTGTTTTTTTTTTCACCTATTGGGCTGCTTTCTGAATTTTTGATACAATCCCTGATAAATCAGAAGCAGATTATCACTACAGAACTAGTAATTCTGCCACCAGGTGGTCCAGCACATTAATGAGCTACATATAACCCCACTCCCACCACTGATTGGCAGCTTTCTGTGTACACTGTATATGCACAGAAAACTGCCGATCAGTGGTGTGGACAGAGTTATACAGAGATCAGCATTTAAATAAGGCTAGATATGTAGCAACTAATACAGTGATATCAAAATTACAGCAAGCAGTTCAGTAAGTGATACATTGCTGGAATCAGAGCTTGTGACCGCATATTATATTGCGCTAAGATGGGGTACTGAAAACCTTGTCAGATTCCCTTTAATCAGCAGTTTGTACAAGTACAAACATATACACTGTGTGCAGAATTATTAGGCAAATGAGTATATTGATCACATGATACTTTTTATACATGTTGTCCTACTCCAAGCTGTACAGGCTTGAGAGGCAACTACCAATTAAGTAAATCAGGTGATGTGCATCTCTGTAATGAGGTGTGCTTAATTATCAGGAAACTTCCTTTCCTTTGGCAAAATGGGTCAGAAGAGAGATTTGACAAATGATGTTGTAATGATGTAATGAGTTATCGCTGTTGCTGGTGTCCTCCCCGCCTCCAGCCTTCTCTGTGCCACCACTTGTTCAGCCTCCTTTATGTGTCTGCCCTCCTTTCAACCTCCAGTCCTCTCTGTGCCACCTGGAGGTGGCACAGAGAGGGCTGGGGGTGGGGAGGACATCAGCAATAGCGATGACTCATTACTGAGTAAGTCCCTCCGGGATCGTTACCTGTACACTTTATAAAATCTTTTTGACAACTTACAGGGGGGCTAGAGAGCTAGAGACATGCGGGACCCCTTCCCTGAATGCAGCACACATACTGTATTCAGTGCTGCATTCAGTTAGCATAGCACCAGGGGTGACAGGTCCTCTTTAAAACACATCACTGTTATTGTCCCATGATGGTCTTACGTAAAGAATGTATTAAAATGATCATTATTGACTTTAATTTCAATTAAGGGACTAATAGATAAAGTATTCTGAATTGTATCAGAACAAACTCTGAAATGCATTAGCAATACTATAAATTATTCAAAAGCAAGAACAAGACAATAAAAATATTCATAATACAAAAAGTGGAATGTACCAGTGGGTGCCTGTTACATTAACATGTATAAGGTTGCCACAAAATTAAAGAGGAGCTAATTACTTTTCTTGCATATCGCCAATGGGTGCATTAAAATGATTTTTTTCTTCCTAGGCAGAGATATAGCCAACACAACCTGTTTTATGCCAAGAAAGGCGAGATAGTTCCTAGCGGCTGAGATTAACTCTATAGGGGGCCATTAAGAGACAATGACCTCCCTTTCAGTTTCACTGTCAAAGAAAATTGCTGTTTCTGCTGCAGATCTGGATATTCTACACTGACTCCATCTAGAAGAACTGAGTATTATTTAGGTCTTGAGGACTGTCCACGATAGAAGCTTACTGTTAATGTCTTAAGGTGAAGCAAACATGAGTAGAATTCTGTAGTAAAATTATAATAGCTACAATTAATATATCCACAATAATGTCTTGTACTTAATTAAAGAAAATATTAACTACTAAGTTTCTTTTTTATCTTAAAGACATTTCGGTAATATATCATTTTTATGCAGTGTTTAAATACATCCTAATGAAAGAGACTTACGGTACTTTACAATGACCGTTGATTGATGACAAAGGGAAGTTTCACATTTACTTGAATCTCTGTAACTTTGGATTGTATCCTGAAATTCGGTATACTATCTGCCCCAAAGCAAAAAAGGCTAAAAGAATAGTATTGCATTTTCTCATGTTTTTCTAAATATTTGCTTTAGATTAAGTTATTACAAGGTTTATACATTTGCTCGCTGCAGTGATGGAAACGGATTAATAAAATACATAGCTTTGCTAAAATATTCACCACAAATTCATGGGTATCCATTTCAAAGAAAACCTAATTTATTTTCTATACAGTTCTAGTACAATGATTCCGGTCTCACACTTTCTCTTCAATTGTATTTCCTGTTAGGTTGTTTTTGCTGTGGTTTTAATTCAGTGAACAATGTGCATCTAGATCATCAGAGCATCACAAGTCAGGTTTCTGTATTACATGTGAATTTTGAAAGATTTTTATGAAAATTTTATTTCATATCTTGATATTTATTAAAAAAAAAATGTAGTTATATTGAAATTTGTACACTAACCCATAGGGCTTTTTTTTAGACTCTCCTTTTGGGATGAGTTCACAGGAATTTTCACAGCTTACAACCCAAAGGATCCACCATTTACAATATGAAATATCACAGCTGATCCTGAACCCTCTACCTAAAATGCAGTACAGCAGATAAGATTGGGATCTGACCATTGTGTCCATGGGAAATGTGTTGTTTCCTTAACTCCATTATGACTAATGACGAGTTTAGCCATCATGGAAAGATGTCAGTTCCCGCACTATGATGGCTAAACTCGTCATGGCTTTGAACTGTCACTGCTTGTAAATAAACAGTGACAGTTTAATTCTGACAGCTAAGTGTAGGGGAAGAGGTGTGGGGACCCTTGATAGTGGTCTCCACACTCAGAGCGATGTGATCAGTCAGTCAATCTGTAAATACAAAAAGTACAGGAGCACAATGTGTGAAACCTGGTGGTCTAGGGGGTTAACAGAAAGCACGCCAATTTGCCACTCACCCGGGGGTTTGTGCAGTTGTGCACAAAACCGAGCAAAGCCTAGAAGCAGAGGAGCCCCCGCTCGTAATGCCGGCTTGTAGTCCCACCTCAGCTCACTGTGTTCCCTGGAGGCCACGTGATCTGGCTTGGATGTGACGTCACTGCAGGTCCTACCACTGTTATTACTTTGTGATGCTTCCCAGGTCCTCAAGAAGAAGAAATTAGAAAACGCCCTGGCCCAGAGCAGCTCCACCAGTGATCCCACAAAGGGATTATAAATTAAACAAAAGGAAAATGAATCCTGGAGTTTTATGAGCGCTTAGGCATAGAGCAGAGGGAACATATTAGCAGATTCTTAAACCTTTTATTATTAGCTCCTTGTATGGACCAGGGTATCACCTGATGAAGATAGTTTGCATGCTATCAAAACGTGTTGTGGCCCATATGAAGAGCTAATAATAATAAAAGGTTTGAGAATCTGCTAATATGTTCCCTCTGCTCTGTGCCTAAGTGCTCATAAAACTCCAGCATTCATTTTCTTTTTGTTTCTGTCAGTCAATCTGACTGAACGATCACATCATGATCACGCAGGAAAGTGCTGAATATGAGCACTTCCCTGCGCAATCGCTGCAGGAGCCGGGCTGTCAGCTGTGCCCTGCTCCTGCATTCATTCCCTGCCTGTACCCACTGCCCCTCCACTCCTGTGCCCATTTCCTGGTCTCTCCTTCTTCTGCTTCCCGGTCTCCTCCCTCCTCTCCCCGGTCTCCTTTCTCTGGTCTCCTCTCCCCGGTCTCCTCTCCCTGGTCTCTTCTTCACAGTCTTCTCCCTCCTCTCCTTGCTCTCCTCTCCCCGGTCTCCTTCCTCCTCTCCCCACTCTCCTCTTTCTGACTTCCAGGCTCCCATCCTCTCCCTGCTCTCCTCCTTCTGCTCCCGGCTCTCCTCCCACCGCTCACCTCCTTCTGCACACTGCTCTCCTCCCACCACTCACCTCCTTCTGCACCCTGCTCTCCTTCCACTGCTCACCTCCTTCTACACCCCGCTATCCTCTTTCCTCAAACCCTCCTCCATCTTCTCTGGTGCCTGCTCTCCCCCTTCATCCTGTGCTTGCCGGCTCGCCGCCTGTGCTTTCCTCTCAGACTTATCTCCTGCGTGGAAGAGATGAGGCCCACGATGACAGATCTGACAGCCAGTGACAGCGATCGGTGTGGTTACTGTCCCTGGCTCTGTGTCGCCTGCTAAGTGCTGTGATCTTACGATCACAGCACTTAGGGTCCGGGGAGAGGGAGCACAGAGCCACTCACCTCTCCCCATGGTGATCAGCCCATCATAAAATAGCTGTGATGGGCCGATCACTATGGTAACCTGAGGTTGTCATGGCAACCTGAGGTTGCCATGGCGACATCTGGTAACCTGACCCAAGTCTCAGAGATCATGTGATCTCTGGGACTTGGGTTTGCAGCACTGACAGCTGCACTGTATGGCACATCATTGCCATACAGTGCAGCATTAGTGTGACCCCAGAGACTGCAGCAAAAGGACCCTTGATCCCTTGCTGCAGTCTCTGGAGGCAACTGACTGTCATGGGACCATCATTGTGGATTACGTCGGAGGGCATGTGGGTGTAATAAGGATGGAGTTCAAATATATGTTTGTGTTTTTGTTATAATAAAATGATTTTTTCATGGTGTGGTGGCTTATTTACCATTGACTTAGAGGTTCCTTATGGCCGGGTACCAGATATACCGTATATACTCACGTATAAGCTGAGTTTTTCAGCCCAAAAATTGGGCTGAAAAGTCCCCCCCTCGGCTTATACGCGAGTCATATACAGCCCCAGTGGTAGTATACAGCCGCCCGCCCGCCACCCCCATCAGTATACAGGCCTCCCCATCAGGATCCAGGACCCCCCCCCTTGCTCCGCAAAACCTGCAAAGTAAAATCATTATACTTATCACTGTCGTGTTGCCGCCGTCCCCGCCGCTGCCATCGCGCTCCCCGGCTTCATCCGGCTTCTTCCGGCTTCCTGTGGTCGGCGCAGGCAATGACGTCATTGCCTGCGCCGACCACAGGAAGCCGGAAGACGCTGGATGAAGACGGAGGAGCGCGATGGCAGTGGCGGGGACGGCAGTGACAGGACAGTGATAAGTATAATGATTTTACTTTGCAGGTTTTGCGGAGCAAGGAGGAGTCCCTGGATACTGATGGCGGGGCCTGTATACTGATGGGGTGGCGGGCGGGCTGCTGTTTACTACCACTGGGGCTGTATATACCTCTGGGGCTGCTGTATACTACCACTAGGGCTGTTTATACCTCTGGGGATGCTGTATACTAACACTGGGGCTGCTGTATACTACCACTGGGGCTGCTGTATATACCTCTGGAGCTGCTGTATACTACCACTGAGGCTGCTGTATGGGTCATTCCATGGCAAGTGATCCAAAAATGAATATTTTTTTTCCCTGACGTCCTCAGATTTTTTAAATTTTTTTTCTATATGAAGATCAACTTTATCTAATTACAAAAAAAAAGTTTTGAATTTTTTTCTTTATCTGTTAATTTTTTACAGATTTTTAAAGTTTTAAAAAAGTGCGAATTTTGGCCTGGTATGGCTTTACATTTTCTATCATATCTCGGGCTAGAAATAAGATAGAGAAACAAAATAAACACCAATCTACTCAGAACTGTCCAGGCTTTCATCAGATATGTCACAAGAGGATCTTTGTTAATATTTTACCCATGTGATCGCAAGCGCAAAACTTTAAAACGCATTTCCGAAAAATCGGCGCGCTTTAAATATTTCAAAAACTGCCCATGTGTCTGCTTTGCTCTTAGCCACATCTGTACCAAATTTCAAGTTGGGATCGCAATGGGATCATATTTTAACATATTTTACTAGTAAGAGCGTCAATGGGTCATTCCATATCAAGTGATCTAAATATGAATATGTTTTTTTACCTGACGTCTTTAGATTTTTTTTTTTTTTTTCCTTTATGAAGTACTACTTTAGTTAATTACAAATTAAAAGTTTAGAATTTTTTTCTTCATCAGTTAATTTTTTACAGATTTTTAAAGTTTAAAAAAAGGGTGAATTTTGGCCTGGTATGACTTTACATTTTTTTATCTCAGGCTAGAAATAAGATAATGAAGTGGGAGAGGCATCATTTTACTCAGAACGGTAACAGCTTTCATTTGAGATGTTACAAGACTATGTTTCTTTATATCAAATTCAAACTATTGACGGGCAATTGTGAAAAAATGACTGATTGTGTTCTTGGTGATTTTTGATTTGACACTATAATAGTTAAATATTTTGCACTTAGGTCCAATGAATGCGTCCATGGGGTCAAGCTGGGACAGAGTCATCACAAATTAGCCTTATTTGCAGATGACCTGCTACTTTACATCTCCCAGCCCCTGGTCTCCATCCCTTCGGTCTTAATGGAGTTTGAACGGTTCGGACAATTGAGGAACTTTAAAGTGAATTGCTCCAAAACCGAGGCACTCAATATTTCTTATTTTTATTTCTTATTTTTTATTTAAATTATCAACCCCTTTTGACTAACGCGGAATCGGCATTTACCTCCTATAGACAATTAAAGCTATCCTGGTTCGGGAGAATAAACGTAGTCAAGATGGATGTCTTGCCCCGACTCTTATATACTTTTCAGACAGTTCCTGTTCTATTGGATAGAGGTTTCCTCTCCAAAATGCAATCTATGATCCTTAGATTTGTCTGGGGGGGCAAGAGGTCCAGATTGCGAATGAATATCCTATCCTTGCCCGAGACCAGAGGAGGGGTTGGACTACCCAACATACGAGCGTACTTTGAGGCTTCCTCTCTTGTTAGAGCTCTAGATTGGCATTATCATGCGTCCTCCAAGAAATGGGTAGGGGTGGAGCAAGAGGGTTTGGGGATTCCGCTGAAACACCTGCTTTGGATTTCCCCTAAAGACTCCACAGACCTAGTACCTTTGACAGACATGACCAGAAACACCTTGAAGGTATGGCACCTAGTGACGAAAACCCTCCGCTTAAACGACAGACTTAGCCCTTTGACTCCCCTTTTTTCCAACCCATCTTTCCCACCCAGATTTGACAGGCAGAGATTTTTATGTTGGCGGATTGTGGATGACACCCGAGTAGGACAGACTCTGTCCAGTGGTGGTTTGCCCCCGATGGCAGAGCTACAACTCAAAGAACCTACGAGACCTCTTAAGTGATTCGAATTTCTCCAATACAGAGCATAATTATATTCAGCTGACCACTCTTGCAGGGTAAGATTGACGCCCAACGTATTGGAGAGGTTATTCCAACTGGAGGCTCCACCGAGGCGCAAAATATCATTTCTATACCAGGCCTTAGGGTCCATGAGAGAGCAGGGCTCCCTTTACTTCCAACGTGCTTGGGAGAGGGAATTGGGGTGTAGCATTTCAGAAGCTAATTGGCAGAAATGCTTTATATTTACTCACTCACTAGCTAGCGCTTGTTCTGCACAAGAAAGAAGCTATAAGCTGCTCACTAGATGGTACTTGTGCCCGACGACACTCCGGAACATGTTCCCTGGAACCCCTGATACCTGCTGGTGCTGTGGGGAAGAGAAGGGTACAATGATACACATTTGGTGGAGTTGTGGGGAAATCCGGCAGTTCTGGTCTGAGGTTTTCAATGCATACGCCCGGATAACAGGTAAAGAAGCCGAATGCTGCCAGAATCGGCAATGTTATCCATTTTTCCAGGTCCTATTGGGCTACAGAAGAGGGATATTCTCCGCTTTTGCATCTCGGCTGCTCGTGCTGTGATCCCGAGGTTCTGGAAATCAAGCCGGGCTCCATCTCTACTTGATTGGTTCAAAGAATTGATGGACACATATCGAATGGAGGAGCTCGCAGCTGATGCGTCGGGATCTCGGAACAAATTCTTAGAGATTTGGGTTGAATGGATTCTTTTTCACGACTCTGCAGAATTTAGGAGTATCTTTTCCAGCACAGATAATATGGCTCGACCTCTGGCTGATGGGGAGCCAGTGGGATGAGTACCCTTTCTCCTTCCCATACCTCACCCGTCCCCCCCCTCCTTTTTTTCTTTTTTTCTTACGTGGCTTTTCTTTCCCAGTATAACTTTTTCTAATGGTTTTTGTTTCTCTTCTCTCTCTCTTCTTTTCTATCTCTCTTTTCTTCCCATCTGATACATTCAGTCTAGGTATTTCCTTTCTACGCCTATACCTTCAGAATTCTAGTGAACATTAGACAGGTATCGAAAACTCTGAGCTGTGAGTAGATCATTAATATTTCGGCCTTCCATTCCGGTACACCAGTCGATAGACTATTCCAACTAGGCCTCAATGGGTAATGACCCACTTACGTGGTCAACCTGTTAGAAGGGGCCAAGTAATAAAAATCATTCTGCTGGGGCTGCTTGTCCCCTTGACATCAGAACATCTCAAAACCCTGAGAAAGGTTGTATACTTGAGTGTTTGGAATTATATTTAGATTGTAGTATATATTGCACCAGAGATAAGCGCAAAAGTAAATTTGCAGCTTATCTTAAAGTTACTAATAACTTTGTGAATTCTCTTTTTGTATATTTTATATGTCTCAAGATTTTGTTAAAAGATTGAATGTATGTCTTTCATATGTTTTTTCAAAATTTAATAAAAATGAGATTAACCATAGTTAAATATTTTAAAATATGATCCCATCACGATCCCAACTTGAAATTTGGTACAGATGTGGCTAAGAGCATAAAAGACACATGGGCAGTTTTGGAAAATTTTTATTAAAATGTTTTTTCGGAAATGCGTTTCAAAATGTTGCGTTTGCATTCGCATAGGTAGAAAATTAAAATTAACAAATATACTCTTGTGACATATCTGGTGAAAGCCTGGACAGTTCTGAGTAGAATGGTGTTTATTTTGTTTCTCTATCTTATTTCTAGCCCGAGATAAAAAATTTTAAAGTCATACCAGGCCAAAATTCACCCTTTTTTTAAACTTTAAAAATCTGTAAAAAATTAACTGATGAAGAAAAAAATTCCAAACTTTTAATTTGTAATTAACTAAAGTAGTACTTCATAAAGGAAAAAAAAAAAAAAAATCTAAAGACGTCAGGTAAAAAAAAATATTTATATTTAGATCACTTGATATGGAATGACCCATTGACGCTATTAATAGTAAAATATGTTAAAATATGATCCCATTGCGATCCCAACTTGAAATTTGGTATAGATGTGGCTAAGAGCAAAGCAGACACATGGGCAGTTTTTGAAATATTTAAAGCGCGCTGATTTTTCGGAAATACGTTTTAAAGTTTTGCGCTTGCGATCACATGGGTAAAATATTAACAAAGATCCTCTTGTGACATATCTGGTGAAAGCCTGTATAGTTCTGAGTAGAATGGTGTTTATTTTGTCTCTCTATCTTATTCCTAGCCTGAGTTATGAGGAGAAACGTAAAGGCAGGCAACAGCGAAATTCACACTTTTTCCGAACTTTGAAAATCATTTAAAAAAAAAATAAATTTTTTAAAAAATTTTTCTCTTCACATTTTGCATTGTCTGACATGCTATTATCAAATAACAAAATCTCAAAAGAATTAAAAATATAGAGGTAATAATCATTGGTTCACTTGACATGGAATGACCATTATACTACCACTGGGGCTGCTGTATACTACCACTGGGGCTGCTGTATATACCTCTGGGGCTGCTGTATACTACCACTGGGGCTGCTGTATACTACCACTGGGGCTGCTGTATACTACCACTGGGGCTGCTGCTGTATATACCACTGGGGAGGCTGCTGTAACACTGCTGGGGCCTGTATATACCACTGGGGAGGCTACTGTATACCACACTGCTGGGGGCTGTATACCTGTGCTGGGGTCCACCCTCGACTTATACACGAGTCAATAGGTTTTCTCAGATTTTGGGGGCAAAAGTAGGGGGGTCGGCTTATACACGGGTCGGCTTATACACGAGTATATACGGTATATAGTTTTTAAAGTTTCACTGCTTTTACACAATTATAGCAAATTTAGCATATATGTTTTTCTCTACATTCATAACTTGTTTTGTTCGTGAAATAAATAACATGTAAACTTTTTTATATGGATGGCAAGAATTTTGGCAAATTACATATGCACATTTTTTTTAACTCTTGCAAACTGAAAACTGTTATGGAAAGTAAAACTTTGGTGTAAAGTAAATGTTTTAGAATTTACTTTTTAATCTCACTAGGAGACTTCATTATGCAATCTCTTGAGATTGTATCTTGGCATGGCCTAGTATACATATATCCATAGCAGTCCTAGTGATGTTTGTTAAGTCTACTGCTGTTGTGGCAATCATTTGGCACTCTATGCTTACAGTGTGTGGAACCAATGAAGTGACAGAGTGAATTCTATCCACTGATTTCACAATTTAGAAGCTGTGATCTCTATTAAATGAGTCACAATAATGGATGTCTATCTATGACTATCAAACAATTGTGAAACTTGCATGAATACTTATCCATCATGCATCATGCATCATGTATCTGATTGGCTCCAAATTTATTCTGCAGCATGACCAAAACTTGCAAAAAATGGCAATAAGAACTATCTTCAACATAAAAAAGAACAAGGACTCATGAAAGTGATGATATTGCTCCTCAAAGCCCTGATCTTAATATCATTGAGTCTGTTGGGGATTACATAGAGACAGAAAGGTTTGCCCAAGTCTACATCCAAAGAAGATCTTTGGTTAGTTCTTCAAAATGTTTGGAACAACCGCCTGCTAGATTTCCTCAAAAACTGTGTGCAGGTAAACATGGAGGAATTGATGTTTTAAGGCTATTTTGAAGGTAAATTATATCACAGCAAATATTGTTTTGATGGTTTTTTTTTATTAACTTTCCATTTTGCTAAATAAAAATAAACAAATAACACTTCTATTTTGAACATATTCTCCGTTTGCTACATTTTTTCCACACTGCGCTCACCCTCCTGTGTGCTGGCTTACCCGTGTACACTCTACCCCAGTGCCCTGTATCTCACCCTTGTGCTCTCTCTACTCCCTCTGTGCACTCTCCCCCTTTGTGTACTCTCCCCTGTGAACTCTCTCCCCTCTGTGCGCTTGCCCATTTTGGACTGTCTCTTCCTCCATGCACTCCCCTTGTGTACTCTCCCCCTGTGCGCTCTCTCACCTTGTTCACTCAAGGAGAGAAGACAGCACAGGAAGGGAGAGAGCATGCTCTCTCAGTTGAGCTGTCACCCTCCTGTGTACTCTCTCTTCCCTTTTGCTCTCCCCCTGTGTGCTCTCCCCCTGTATGCTGTTTCTCCCCCTGTACTACCTTCATCCCTCGTTTGCTCCATTCTTTGTGCTGTCTCCCCCTGTGCGCTGTCTCTCCCCTGTGTGACTTATCTCTCTGTCTGTGCATTTTCCTACCTATGCACTTTCCGCTTGTGTACTCTTTCCCCCTGTGCTCTCTCCTTTGAGCTGTCTACCCTCTGTGTGCTATCACTCTCCTGTATGCTCTCTCTCACCCTTGTACACTCTCTTGCCCCTGTGCGCTCACTATATTGTGTGCTGTTTCTCTACCTCTATGCTGCCTTCTCTTTCTGTGTGCTTTCCTTTAAATTGTTTTTCTCCTTGTGCATTCTCATTCCTGAGTGCTGTTTCTCTCCCCCCTGTACTGCCTTCTTCTACCCTTGTGTGCTGTTAACTTTGAGCCCAGGTGTCCAAAGATGGCGATGGCGTGAGTAAGTATGCATGTGAATGCCGAGCATGCCGCCACCAACTCTATGTACTCGGGAATCCAAAGATGGTGGCCATATGGGTAAGTGCACATGTAAGCGCTAAGTCACGCCACCACCACCTTTGTATACCCAGATGTCCAAAGATGATGGCCACCTGAGTAAGTGTGCCTGCTGGGCATACGCATGCACACTTACTGAGGCATGTGATAGCCGTATATCTGGACACTGAAAGTGACAGATGAGACAGGGTGATTATGTAAGTAGATATATCTATGTATATAGATAATTTGTATATATACACTGTAATGAGCAACAATTCAAAAGTAGTGAAAGTGGTGCTAATTATTGTATTATTGTAATTTATAGTCTGGCTGTAGTGAAAATAAAATAGACTTGGCATTGTTAGACCGACACAGAATAAAGTTAGAATATAATTTATACTGTGTCTTAAATATTGTAAAAAAAAAAAAAATGACTACATTCCTATCTCTTTATTTGGTTCTTTTGGCTTTCCAAAAAAGGCTATATTAAGAAGTTAACTAAAAATGTTATGTACCCAGAAATAGTATGGATAAAAAACCCATAAAAAACAAGCTCCCATACAACTTTGTTGATGGAAGTTAGAAAAGTTATGGTTCCAGGATCATGTTGGCATGAAAATTTGCTTAATATATAAATTTCATACTACCATCACTTAGTAAATCGTAGTGCAACATATTATATTTACATCAGACAGTAAACGCAGTAAAAAAATCCAAGAAGCAGTGATAGAATTACTGTTTTCCTTTCTATTCTACAAAGGTGTGGTTTCCAGAATAGGATTAATTCTTGGGAGAGAGGAAGTTCAAGTTTAAAGGTTCTGCAGTTGTCAACTTTATGTTGTGTAAATTACAAAATTAGGCATAAAATGCTTTGCAAAGTGCAAAGTGGCACCCATGAACCATTCCAACAAGCTGAGCTCCAAAAGTCTAATAGTAATGTAAGAGCAGATATGGGGAATTACTAAACTCAGGAGAAATTGCATAACATATTATGAAGTGCTTTTTATCTTAATACCTATGAAAATTGAAAATTCGGGGGTAAACAATATTATATTAGAAAAAAAATATTTTTCCTCGCCTAATGTTATAAAATTTTGCAAGACACGTTTATGGCAAAAATGTTCAATAAATCCACAGATGAAGTACAGAAGTGGTGTAATTTCCAAAATGGAGTCACTTATAAGGGTTTCCACTGGTTCGTCAACGACTCTGACAAATTAAATAAGAAATCTGAACTTTTTCACCCAAACTTGCATTCTGAAAGCTGAATTGTATCACTTTCCTTCTCAGTCCTGCCATGAACCCAAACAGAAATGTAGGGCAACGTATAGTGTATTACCAAACTTCGATAATAATTGTTCGATAGAGTTCTCCTATTACAACTTTTTAAAAAAATATTTGAAGCAACATTAAATGAAACACCTTTTCTTATTCTGCTACATATCTTGTGTATGGTGATGCTAAATACTTCTTTCTTATCTTCCATGTGGCATAATATAGGAAAATATAGGGTTTTTATTTACTGAAAAGCAAAGGGTTTCATTAACATGTTTAGACTTGTAGATTGTAAGCTCTTATGAGCATGGTCGTCTTTTTTTGCTTTAATTATTGTACTAATGTATATTTTATCAATGTTACTTATGACTGTTTTTACATGTGTCTGGCCCACAACGGTCTGGGGTATTCAGGTCTTGGGCATCTGAGTACGGTGGATGTCACGGGTGGTCGTGCCCGAGCCTGTGCCCTTGCGGTGACAACAAAAAGGGGTATTTATGGGGATAAAAGTTAATAGAAGTATGCCGTGACGCCACCTGTAGATCCGGTGATGGCACCGGCACTGCTGGGGCCTCCGGGGTGATGGGAGGCAGCAAGGTGTTAAAGCTCCCTACAGGTGAAGGGGGACACCCGGAACTGTAAGGGTATGGTGGTGGAATAGGGTAATTCAGTCATTGCGATGTGGGACTGGCTGGAAGGATGGACACACGCACAAGAGAGTCTTTTTCTGTACTTTTTACTGGTGGTTCTGCAGGTACACTTTCAGAGTTGAAGGGTGCACTTTGGGATTTGCAGACCGAGTGGGCTATAGGCCTCCTTGTCCTATTCCCTTGTCCTGAAGTCTGACATGTGTGAAACCAGGCTTGACCTCTCTTCTCTCTCACACCCATCTTGCTGCACTGAGGGCTCTCACTTGGCTACTGCTACCTCTCTGCGGCTTCTGGCTCTCAAATGGTGAGTGCTGCGGGTGTTCGGGAAGCTAAACCTCTGCGGTGTACTGGGATTCTCTGCTGGGTTAATCTCTCTCCCTTGCAGACTCAGACTCCAGTGTCTGGTGTTTTCCTAGGGTGAGTCGGTATGGCTCCTCTGCCCCCGCTGTACAGTTCCTCGCCTCTGCCTTTCATCCTCACTCCCTGGAGCTCACACTGGCTCTGGCGGTGCTCTGGTTTTGGGCCGAGCATGGCTCCGGTAACCAGTTTTGCTCACTAGGCTCTGAGCTGAACTTCACAGTTCTCCTAGTGACTGCACACTCTGCCTAACTCCACCCCCAGCACCTGTATTTATAGGGGATCTGGCTTAACAGCAACCAGTGGTGCTCCCCCTAAAGGCCTGGAGTGGAAGGTGTTGGGTGTATGTGAGTACCAGATGTGGAAATCCTTTAGTGTACTAGTTTGTTCTGTGACTTACCTGGCACAGGGCGCTAGACATGTCCGTTCTGAATTGTAAAGTGCTGGTGACTATGTTGGCGCTACATAAATAATGAGTATTATCATTATCATTATTATTATTATTATTAGACCTTCTATTGCCTTGGTGAATTATACTACTTAAAGGGAAACTGTCACCCCTCCCAGGGCCTATTAATATAAAAGAGCCACTTTCAACAGCACCTATGCTGCATTTTCTTAAGGTGGCTCTTATTCTACTCCCAGGGACACCGAAATAATGACTTTATAAGATCTTAGTTTAGGTCTGAAATGTATACTCTCCTCCTTAGTCTTAAATGTCTTGGTACTGTTACCCCTCCTCCTGTATGGTCTGGACCCTTTCTATTCTTAGCCTTTCGAGCGGCTTTGGCATATTCTTTCAGCTTTCAGGCATCTCCAAGATCTCTGCCCGATTGCTGAGGTCACATGATACCATGCAGCCCCAGACCTTGCCCTGTCGTGTGTTATGCTTTATACAGACTGCAGGGCTGGGAATCTGGTAAAGTGTTTCCCCTCACCAGATTTCCAGCCCCGCAGTGTACATACAGCATAACACACCACAGGGCAGGGTCTGGGGCTGCATGGTATCATGTGACCTCAGCACTCAGGCAGAGATCATAGAGATGCCTGAATGCTGAGACAACACGGAGGCGCCGCCGCTGCTCCAAAGTTAGAGAGGTGGAGGGACCACACAGGAGGAGGGGTAACATCAGCAAAGCATTTAGGTCCAAGGAGGAGAGTATACCTGGGGGGTGGGATAATGAGAGCCACTTTCACAAAATGCAACATAGGCGCTGCAGAAGGTGGCTCTTTTAGCTTAATAGGCCCTGGGGGGGTGACAGAATCCCTTTAACAGAATTAGATAATAGACAAATTCTAACTCATTTGATGGCCGGAATGTAACTCTTCTCTATTCTTAGATTATTAAAATGAAAGGATTAATTTTATTTGGTTACTAGCTGTAGTACCCGGCTACGCCTGGGTTAATAAATAACTGATGTTAGCTATAATAAAATAGAATTTGAATATGTCATATTAATGACCTGTAAGAAAATAGAAGCTGAGCTGTGATTGATTGCTATAGGCAGCCTAATAAATCTCCAGCCAATACTAAACCCTCCCCCTGGCCGGGCAGTAAATGTTACCTAACACATACACATAATAGACAGCTCATGTGACTGACATCTGCCTTAATTACCTATATGGCACATGTGTTGCACATTGGCTGTTTTTAATCAGATGTTTATGTTTGGAAATTAAAGATAGCACACATATGAGGCGAGTTGTGTGAGGTGATTTGTGCACATCTGTGTCTGTCTGTGTGGTGTGTGTGTCCCTGTGGTGTGTGTATGTGTGTGTTCCTGTGGGGTGCGTGTATGTGTCCCTTTAGGGTGTGTATGTGTGTGTGTCC
Organism: Allobates femoralis; assembly: GCA_033576535.1. Classification (NCBI taxonomy): domain Eukaryota; kingdom Metazoa; phylum Chordata; class Amphibia; order Anura; family Aromobatidae; genus Allobates; species Allobates femoralis. The sequence goes on from JARQOC010000004.1 coordinate 505,163,071, forward strand.
CTGTGGGAGGGTGTCTGTGTGGTGTGTGTCTCTGTTGTATGTGTCTCTTTGTGGTGTGTGTGTCCCTGTGGGGTGAGTGCACGTGTCCCTATAGGGTGTGTATGTGTGTGTGTCCCTGTGGGGGGGTGCTGTGTGGTGTGTGTGTGTATCTGTGTTGTGTGTGTCCCTTTGTGGTGTGTGTGTGTCCCTGTGGGGTGAGTGCATGTGTCCTATAGGGTGTGTATGTGTGTGTGTCCCTGTGGGGGGTCTGTGTGGTGTGTGTCTCTTTGTGGTGTGTGTGTCCCTGTGGGGTGAGAGCATGTGTCCCTATAGGGTGGCTATGTGTGTGTGTCCTTGTGGGGGGGTCTGTGTGGTGTGTGTGTCTGTGTTGTGTGTGTCTCTTTGTGGTGTGTGTGTGTCCCTGTGGGGTGAGTGCATGTGTTGCTATAGGGTGTGTGTCCCCTTGGGGTGTGTGTGTCTCTTTTGCGTGTGTGTGTGTGTTTGTTCGAGTGCGTGGTGAGTATCCAATGTTGGGGCTGCACCTTAGCGACTATACACTTGCTGTTACTCTTTGTGTGCATGTGGTGTGTATACATGTCCCCGTGCGTGGTGAATATCTCATGTTGGGGCCCCACCTTGTGACTATATGCTGGTATGTGCTGTTAGCCTTTGGTGCTATCATTAATCCCCTCTCATTCACAACTGTCAACTCGTAACTGTCACTTTTTCAACATTATGTAGATAGGGGCAAAATTGTTTTGTGAATTGGAATGCGCGTTGTTAAAATTTCACCTCACAACATAGCCTATGACGCTCCCGGGGTCCAGACGTGCGACTGTGCAAAATGTTTGTGGCTATAGCTGACAGCTGTCGATTTTCCTCCAACACTTTTCCATTCACTTTTTCCCCATTATGTAGATAGGGGCAAAATTGTTTGGTGAACTGGAACGCGTGGGGTTAAAATTTCGCCTCACAGCATAGCCTATGACGCTCTTGGGGTCCAGATGTGTGACTGTGCAAAATTTTGTGGCTGTAGTTGCGACGGTGTAGATGCCAATCCCGGATATACATACATACATACACACACATACACACATTCAGCTTTATATATTAGACTAGCTGTAGTACCCGGCTACGCCCGGGTTAATAAATAACTGCTATAGCTATAACAAAATAGAATTTGAATATGTCATATTAATGACCTGTAGGAAAATAGAAGCTGAGCTGTGATTGATTGCTATAGGCAGCCTAATAAATCTCCAGCCAACAGTAAACCCTCCCCCCGCCCGGGCAGTTTATGTTACCTCACACATACACATAATAGACAGCTCATGTGACTGACATCTGCCTTAATTCCCTATATGGCACATGTGTTGCACATTGGCTGTTTTTAATCAGATGTTTATGTTTGGAAAATAAAGATAGCACACATATGAGGCGAGTTGTGTGAGGTGATTTGTGCACATCTGTGTTTGTCTGTGTGGTGTTTGTGTCCCTGGGTGTGTATGTGTGTGTCCCTGTGGGGGGTCTGTGTGGTGTGTTTTCTTTGTGGTGTGTGTGTGTCCCTGTGGGGTGAGTGCATGTGTCCCTATAGGGTGTGTATGTGTGTGTGTCCCTGTGGGGGGGTCTGTGTGGTGTGTGTGTGTGTATCTGTGTTGTGTGTGTCTCTTTGTGATGTGTGTCCCTGTGGGGTGAGTGCATGTGTCCCTATAGGGTGTGTATGTGTGTGTGTCCCTGTGGGGGGGGTGTCTGTGTGGGGTGTGTGTGTCTCTGTGTTGTGTGTGTCTCTTTGTGGTGTGTGTGTGTCCCTGAGGGGTGAGTGCATGTGTCCCTATAGGGTGTGTATGTGTGTGTGTCCCTGTGGGGGGTCTGTGTGGTGTGTGTGTGTCTCTTTGTGGTGTGTGTGTCCCTGTGGGGTGAGTGCATGTGTCCCTATAGGGTGGCTATTGTGTGTGTGTCCCTGTGGGGGGGTCTGTGTGGTGTGTGTGTCTGTGTCATGTGTGTCTCATTGTGGTGTGTGTGTGTGTCCCTGTGGGGTGAGTGCATGTGTCGCTATAGAGTGTGTGTGTGTCCCCTTGGGTGTGTGTGTGTCTCTGTGTTGTGTGTGTCTCTTTGTGGTGTGTGTGTGTTTGTTTGGGTGCGTGGTGAGTATCCAATGTTGGGCTGCACCTTAGCGACTATACACTTGCTGTTACTCTTTGTGTGCGTGTGGTGTGTATACATGTCCCCGTGCGTGGTGAATATCTCATGTTGGGCCCCACCTTAGTGACTATATGCTGGTATATGCTGTTAGTCTTTGGCGCTGTCATTAAGCCCCTCTCATTCACAACTGTCAACTGGTAACTGTCACTTTTTCCCCATTATGTAGATAGGGGCAAAATTGTTTTGTGAATTGGAATGCGCGGGGTTAAAATTTCGCCTCACAACATAGCCTATGACGCTCCCGGGGTCCAGACGTGCGACTGTGCAAAATGTTTGTGGCTATAGCTGACAGCTGTCGATTTTCCTCCAACACTTTTCCATTCACTTTTTCCCCATTATGTAGATAGGGGCAAAATTGTTTGGTGAACTGGAACGCGTGGGGTTAAAATTTCGCCTCACAGCATAGCCTATGACGCTCTTGGGTCCAGATTGTGACTGTGCAAAATTTTGTGGCTGTAGTTGCGACGGTGTAGATGCCAATCCCGGATATACATACATACATACACACACATACACACATTCAGCTTTATATATTAGACTAGCTGTAGTACCCGGCTACGCCCGGGTTAATAAATAACTGCTATAGCTATAACAAAATAGAATTTGAATATGTCATATTAATGACCTGTAGGAAAATAGAAGCTGAGCTGTGATTGATTGCTATAGGCAGCCTAATAAATCTCCAGCCAACAGTAAACCCTCCCCCGCCCGGGCAGTTTATGTTACCTCACACATACACATAATAGACAGCTCATGTGACTGACATCTGCCTTAATTCCCTATATGGCACATGTGTTGCACATTGGCTGTTTTTAATCAGATGTTTATGTTTGGAAAATAAAGATAGCACACATGTGAGGCGAGTTGTGTGAGGTGATTTGTGCACATCTGTGTTTGTCTGTGTGGTGTTTGTGTCCCTGGGGTGTGTATGTGTGTGTCCCTGTGGGGGGTCTGTGTGGTGTGTGTTTCTTTGTGGTGTGTGTGTGTCCCTGTGGGGTGAGTGCATGTGTCCCTATAGGGTGTGTATGTGTGTGTGTCCCTGTGGGGGGGTCTGTGTGGTGTGTGTGTGTATCTGTGTTGTGTGTGTCTCTTTGTGATGTGTGTCCCTGTGGGGTGAGTGCATGTGTCCCTATAGGGTGTGTATGTGTTTGTGTCCCTGTGGGGGGGGTGTCTGTGTGGGGTGTGTGTGTCTCTGTGTTGTGTGTGTCTCTTTGTGGTGTGTGTGTGTCCCTGAGGGGTGAGTGCATGTGTCCCTATAGGGTGTGTATGTGTGTGTGTCCCTGTGGGGGGTCTGTGTGGTGTGTGTGTGTCTCTTTGTGGTGTGTGTGTCCCTGTGGGGTGAGTGCATGTGTCCCTATAGGGTGGCTATGTGTGTGTGTCCCTGTGGGGGGGTCTGTGTGGTGTGTGTGTCTGTGTCATGTGTGTCTCATTGTGGTGTGTGTGTGTGTCCCTGTGGGGTGAGTGCATGTGTCTCTATAGAGTGTGTGTGTGTCCCCTTGGGTGTGTGTGTGTCTCTGTGTTGTGTGTGTCTCTTTGTGGTGTATGTGTGTTTGTTTGGGTGCGTGGTGAGTATCCAATGTTGGGGCTGCACCTTAACGACTATACACTTGCTGTTACTCTTTGTGTGCGTGTGGTGTGTATACTTGTCCCCGTGCGTGGTGAATATCTCATGTTGGGGCCCCACCTTAGTGACTATATGCTGGTATATGCTGTTAGTCTTTGGCGCTGTCATTAAGCCCCTCTCATTCACAACTGTCAACTGGTAACTGTCACTTTTTCCCCTTTATGTAGATAGGGGCAAAATTGTTTTGTGAATTGGAATGCGCGGGGTTAAAATTTCGCAATTTCACAACATAGCCTATGACGCTCCTGGGGTCCAGACGTGGGACTGTGCAAAATTTTGTCTCTATAGCTGACAGTTTTCGATTTTCCTCCAACTCTTTTCCATTCACTTTTTCCCCATTATGTAGATAGGGGCAAAATTGTTTGGTGAACTGGAACGCGCGGGGTTAAAATTTCGCCTCACAACATAACCTATGACACTCTCAGGGTCCAGACGTGTGACTGTGCAAAATTTTGTCTCTATACCTGACAGCTGTCGATTTTCCTCCAATATTTTTCCATTCACTTTTTCCCCATTATGTAGATAGGGCCAAAATTGTTTGGTGAACTGGAATGCGCAGGGTTAAAATTTCGCCTCACAACATAGCCTATGACGCTCCCGGGGTCGAGACGTGTGACTGTGCAAAATTTTGTGGCTGTAGTTGCGACGGTGTAGATGCCAATCCCGGATATACACACATACACACCACATACACACATTAAGCTTTATATATTAGATAAAACCAGTATCATTAACTCTATCATAAATTCCTATCATCCCTGCCTTTTTCCTGGTAGAAAATATTCTAATTTCAGATGCAGTTTTTGTATCAATTTCTATGTCAGTAGACAACACAACATATGGCTTTTGCAGTGTAACACTTTCACAGGCTACGTTGTTTCACACACTCACACAAGTACAGAGACTATAGTAATTTTATCATTTTTTTAAATGTATTTATACATACATATATTACTTTTTTTTTTTTTTTACTTTTTTTGTAAAAATAATAAACTGAGGTCATATGAACACAAGACAATAATCACAATGTAACCTCAGTCTAACCCTTATAGAAAATTAATGTCAACATAGATTGAGAGCTTTCGCAGACAGCGTCCTCTACCCTACTGTACCTGTGTGCCTTATATTGTCCATGTTTATTGTACTTCTCTATTATACCCTCTACAAATGTAAAGCACCTTGGAATTAATGGTGCTATAATAGTGATGAGCGAGTACTAAAATGGTCGGGTGCTCGAAGCTCGGGCCGAGCATCCCGAGATACTCGTGTACTCGGCCCGAGTACCGAGCCCAATGTTATCCTATGGGAGACCCGAGTATTTTTATGAAATGACTGCCGGCAGCATGGAAAAACCCTAAAAATGTCACAAAAGTCTCAGAAGAGTGCTCAGATGACATGGCAACACCATGGGGAAGACCCCTGGAAGCATTTCTCACTCATTGTTCACAGCTGTGAACAATCTTGTCCGAGTTTCACGCCAATTTTACGGAGTCACCAGAAAACCTTCCAAAATGATACCAAAATGAATATTTAGGGTGGAAATGTTAAGGGCACATACCCAATAGTGAGATACAGCTGGTGTATGTTACTTTTTGTGATTACATGAAAGATTTTCCGTGAAAACATTGTGCGGCACTCCGATGTCCCTGAGAAGAGACGTACATGAAGGCCTCTTGACATAATGTGCCCATTTTGAGGAACTGGGTCTATTGTAGTATTTTCCTTTGCCAGGGCAGTTCAAAATTGGGAGGTTCACCAATGCCCCTGGATAGAGACGTGCAGGAGGGCCTGTAAACATGAAGTGGGTGTATTGTAGTCTAGCCCTTTGGCCAGGGCAGCCAAAAATTGGGAGGTTCAACAATGAGCCATGCATACAGACATGCAGTAAGGCCTGTAAACCTCAAGTGGGTGTATTGTAGTATAGCCCTTTGGCAGGGCAGCCAAAAATTGGGAGGTTCAACAATGACCCATGCATACTGACATGTAGTAGGGCCTGTAACCCTCAAGTGGGTTTATTGTAGTATAGGCCTTTGGCAGGGCAGCCAAAAATTGGGAGGTTCAACAATGACCCATGCATACAGACATACAGTAGGGCCTGTAAACCTCAAGTTGGTGTATTGTAGTATAGCCTTTTGTCAGGGCAGCCATAAATTGGGAGGTTCAACAATGACCCATGCATACAGACATGTAGTAGGGCCTGTAACCCTCAAGTGGGTGTATTGTAGTATAGGCCTTTGTCAGGGCAGCCAAAAATTGGGAGGTTCAACAATGACCCATGCATACAGACATGTAGTAGGGCCTGTAACCCTCAAGTGGGTGTATTGTAGTATAGCCCTTTGGCAGGGCAGCCAAAAATTGGGAGGTTCAACAATGACCCATGCATACAGACATACAGTAGGGCCTGTAAACCTCAAGTGGGTGTATTGTAGTATAGGCCTTTTGCAGGGCAGCCAAAAATTGGGAGGTTCAACAATGACCCATGCATGCAGACATGTAGTAGGGTCTGTAACCCTCAAGTGGGTGTATTGTAGTATAGCCCTTTAGCAGGGCAGCCAAAAATTGGGAGGCTCCACATTGTCCCTCAATAGAGACGTGCATGAGGGCCTCAAAACATTTTTCCCATTGAAAAGGAGCGGGTATCCTGTCGTTGTAATGGCCATTCAGAAAGAATGGGCGTAAAAATTTACCACTGGGGTATACCTGAAACAACAGCCTAACTATTGTAACAGTCATCATGGTGGCACATGAGGAGAAGGAGGAGCAGTCCAGCGATTAGCCAAGGAAGAGGAAGACGACGTGGTGGATGATCCAGTAGCTGACCCAACCTGGCAGGAGGATATGCAGAGCGAGGACAGCAGTGCACAGGGGGAGGGAGGCTTAGCATCCCAACAGGCAGTACGAAGCAGGGTCGGGTCCGCAGGCAGAAGGCAGGCAACCGTTCCCCGGAATAACAACACGACACAAGGTGCCTGTGCAAATGTTAGGTGTTCCCGAGTCTGGCAGTTTTTTAAGTTGGCTCCAGATGACTTTAAAAAGGCCATTTGCAACACCTGCCATGCCAGCAGCAGCAGGGGTACGAAAACTAGCAGCCTGACCACCACCAGCATGATCAGGCACATGTCAGCCAAGCACCCGACTTTGTGGGAAGTACAACAGAGTCGAGGAGCGGTGCTTGGTGATGTCACTGCTACGTCTTCGCGTGTTGTGCGTGCGAGCCAATCCCCTGTACATGCTGGCCGCGAACAAGCCTCCGGCCTTGCACCTGAAGTTGCCCACGCACAAATAACCCCACCATCAAGCACGTCCTTGTCCCAGCGCAGCGTTCAATTATCCATTCAGCAAACCTTTGAACGCAGGCGCAAATACGCTGCCAACGCCCCACATGCCACAGTCCTGAATTATCACATTTCGCGACTCATAGCGCTAGAAATGTTGCCTTTCCGGCTGGTGGAGACGGAAGCATTCCGCGACCTGATGGCGGCTGCTGTCCCACGTTACTCGGTCCCCAGCCGCCACTATTTCTCCAGATGTGCCGTCCCCGCATTGCATAACCACGTGTCCAACAGCATCACACGTGCCCTGAACAACGCTGTTTCAGTCAAAGTCCACCTAACCACAGACACGTGGACAAGTGCTTGTGGGCAAGGCCGCTACATCTCCTTGACAAAACACTGGGTTAATATTGTGGAGGCTGGGACACAGTCTGAGAGAGGGACGGAACACGTCCTTCCCACAGCAAGGATTAGCAGGCACTACCTCTGTCAGGGTTTCACCGACACTCTACAGCTCCGGAATGTCATGCTCTTCAGCCTCCTCCTCCTGCGCATCCTCATCCACTGTACCCTCCACACCAGTCCCAAGCTGGAAGCACTGCAGCACTGCCTCTGCGAAGCGGCAACAGGCTGTGCTGAAGCTAGTCTGCATAGGTGACAAACCCCACAATGCAGAAGAGGTGTGGACAGCTCTGAAACAGCAGGCAGATCACTGGCTCACACCTCTGAACCTAAAGCCAGGAAAGGTCGTGTGTGACAATGTCCGGAACCTGGTGGCAGCTTTCAGGCGAGGCCAGCTGATGCATGTTCCATGCGTGGGCCATGTGCTCAACCTGGTGGTTCAGAGGTTTCTAAAGTCATACCCAGAGCTGTCTGAACAGCTGGTAAAAGTTCGCCGTCTGTCTGCACATTTTCGCAAGTCACCTGCTGCTTCAGCTGGCCTTGCCGGCTTTCAGCGCCGTTTGCGTCCTCCGGCCGACAGACTGGTGTGTGATGTCCCCATGCATTGGAATTCAACTCTGCACATGTTGGTCACGATATGTGAGCAGAAGAGGGCAGTTGTGGACTACCTGCATCACCTAAGCCGTCGGGAAATGGATCAAACTCCACACATAACACCTGAGGAGTGGAGATGGATGTCCGACCTATGTACCGTCCTCCAAAACTTTGAGGACTTCACCAAGATGGTGAGCGGCGATGATGCCATTTTTAGCGTCACCATACCACTACTCTGCCTTCTAAAACGGTCTCTGCTGAAAAACAAAGAGGATGCATTGCAGGTCGAGCGCGATGACTTGGAGCAAGAAACAGTAGTGGGTGTGGGTGAAAACACACAGCCCAGCCTCATCTCATCACAACGTGCAGTGGAGGACTATGACGAGGAGGAGGAGGATGAAGACATGGAGCAACTCTCTGGCCAAATTGAGGATATGACATGCACACCAGTCATACCCTCGATTCTGCATGGCTGGCCAGAGGACAGTGGAGATGAGGAGGAGGAGGAGGAGGAGGACAGCATGTTCAGTCATCGTGTTGGTCTGGATACTGAAGTGATGGCTGTTAAGAGTCTGGCGCACATGGCTGACTTTATGGTAAGCTGCCTGGCTCGTGACCCTCGCGTTCACAACATCTTGGCCGACAATCAGTACTGGTTGGCAAACACTGTTAGACCCACGCTACAAGGAGAACTTTATGTCTCTCATTCCTGAGGCGGAGAGGTCAGCCAAAATGCAGCATTTCCAGAAGGCCATAGTCACGGAAGTAGGCAAATTATTCCCCTTACAAAACGCTAGCGGCATAGGTCAGGAATCGGTGGACAACCAAGGCGTACGGCCGAGAGGGGCACAAGTCCAATCCGCCAGAGGTAAGGGAACAGTCTTTACGATGTGGGACAGTTTTCTCAGCCCCTCACGTACCACAGCCCCTGAGGTGCGGGGTAGTGCCACAAGAAATGCTAAGTTTGGCCAGATGCTGAAGGAGTACCTTGCAGATCGAACAACTGTACTGCTAGATTCCTCTGTGCCTTACAATTATTGTGTCTCCAAGCTGGACACGTGGCATGAATTGGCTCTCTATGCCTTGGAAGTCCTGGCCTGCCCTGCCGCTAGCATTTTGTCAGAGCGTGTTTTCAGAGCCGCAGGTGGAATCATTACTGATAAACGCACCCGCCTGTCAACTGAAAATGCTGACAGGCTGACTCTGATCAAGATGAACAAGGGTTGGATTGGGCCAGACTTCACCACACCACCAACAAATGACAACTGAATTTAAATTTTGTTATGGGAATTTGCCATGTACCTCCACTCACCCATGGGTACACACTTCTGGACTTCCGAGTGTCCAAGTGTGGGATCAGTAATGTCCGTGGACGTGTACTTGGCCTGATAGTAGGAAGGAGGATCAGGTTGGGAAATGTGCGGTGCAGTATCACGGCTACTGACACTTGACCGTGTGGAAGACAGGGTGTTTGTGGAGGTGCCAATCTGACTTGAAGCATTATCCGCTATCCAAGTAACAACCTGTTGACACTGGTGTTGGTTCAAGAGCGGTGTACTGCAGCGGGCCCCAGGAATTTGGGACAGGACGTGTGAGCGAGTAGATGTGCCCCTTTCTTGTTACGAAATTAGTGCTTGCACACGACCTCGGCCTCTGCCTGCACCACCAACACGTTCACTTCCTTGTTCTTTGCCAACGCCCTTGCGCATTTTGCTTGTATACAGCGACACCAGTCTGGTGACTGTAATGGTCACAGGAGAGTAGGATTTTAGTCCCTAACCTATATTAAGGTAGTAAGTACACCAGTCTGGTGACTGTAATGGTCACAGTAGAGTAGGATTTTAGTCCCTAACCTGTATCAAGGTAGTAAGTACACCAGTCTGGTGACTGTAATGGTCACAGAAGAGTAGGATTTTAGTCCCTAACCTGTATCAAGGTAGTACGTACACCAGTCTGGTGAATGTAATGGTCACAGGAGAGTAGGATTTTAGTCCCTAACCTGTATTAAGGTAGTAAGTACACCAGTTTGGTGACTGTAATGGTCACAGAAGAGTAGAATTTTAGTCCCTAACCTGTATCAAGGTAGTAAGTACACCAGTCTGCTGACTGTAATGGTCACAGATTAGTAGGATTTTAGTCCCTAACCTGTATTAAGGTAGTAAGTACACCAGTCTGGTGACTGTAATGGTCACAGAAGAGTAGGATTTTAGTCCCTAACCTGTATCAAGGTAGTAAGTACACCAGTCTGCTGACTGTAATGGTCACAGGAGAGTAGGATTTTAGTCCCTAACCTGTATTAAGGTAGTAAGTACACCAGTCTGGTGAATGTAATGGTCACAGAAGAGTAGGATTTTAGTCCCTAACCTGTATCAAGGTAGTAGGTACACCAGTCTGGTGAATGTAATGGTCACAGGAGAGTAGGATTTTAGTCCCTAACCTGTATTAAGGTAGTAAGTACACCAGTCTGGTGACTGTAATGGTCACAGAAAAGTAGGATTTTAGTCCCTAACCTGTATCAAGGCAGTAAGTACACCAGTCTGCTGACTGTAATGGTCACAGATTATTAGGATTTTAGTCCCTAACCTGTATCAAGGTAGTAAGTACACCAGTCTGGTGACTGTAATGGTCACAGAAGAGTAGATTTTAGTCCCTAACCTGTATCAAGGTAGTAAGTACACCAGTCTGGTGAATGTAATGGTCACAGGAGAGTAGGATTTTAGTCCCTAACCTGTATTAAGGTAGTAAGTACACCAGTCTGGTGACTGTAATGGTCACAGAAGAGTAGGATTTTAGTCCCTAACCTGTATCAAGGTAGTAAGTACACCAGTCTGCTGACTGTAATGGTCACAGAATATTAGGATTTTAGTCCCTAACCTGTGTCAAGGTAGTAAATACACAAGTCTGGTGACTGTAATGGTCACAGAAGAGTAGGATTTTAGTCCCTGACCTGTATCAAGGTAGTAAGTACACCAGTCTGGTGAATGTAATGGTCACAGGAGAGTAGGATTTTAGTCCCTAACCTGTATTAAGGTAGTAAGTACACAAGTCTGGTGACTGTAATTGTCACAGAAGAGTAGGATTTTAGTCCCTAACCTGTATCAAGGTAGTAAGTACACCAGTCTGCTGACTGTAATGGTCACAGATTATTAGGATTTTAGTCCCTAACCTGTATCAAGGTAGTAAGTACACCAGTCTGGTGAATGTAATGGTCACAGAAGAGTAGGATTTTAGTCCCTAACCTGTATTAAGGTAGTAAGTACACCAGTCTGGTGACTGTAATGGTCACAGAAGAGTAGGATTTTAGTCCCTAACCTGTATCAAGGTAGTAAGTACACCAGTCTGGTGAATGTAATGGTCACAGGAGAGTAGGATTTCAGTCCCTAACCTGTATTAAGGTAGTAAGTACACCAGTCTGGTGACTGTAATGGTCACAGGAGAGTAGGATTTTAGTCCCTAACCTGTATTAAGGTAGTAAGTACACCAGTCTGGTGACTGTAATGGTCACAGAAGAGTAGGATTTTAGTCCCTAACCTGTATCAAGGTAGTATGTACACCAGTCTGGTGACTGTAAAGGTCACAGGAGATGAGGATTTTAGTCCATAACCTGTATCAAGGTAGTACGTACACCAGTCTGGTGACTGTAACGGTCACAGATTAGGATTTTAGTCCCTAACCTGTATCAAGGTAGTACGTACACCAGTCTGCTGACTGTAATGGTCACAGGAGATGAGGATTTTAGTCCCTAACCTGTATAAAGGTAGTACGTACACCAGTCTGGTGACTGTAATGGTCACAGATTAGGATTTTAGTCCCTAACCTGTATCAAGGTAGTACGTACACCAGTCTGGTGACTGTAATGGTCACAGGAGATGAGGATTTTAGTTCCTTACCTGTATCAAGGTAGTACGTACACCAGTCTGGTGACTGTAATGGTCAGAGATTAGGATTTTAGTCCCTAACCTGTATCAAGGTAGTACGTACACCAGTCTGGTGACTGTAATGGTCACAGGAGATGAGGATTTTAGTCCCTAACCTGTATCAAGGTAGGACGTACACCAGTCTGGTGACTGTAATGGTCACAGATTAGGATTTAAGTCCCTAACCTGTATCAAGGTAGTACGTACACCAGTCTGGTGACTGTAATGGTCACAGGAGATGACAATTTTAGTCCCTAAGTCCTAACCTGGATCAAGCTAGTAAGTACAACAGCCTGGTGACTGTAATGGTCACAGAAAAGCTTGGACTCCGATCTGGATCACCCTGCCTATATCCTTCTAGATTAGTCCTGAGAAGGACTGTTGTGGTCAGCTCAGCAGCAGTTTGCAGCCCAGCTCCGGATCTACCTATGAGGGCCGCAAATCTGTCCCTAAGCAGCAGCAGACACTCTCCCTACCCTGACTGTCTGGATGCCTGTGTGCAAAGCACAGCTCGGCCGGGTCTTATAAAGGCTCGGTCACGCTGTGCAGGCCGGCCAATCACTGCAATGCCACAACTAACAGGGCTGTGGCATTGCAGTGGTCTGCCAGCCAATCCCTGCACGTGGGCTGGCTCTCAAAAGAGCGCCAACATGCAGATTTGACGACCACGAGCACAGCACGAGTATCGCGAGATTACTCGGTGCTCGCCGAGTAGCTTGAGTACAGTGATACTCGTGCGAGTACCGAGTAGTGGCGAGCATGCTCGCTCATCACTAAACTATAACAATAAATAATAATAATAACATATGATTTTAAGTGCAAAGAGGGAGAGAAAGCAACACAGTAGATATATGCACACTAGAGATGAGCGAGTACTGAAATATTCGGACTCTCTAGACTCGTAACGAGTAGGTACCGATACTCGGTACTCGTTACGAGTATAGTGAGTCCTATTTAAGCCAATGGTGAAGCGAGTATTGCAATGAATTCCTCTTTTGCTGGACCCTATAAAGAGGTCTGGCAGCAGAGGAAAAACCTGCAATTCCCTAATTCATTGTTTAGAAGCCGGCGGTAAAAAGCCGTAAGCTGTAAATTCAAACCGGATTCTCCCGGATTGCCCCGGTCCGGTGCAATCCAGCATCATAGAGTCCCATGTTACGGGGCGCCGGATTGCTCCGGACCGGGGCAATTCGGGAGAATCCGGTTTAGGATACGATTTGAAAAATCGGTCAAAACCAGATTCACGTGGTCCGGTGCAATCCGGTACCATAGAGTTCCATGTTACGGGGCGCCGGATTGCTCCGGACCGGGGCAATTCGGGAGAATCCGGTTTAGGATACAATTTGAAAAATCGGTCAAAACCAGATTCACGTGGTCCGGTGCAATCCGGTACCATAGAGTTCCATGTTACGGGGCGCCAGATTGCTTCGGACCGGGGCAATCCGGGAGAATCCGGTTTAGGGTACAATTCAAAAAATCACTCAAAACCGGATTCACCTGGTCCAGTGCAATCTGGCGCACCGTAGCATGGGAACTCGGGAGAATCCGCTTTGATTTTACAGCTTACGGCTTTTTACCGCAGGATTCTAAACAATGAATTAGGGAATTGCAGGCTTTTCCTCTGCTGCCAGACCTCTTTATAGGGTCCAGCAGCAAAGGAATTGCATTTCCCTTGATTTACATTGGACCCGTTACTGTGCGTGTAATCGCTTGGAAACTCGCAGAGTAGCGAGTAGCCCGAGTACCCTACTATTCGGTGAGTAACGAATAGTAATGAGAAGACTCGCTCATCCCTAATGCACACCTGAATATATTTTAATAAACAATTGTAAACTTCACATAACTAAAACATTTAAAAAAATACATATGTGTTGGTTGCTGTCGGTACCATCTACTATATAATTACCTAATGTTCTCTGTCTGTCACGGAAATCACACGCCAGCTCCAGGGCACTCATTGGCGGCCACCAATGAGTGATGAGTATGCAAAACAGCCGCGGCCACAATGCAATCATATACAGTGACAACCACTGAGCCACCATAGAGTGCTAATCACTGAGTCACTGTATACAGTGCTAACCACTGAGGCACCGTATACAGTGCTAACCACTGAGCCACATTACTGTTCTAATTATTGAGCCACCATATACAGTGCCAACCACTGAGCCACTATAGGGTGCTAACCACTGAGGCTCTGTATACAGTGCTAACTACAGAGCCAGCATATACTGTGCTAAACACTGAGCCCCCTTATACTCTGCTAACCACTGAGCTCCTGTATACTCTGCTAACCACTGAGCCACCGTAAAGTCTGCTAACCACTGAGCCACTGTATACTCTGCTAAGCACTCTGCTGCGTGCAGGAGGGGGCCGGGAAACAGCGGCCGGGTGCCGGCAGGAGGGTCCCCCCGCCCTCTCCTGCCCGCACCCGGCCACTGTTCCCTGGCCCCCTCCTGCCTGCACCTGGCCGCTGTTCCCCAGCCCCCTCCTGCCCGCACCCGGTTGCTGTCCCCCTGGCCCCCTCCTGCCCGCACCCGGCCGCTCTTACCCGGCCCCTCCTGCCCGCACCCGGCCACTGTCCCCCGGTCCCCTCCTGACAGCATCTGCCCGCTGTCCCCTCCTGGACTCCCGCACCGCTGCACTCTGGCACCGCTGCACACTGCTACTGCTGTAGGTATCTACTATATAATTGTCTACTTCTGTCTGTTTGTCTGTAACGCAAATCCTGTATTGCTGATTGGTCAGGCCAGCCACCCACGACCAATCAGCAACAAGGACAGTCCGCCCGTAAATTGGCGCAGGATTTCAACCACGCGTCAGTGATTGGTTGTGCCTGGCCGGTTGCCAGCAATCAGCGATATTGGCGCAAGATTTAAACCCAGCTTCGCTTTGCATTATTCTTAAATCTTCATAAATAAACTACATACATACTCTAGAATACCCGATGCATTAGAATCAGGCCACCATCTAGTATTACAATAAAGCGAATGCAATCTGGGAAGAGTTATTGCATTCACCTTACTTGTTTCTGTACTATAGATATACTATGTACTCTAATAAACTATTTTCCTCTATTCAGATGTGCACATCTCTAATGCATTGCTTTCTCTCCCTTGAATAGCTGTTTTTGATACATAATGTAGCACCCTCATTAGATATATATTTGTCCTTTTTGCTGTGCACCTTACTCTATTTGGTTAAAATGATTTTAAATATGAAAATCAGCAGGGATCCGAAGGAAGATAGAATATTGTTTAGCAAAACACTTTTTAGGTCACAGCAAATACATATATTCCAAATTACAAGCATCCCAAGGCCTAGGAACCCTGTTGCAGCTTTAAAATACCAATGTCAAATAACACTATGTAGTAACAATTAACCCCTTCATGACCTTAGACATACCTATACATCTTAAGTTGTTGGATCTTACCGTCCTTGGATGTACGGGTAAGTCCTAGCAATTTTGCAATGCAGCAGCTGCGCTGGCTGTGATCACTGCCAGGTCTCCTGCTGATGTCACAGCCGAGACCCAGCACTCACAGTCATAGAAAAAAAAAAATTGCAATAGTTACTTCTATGTAAAAATAAACAAGAAAAGCAAAAAAAATTACACATATTTGGTATTTTTGTGTCTGCAACAACCCGCTCTATAAAACTGTCACAATAGTTAACCCATTCAGTGAACACCATAAAAAAAGGAAAAAACAAAAACAATGCATTTTCATCATACAGCTGACACAAAAAGTGGAATAAAATGCGATCAAAAAACTCAAATGCAGTTATACCTTGATTTACAAGTAACTTTATTTGCGAGCATTTTGACAGACGAGCTGCCATTTCTGTAAAATTGTAACTTGCTTAACGAGCAATGATTTAGATTACAAGCATCTGACCTGCCGTCACTGCTCATACTGTGCATGTGTGATGCTGATGATTCTTGGTACAGTATTTACTGGCTGCTTACCTTTCACCACTGTATTTACAGTATTCCAGTACCACTGTGAGCTCTCTCAGCTGCCGTACTTGTACTGGAAGCCGCCAACATCAGAGAGAGCTCAGACGACCACTGTCCACCTGCTGATGTCCACCTGCTGCTCTAAGCTCTCTCAGCAGTCATTCAAGTACAGTAAGCCACCGGCAACAGAGAAAGCTCAGAGCACCACTTTCCAGCCGCTGCTCTGAGCTCTCTCAGTCACTGTACAAGTACGGGAGCCGCTGGCCAATCAGATGCCAGCAGCCACCCAAATCTGATTGGATGGCAACTTATTGTGCATGCACAGCAGCTAGGAGAGCTCAGTGCGGCGCCCTGGAATACATGTCGCAGCGGATTGGTGAGAGTGTTTGAGAGTATGAGAGAGTGTGTGTATGTTTCTTTTAATGGAGAGATTGGGGGCTGCAAAGGGATGATGGGGACATTAGGGGCTATAAGGGGATATTAGGGGCTGCAAGGGGATGATAGGAATATTGAGGTTGGCATAGAGATATTGGAACCTGCATGGGAATGATGCGGATAGTGGTGGCTGCATGGGGAAGATGGGAGCTGCAAGGGGATATTGGGGGCTGCAAGGGTGTGATTATGTTTTCATGTTTTACTGTACAGTATTTTGTATTACTATAATAATTTTACAGTTCTGTATGTACATGTATATCAATACAGGAGTATTTTTGGGTAGTAAGACAATTTGTCTGTGTTTCAATTATTTCTTATGGAAAAATTTGCTTAGATATACAAGCGGAATCCCGGAATGGATTATACTCATAAAGCAAGGTTCCACTGTATAAATAAAAACGGTAGTGCTGAAAACATCTTATCACACAAAAAACAAGCTGCCATGCAGCTCAATTAGCAGAAAAAAAGCTATAGCTTTCAGAATATGACTATGCAAACATTTTTTCTTTTCTACAAAATAGTGTTTATGGTGTAAAAGTGGCAAAACATAAAAAAAAACTTATATAAATGTGCTATTGCTATAATCGTAATGACCTGGAGAATATATCTGTGTTATCACTTTTGCAACACAGAGAATGGTGTAAAAAAAAAAATAAAGAAATCAAAGATATTATGTGACCTAAAATAGTACCAATAAAAACTCCACTCATCCTGCAAAAAAGCAAGCCCTCATATGACTTTGTCAGCAAAAATTAATAAATAAACTATAGCCTTCAAAATTCAGTGATGCAAAAAACCTTAATTTTGTAAAAAAGCATTTTTAGTGTAATGGTAGCCAAACCTAAAGAAACACATATAAATCTTTTATAACTGTTATCAAACTGACCTGATGAATAAAGCCACCTAATTACTTATATCGCAAGCTGAATGGCATAAAAAAATGTAATAAAGTCAATTCTTCAACTTCTGCTTATTTTTTCGTTCTGCCTCTCAAAGATCGCAGTAACGATCAGCTAACAGTTATCCTGTGCTCTACATTGAGTGCTCACCTCATCAACTACATGTAAATCTCTGAAAAATGTGGTTTAGACAAAAATCGCAACAGAAAAATAACTATAATGAGCCAGAGGGAGTTACTTTGAGCTCCCATCTGACCTGTGATGGACAGGGTCCATTTTTATGTGCATATTTTTAGGTGTGCACAAAGGTGCTGTCAATAACAGTTTAATTCACCTTTGAAAAGAAGGAAATCACTCAACAGAGGCCAAGCAAAGTCTAGAGTAACTCATTAGTGAACATGACGCGCCCCAGGGCTTGGGTACTTGGCTCTCGGGCTATCTTCAGTCCGGGAAGTCACGGGTGGCCATCCCGAGGCCGTGGCCCTGGTGACCTCCTGCTGCTTGCTTTAGTCTCCTCTCCCTTATACCCGTCGGGTTAACCTTCTGTCAAATACCACAGGCGCCTACTGCGGTTCTGATTCCCCTCTTGTGGGTTCTTTGGGAGCCGGGGCCGTATCTGTAATATCCCCGTTTAGCGGATTTTCTGTGAGCCTTGAAGGATCTCACAGTTGCGGGCTCCGGTACCCGGTTTCCTTCCTATGGGGCAAACTCTTCCGTTACTCACTTCCCCATTCGAGTGAACTCTGCCTCTCTGAGTTTCCTCTCTCTCTTTTTCTCTCTGTGGGATCTTTGCTTTTTGGGGCCCCTCAGCCAAGGTGGCCCTCTTTGCTCCTTCAAGCTGGCTGCCTGGCTCCTTGCACACTCCCTCCTCCTCCGACTCTACTCTCCATCTGCACTGTTTGGTTCCCTCTAAAGTTCGCTAAGACCCTCCCAGGGTTCCTCCCACCCACTATTCTAGTGTGTGAGCGCTGCTCTAGGGTTCCATCTAGTGACCATAGTCCCAACTGCAGTGGAGTGCTACACCGCTTTTCTGGGTGCAGTACCCCTTTTGTGGCACCTACGTAGTGGGGTGCCACAAACAGATCCATCAAGGGTTTCACCCTAATCATGTATTTTGAGATGTTGCTGGAATCCCAAATGTAAGTGACCAGCACAGAGCACAGAGTAAATATAAACTGATCCAAAATATTCTGTAGCCAAATTTCCACTAATAGCAAATAGTATTCAACTAAACCCACAAAAAAAAAAATGTCCCAACAAGGTCCATCATCTGTAAATGCAAATTTACACACATTACTGTTAGCACAAAGGCTCTGGAAATGGCTACAGATCCTCTCCCCTTAAAAAGAAAACCAGAAATTCTGTGCTCCCATATCTAAATGGTCTCCCTCCCTTTTGAGCTCCACAATGTCAAAATCACAGGTAACATCTGCATGTTCAGCATTGTTTCAGTGAGGAAGCTGGCTTGATTTATGGGGTGTGTTTCTTAAAAAGCATCAGCTGAGCACAAAGTATGACCAGTAGAATGTATTCGGCACTACAGGGGCATATAAGCAATTTTAAGAATGCAACATTCACTATGTTTTATTTCATGGGTGTTTTTCAGAGATAAAATCATCACTATACCCTTGGATAAACTCCTAGAGGGGTCCAATTTTCAAAATGTTGTCATTTAAGAGTGTTTTAGCTGTTCTGGCATTTAGAGAGTCTGCAAGCTATTTTAGGACAGTATGTGCTGCAAAAATTAAACAGTGCTCCTTCCCTCCTGCCGTGCAGTAGTTTTCCATCACATATAGGGTATCAGAGAACTCAGTAAAAGTTGCACAACAAATATTGGGGTCCAATTTTTCCTGCTATCCTTGAAAAAAGGAAAATATTTGGTAATAAAACATAATTTTTCAGGGAGAAAGAATATTTTCCATTCTCATGTCTCTACGGTGTAAAATTCTGTAATGCAGCTGTGGATTCAATCACCACCCTGTGGATTCATCCCACCATCAGCTGTGGATTCTAACCACCACCCATCTATGTAAAATCCTTGAGGGGGCTAGTTTCAAGAATAGGGTTACTTTTCAGGGAATTCCATTGTTTAGGTACATCAAGGGCTATAAATGCGACATGACACCTTCAGACTATTCCATCAAAATCTGTGCTCCAAGACATTTCTCCTTCCCTTCAAGCCCCGCCATGCACCGAAATAATATTTTTTTTTACCCCATATGGGTGTATCATTGTACTCAGGAGAAAGTGTACAACAAATTTTGTTTTCTATTATCTCGTGTTGCCCTTGTGAAATTGAAAAAAAAATTGGCACTGAAAGAAGATTTTTGTGGAATAAAAGTAATTATTTATTGCTCAATGCTATAAAATTCTTTGAAGCACTTTGGAGTTCAAAGTGCTCATCACTCATCATACATCTAGATAAATTCCTTGTGGGATCCTATTTCCCAGATAGCGCTTTTTACTGTTTAGGCACATTAGAGACTCTCCAAACCTGACATTGAGTCCACTAACAATTCAAACCAATATTCTGTATAAAACGTCAAATGGAACCTCTTTGTCTTCCTAGCCCTTCTGTGCACCTAAACAGTGGTTTTCCACCACTGTAACATTTTGTGATTCATTCCCGGGTTCAAGGTGCTCACCATACATCTAGATAAATTCCCTGGGGGGGGGGGGGGGGTATAGTTTCAAGGATAGGGTCAATTGTGGGGGAATTGTATTACTTAGGTACATCAAGGGCTCTACATCTGTCCAGATTGTCAGAATTCCTTGTGCTTCTCCCATGTTTAAGAAGCAAAGCTGCCTCAGCTAGCAGTCTTGGTGAGAGCACAGTGCAGACTACCAGTATGGCCATGACACCTACCCAATGTTTCAATTTTCAGTCAAAGCTGGTGCACACTTGAAGGTTCCTTTTGAGACAACTCGTTTAAGATTTGGAACTGCTTTAAATTAAACCAAAATGTCTATGCTGTATTTTCTATTAGGTAAAACAACTTTTTTGTTTGGGTTGTATCTGAAATTACTGTCAACTGCTTGTAGTGAATTTTGGGCAGAAAAGAAGTTCTTGGTGAAAATCCCTCGGTGTAGTAAACAAAAGCAAAAATCAGAGAGATACTGCTGATGAGTGTTGAAACAGAAGTACATTTTTAGGCAAAAAAGTTCACATCTATTAACCAGGGTGTAGGTTACAGGTTTCTTATAACCCATTAAATTGTTGTGTTAAGACCTATTCATTTACTTAGATTTTGGACACCAATTAACCAGCAGGGTTTTTTAAGCTATGCAGATATTTTAATTGGGACCGTGATAAAAGAAGAGATTATTTGTACTGTGAGGTTATATGTTTAGCAGGTTTCCACTGTATCTGAAATATTAAATGTTGTAATGGTTATCTCTTCAGTTACTTGTGTTGAATAAAATGCTTGTTCATAATGGGAGTCTCATTAATCATGCAAACCAGGACAATAGGATAGGACAGCTTCACAAATCAATAGGATTAAGCTAATTGATATTACTCTCGGAAACAGTCTTTGCCAAGGTGACATAATGGAAGTTTTATTCTTTCAGCTACGACATGTGATTAAGGAAAGACTTGCTTGCATTGCAGGCAAATTAGACTTCATTTTACCATCAAGACATGATTATTAAACCAGCAGACATATATTAAAAGATTTGTCTTCGCTCTTTATAAAGTAGGTTGTTTCTAGAGCAGAGAAAACTGAATGCTTGTCTGTTGAGAGTACCAAAAATTGACAGTATTAGGCAGCACTTGTTGCTGAACATGATACAGTTAATTACTTATTAGAAATCATGCCTATTTAAAATAGGGCACCAAAAATGCTACAAATATCTAGATATTGCGATAAACTGCTTGTAAACAACATTTTAATCATGATTATCTACTGGAATCAAGACTAAAAGAGGAAAAGGAAGTGTGATTCTCCCTGCAGCCACTGACAGTCATCAGGGTTATATTAAACAGCTGAAATACAATTGGATTATAACTATCATATAAATGGACTCTCCTCAATATCATTATAAACATGGTTTTCAGAAGTGGAGAGTTTTATCCGTATAATAATTGCAAAAACGCCTGGTCAATCTTATGCTAATGAAAATTTTTATATATGCAATCGATAAAACCACAAGCTAAATATTTGCACCAGTAAAGATTAAAAATCATTCACAATGATCAGGTGTCTTCAGGACAGGAAATGAACCATGTACTACACACCAGTACTACAGAATGGATGCATATTAATCATAGTCAGGGTAAGGGTAAGGGAAACAAAACAAAAGGGATTGTAAGGATACTGAGACTAACCCTAACCTGGCCCGTGCCTCAAAGGGTATATCCATTAATGCAGTGTCCCTGCAATAACCTCAGTATAAATCCATACTCTCCTCTTTTCTCCCCCCCCATCCCAGGCTAGATCAGTTGTGCTTACCCATTACAGTGAGCCTGGTGGCAGGTGGTGTGGAACCCCAACGCGTTTCCCTCTTCTTCAGGGTGATCTAGCTTGGGATGGGGGGGAGAAAAGAGGAGAGTATGGATTTATACTGAGGTTATTGCAGGGACACTGCATTAATGGATATACGGTACCCTTTGAGGCACGGGCCAGGTTAGGATTAGTCTCAGTATCCTTATAATCCCTTTTGTTTTGTTTCCCTTACCCTTACCCTGACTATGATTAATATGCGTCCATTCTGTAGTACTGGTGTATAGTACATGGTTCATTTCCTGTCCTGAAGACTCCTGATCATTGTGAATGATTTTTAATCTTTACTGGTGCAAATATTTAGCTTGTGGTTTTATCGATTGCATAAATAAAAATTTTCATTAGCATAAGATTGACCAGGCGTTTTTGCAATTATTATACGGATAAAACTCTCCACTTCCGAAAACCATGTTTTATAGCAGTACATTGTTATGGTAGACTAGATGGCGGCACGATTCTAAAGAGTCGGGTAGTCTAGAATCCATATATAGTTTATTTACTAATAGTTATGGGAGTGCGGTGAAATGAATTGTGTGTATACAGGCGGCTTTGTGGGTAGCAGAGTATACAGACGGCTCTGTGGGTAGCAGAGTATCCAGGCGGCTCTGTGGATAGCAGAGTATGATGTGGCCAGAGGCTGGAGGGGTGAGGAGAGCAGAGGCTGGAGGGGTGAGGAGAGTAGAGGCAGAAGGGGTGAGGAGAGCGGAGGCAGGAGGGGTGAGGAAATTGATGTGGGCGGAGGCTGGAGGGGTGAGGAGAAGTGAGTCTGGAGGGGTGAGGAGAGGTGAGGCTGGATGGGTGAGAAGAGGTGAGGCTAGAGGGGTGAAGAGATGTGAGGCAGGAGGGGTGAGGAGAGTGGAGGCAGGAGGGATGAGGAGAGCGGAGACTGTAGAGGTGAGGAGATTGATGTTGGTGGAGTCTGGAGGGGTGAGGAGAGGTGAGGCTGAAGGGGTGAGGAGAGGTGCAGATGGAGGGGTGAGGAGAGGTGAGGATGGAGGGGTGAGGAGAGCAGAGGCTGGAGGGGTGAGGAGAGCTGAGGCTGGTGGGGTGAGGAGAGTGGAGGCTGGAGGGGTGAGGAGAGCATAGGCTGGAGGTGTGAGGAGAGGTGAGGATGGAGGGGTGAGGAGAGGTGAGCAGGAGGGGTGAGGAGAGCGGAGGCTGCAGGGGTGAGGAGAGGTGAGACAGGAGGGGTGAGGAGAGGTGAGGCTGGAGCGGTGAGGAGAGCGGAGGCTGGAGGGGTGAGGAGAGGTAAGGCTGAAGGGGTGAGGAGAGGTGAGGCTGGAGGGGTGAGGAGATAGATGTGGCCGGAGGCCGCACACCGGGCTGTGGGCGGGGCCTGAGAATTGCGGGTGGGCGGAGATGATAGTGGCCGGTCTGCAGGGGTGCTGGCGGTGGTGCCGGTGATGCCGGAGGCCGCACACCGGAGTGTGGGCCGGGCCGGCTCCCGGATGTTGGGGGAGGAGGCACACTGGGCTGTGGGCGGGGCCGGGGTGGCGAATTGCGGGTGGGCGGAGATGGATGTGGCTGGTCTGCGGGGGTGCTGGCGGTGGTGCCGGTGATGCCGGAGGCCGCACACCGGAGTGTGGGCCGGTCCGGCTCCCGCATGTTGGAGGAGGAGGCACACCGGGCTGTGGGCGGCGTAGTGCCGGTTTTCGATACTTGCGTATGCCTTCCTCTCCCCTCCTGTGTGTGTGTGGGGGTGATGATTGAGGAGTGGACGCAGTGCTGCGAAAGTGTAGCAAGAGTGTGTGTGTGTGTTTGTGTGTTGTGTCCGGGTGTGTGAGTGTGTATGTGTGATGTTGTTCAGATGGTGTGTGTGTATTTTGGGGCACTGTAAGGGCGGCCGTAAGCGTAGCGGGCTATATGAGTCCCGTTCCCGCTTACCGCCACCATCTTGGCTCACCCTGAACGAGTGTAGGGCTCCGGTGACGTCATGTAGCTCCGGACAAAGTGACGGAAGTGCCTTTGGCTTCTATATATAGCTCCGGACAAAGTGACGGAAGTGCCTTCGGCTTTTATATATTAGATGCTCATTACAGTAGGCAGAGTGTAATCACTGATTGGCTGCCATCTCTGCAGTAAGTGTGTAACATATTACAGTGCACTTACTGTATTTTATCTGCTGCACCACCACAACTACCCGGATTCATAAAAGATTCTAAACTCCTTAAGAAAATGCTAGCTACATATGTTTTAATCCCTTCCTAACCTGACCTGAGCAATTTTCCATTTTGGCACTTTTGTTTTTTGTCTCATTATGCTAAAAGCCATAAGATTTATATTTTTCCATTGACAAAGCTACTTGATGTATTGGGATGAGATATACTTTTGAATGATTCTATCCTATTTATCATGTGATGACAGTCAGTGCAGTTCTGCAATTTTTTGCTATTTTGTTTACCTTTATTCAGCCTGAGGAATAATTTTCAGCATGCTGCAAGTGGATGCATAAATTGCAGAAGACTTGACTATTCAAGTACATGGGTGCAAGAAAAAAAACTGGTTACCACATGGGCCACCCTAGGGTCATCTGTTTTTTATGGATACATTACAATTTCGTAGCATAGGTCACTGTAAATGATTGTTAAATAATAGCTGGTGAGAAAAAAAACAGATTGCATAGGGATGTCATATGGATGCTAGGTGAGAAAAAAATGCATACTAAAATTGTACTTGTATTACACATAAAATGAAATAGGCAGTACACTTGTCAAACTTTTTTGGATGAAAATGGGACTGATTTTTCATATGCTAGTATATGAGCAAACTCTTAATCATATGGTACAATTGACCAAAGGCAGGTAGACCCTGAATCTGTACAGCATGAGTGCCCACAGTCTAGAGGTGGAAACAGGGTGGCACCGACAGACATACAAGCCATGAGAGCAGTCTGTGTCAGCACTGATAGCAGTGGGCACTGGAGGATGAAGCACACTACCTGCATCACTTCAACCGATACTCAGCAGTGAGGGCCTCCCACTTCCAGAGACTTTCCATTCACAACCCGGACTTCCTATCCATGGATGAGGAGAGGAAACTCTGCATCCTACTGGGGGAAGAGGAATCAACAGTGGAGATCACTGCCCAATACATCACCATATGTCATGAACTGAGAGGAACTTAAAATCCCCAAATGGACAATTATTCCCCAAATTGTGCCCCCAAGATTCTCAATCCCCAATCACCTGTCACATTTATTTTCTTGCTTTAGCAACATTAAATGTATTTTGGTCCTACCAATAAAGTATATTTGAGTTTGACTTGAGTTTATAATTGACCTGGCAATTTGATTCTTTAGGTCAATACGATGATGTTGCTTGCATACATGCATAGTTTATTTTTTTCTTTTTTACTTTAAAGGATGAAAAAAGTTCTGAAATTTGTAAGAAAAAAAAATGTATTTGATGCAAATATGTAAGGGCTTATTTTTCATGCGGTGAGCCAAGTTTTTTATTAATATAACTGTGGAGTAAACATGCTGTTCTGATTGCCTCATATTGCATTTTTTTCAGTATTGAAGTGGCCAAAATACCACTATTCTGTTGTTTTTAATTTTTTTTCTCAATACACCATTTACCAATCAGGTTAACTCTTTATATAGTTGGATAGATTAGATAATTTCTTTATCTATAATATAAAAGCCGAAGGCCACTTCCGGAAAACCCGAAGGGTATTTCCGTGATGGCCTCCGGACCCATGCTGGTGACGTCACCAGTGCACTGTAGCTGGGCCTGGCCCGGATACAGCCACCGCCGGAGGAACGTTCTGGCCAGGAACGTTCCCCTCTGTCCCAGCCGCCTCCTCTCGCCTGCTCCAGCCGTCTCTGCCCTCCAGCCAGCCGCTCCAGCCGCCTCTGCCCTCCAGCCAGCCGCTTCAGCCGCCTCTCACCTCCAGACAGCCGCTCCAGCCGCCTCTCACCTCCAGACAGCCGCTCCAGCCGCCTCTCACCTCCAGACAGCCGTTCCAGCCGCCTCTCACCTCCAGACAGCCGCCTCTCACCTCCAGACAGCCGCTCCAGCCGCCTCTGCCCTCCAGCCAGCCGCTCCAGCCGCCTCTGCCCTCCAGACAGCCGCTCCAGCGGCCTCTGCCCTCCAGCCAGCCTCCCCTGGCCTCTGCACTCCAGCCAGCCTCCCCTGGCCTCTGCCCTCCAGACAGACTCCCCTGGCCTCTGCCCTCCAGCCAGCCTCCCCTGGCCTCTGCCCTCCAGACAGCCTCCCCTGGCCTCTGCCCTCCAGACAGCCTCCCCTGGCCTCTGCCCTCCAGACAGCCTCCCCTGGCCTCTGCCCTCCAGCCAGCCTCCCCTGGCCTCTGCCCTCCAGACAGACTCCCCTGGCCTCTGCCCTCCAGCCAGCCTCCCCTGGCCTCTGCCCTCCAGCCAGCCTCCCCTGCCCTCTGCCCTCCAGCCAGCCTCCCCTGGCCTCTGCCCTTTAGCCAGCCTCCCCTGGCCTCTGCCCTCCAGCCAGCCTCCCCTGGCATCTGCCCTCCAGCCAGACTCCCCTGGCCTCTGCCCTCCAGCCAGCCTCCCCCTCCAGCCTCCGCTCTCCCCACCAGCCTCCGCTCTCCCCTCCAGCCTCCGCTCTGCCCTCCAGCCTCCGCTCTGCCCTCCAGCCTCTGCCCTCCAGCCTCCCCTGCCTCCCCTGCTCTCTGCCCTCCAGCCTCCCCTGCCCTCCAGCCTCCCCTGTCGTCTGCCCTCCAGCCTCCCCTGTCCTCTGCCCTCCAGCCTCCCCTGTCCTCTGCCCTCCAGCCTCCCCTCTCCTCTGCCCTCCAGCCTCCCCTGTCATCTGCCCTCCAGCCTCCCCTGTCATCTGCCCTCCAGCCTCCCCTGTCCTCTGCCCTCCAGCCTCCCCTGTTCTCTGCCCTCCAGCCTCCCCTGTCCTCTGCCCTCCAGCCTCCCCTGTCCTCTGCCCTCCAGCCTCCCCTGTCCTCTGCCCTCCAGCCTCCCCTCTCCTCTGCCCTCCAGCCTCCCCTGTCATCTGCCCTCCAGCCTCCCCTGTCATCTGCCCTCCAGCCTCCCCTGTTCTCTGCCCTCCAGCCTCCCCTGTCCTCTGCCCTCCAGCCTCCCCTGCCCTCTGCCCTCCAGCCTCCCCTGTCCTCTGCCCTCCAGCCTCCCCTGTCCTCTGCCCTCCAGCCTCCCCTGTCCTCTGTCCTCCAGCCTCCCTTGTACTCTGCCCTCCAGCCTCCCCTGTCCTCTGCCCTCCTCACCCCTCCAGCCTGCCCTGTCCTCTGCCCTCCTCACCCCTCCAACCTCCCCTGACCTCTGCCCTCCTCACCCCTCCAGCTTCCGCTCTCCTCACCCCTCCTCACCCCTCCAGCCTCCGCTCTCCTCACCCCTCCATATGCAATGTAAAGTATGTGTATATATGTGTGTATGTAGTCACTTCCTTCACTTTGTCCGCACTTCCCTCACTTTGTCCGCACTTCCCTCACTTTGTCCGCACACATACACACACGCACACACACTACGCTATAGTTAGCACCGGCCCTGCATCAGCCACCTGGATCCTCAGTCGACATGTCGCCACCCCCCAACTACTGGATCCAATATAGCGTCCAAGAAGTCTTGCCAAACTTCCCGGACGCCATATTGGATCCAGTCGTCCGCGGGCGGCGACATGTCGACTCACGATCCAAGCGGCGGGGAAGACGCAGGGTCGGTGCTAACTATAGCAGTAGAGTTATGTGTGTGTGTGTATGTGTGTATGTGTGTGCTGACCACTCTGCCCACGGCGCTGCGCTGACCACTCTGCCTACGGCGCTGCGCTGACCACTGCCCACGCCACTGTGCTGACCAATCTCACCGCACTCATTGCTAACCACTGAGCCACCGCACTCACTGCTAACCACTGAGCCACCGCACTCACTGTTAACCACTGAGCCACCGCACTCACTGCTAACCACTGAGCCACCGCACTCACTGCTAACCACTGAGCCACCGCACTCACTGCTAACCACTGAGCCACCGTACTCACTGCTAACCACTGAGCCACCGCACTCACTGCTAACCACTGAGCCACCGCACTCACTGCTAACCACTGAGGCACCGCACTCAATGCTAACCACTGAGGCACCGCACTCACTGCTAACCACTGAGCCACCGCACTCACTGCTAACCACTGAGCCACCGCACTCACTGCTAACCACTGAGCCACCGCACTCACTGCTAACTACAGAGCCACCGCACTCACTGCTAACCACAGAGCCACCGCACTCACTGCTAACCACTGAGCCACCGCACTCATTGTTAACCACTGAGCCACCGCACTCACTGCTAACCACTGAGCCATCGCACTCACTGCTAACCACTGAGCCACCGCACTCACTGCTAACCACTGAGCCACCGCACTCACTGCTAACCACTGAGCCACCAGTATACACACAATTCATTTCACCGCACTCCCCTAACTATTAGTAAATAGACTATATATGGATTCTAGACTACCCAATTCTTTAGAATCGGGCCGCCATCTAGTTTTTAATAAAGGGGAGACGCGTGATTCGAACATATATATATATATATATATATATATATATATATATATATATATAATTTTTTTTTCAGATATGTTGAAGTTCCTTCGGGGGACTTGAACCTGTGTTTGCCAGGTTGCTTAATCTAAATCACAGTCTTCAATGAACGCCAGCCCATGGCTTTCATAGGCGTACCATAATGGCAGACATGAGGGTCTTCATCAGATCCCCAGTTGTCGTGGCGGCTCATCAGTGCCCACGATAGTCATTCAGGAGCCAATGGGTGTTGAGGACAGCTCATCCCCAGATTGATCATTGTAAATGCTGCTGTCAGAGATTGACATCAGAATTTGGTATGTTAAAAGCTGTGGCTCAATTTCCCTAAAAGCTGTTAGATGCAGATGATGACTGAATTAAACAGCCATCATTTGCCAGTAATGCTGGCTGAGCGTCTGAGACTCCATCAGATGTAGTGAACCAAGTTATGAAATACAAGTTCGACATTTATCAGTAAAGGCTTAATGTAAATATGAACAGAACTTAAATAGTAGAATATGATATAAAATTCAAAATTGTAATGAAATATACATTTTCAGAGTAATAGTGTAAATTCAGATACTTTCCCTTCTTAAAAAAATGAGTTTTAAACTCTTAAATTACAGAAAAATATTAATTCAAAGTTGCTGGAAATGGTCAATAATAATTGTAACAAATGATTATTAGCTTAATTGGTAAAATAAAAATGAGTGATCCTTCACCCCTTCCCGACCTATAACGTTATGCAACGTCATGGGCCAGTAAGGGGTGTTTGATGTGAGCTCCGGCGCGGCACTCACATCAAAGCCCTGACATCTCAGATGATCTCATCAGCTGAGATGTCAGGGTAACACCATCGATCGGATTCGGGATCCGATCGGTGCTGTTAACCCCTTGGATCCCACTGTAAATCACTGACAACGGGATCCAAGGTGGCCGCGGCAGGGAACGCGCTGCTCCCTGGCTGCTCTTGAGATCCCGTGATAATATAGCGGTATTTCTGGTGCTCACATGACAGCCCGGGGTCCTGGCTAGACCCCGGATGCTGTCACTGAGCAGTTCAGTGTTGTGATTGACAGGGGCTGCCAACCACAACAGGTCCGCGATTCTGAGAGATACAGATGAGCTGCAGCTCATCTGTATCTCCCAGAAGTGATCGGACTGTGCAGCAAGGTGCCTCTTAAAGAGGCAGTGTAAAAATAAGAACTAATAAAAAAATAAAGTTTTTAAAAACCTGTAAAAAAAAATATCTAAAAGTTCAAATCACCCCACTTTTCCCCCAATTACAATAAAAGTATTTAAAAAAATACACATGTTTGGTATTGATCTATCATCGTATTAAATCTGTTAATGAGAGCCGTAAACTCCGTAACGGACAATATTGTCCAAACGCCAAAATTCTGTTTTTTTGGTCGCCGCAACATTGCTATAAAATGCAATAACGGACGATCAAAACTGCGGATCCCCCCAAAAATAGTATCATTAGAAATGTTAGCTAAAGACGCAAAAAATAAGCCATAACACAGTCCCAGATCCCAAAAAATGAGAACGCTACGGGTCGCAGAACATGGCGCAAAAAAGTCACTTTTTTTTTTTTTTCAAACTTCAGAATTTTTTTTCACTACCTAGATACCAGTAAAGGTATACATGTTGGGTGTCTCCAAACTCGTACCGGCCAGAGGCATCACCCCGTCACAATGGTTTTAACCGTATAGTGAACATGGCAACTAAAATACCCAAAAAACGAATCTGTTATTGAACTTTTTTTTGCAATTTCACTGCATTTAGAATTTGTTTGCAATTTCCCTGTACACTATATGGTAAAATAAATTATTGCATATGAAAGTACAACTCGTCCTGCAAAAAACAAGCCATCATATGTCTATATTGACGGGAAAAAAAAAAAGTTATGGCTCTTGGAAGCAGGGGAGCAAAAAAACGAAAATGAAAAAGTCCAAGGTCAAGAAGGGGTTAAATAAAATGTCAGCATGTTGGAATTTTTCAGCTGAGGATCTACTATGGTTGCGTCAAACTTCTTATTAATACAGTCAGTGCAGATTATCAGCCAGTTTAATCTGAAATTTGAACTGTTTGAAACAATTGGCCACAGGCAATTTTCATCTAATGTGCATGGCCAACTTTAACCTTCTCTGTTTTTTCGCATGTGTTTTCCAGACTGACCACTCCCGTGATTAGCAGCTCACTTTCTATGGACTTTGTATATAAAGATCCTGATGTGGGCAGGGAAAGCTTTTTTCAGTTTTTCTATGTTGGTAAATCCTAAAACTTTGATTGTGTTAGAACCATTGCACCCAGTAACCCAAGTGATACATTGCTAAATTCAGAGTGTATTTTCCTACATTATAATGCTCCCAGATGAGGGTGCAAAATCCTGGTGACAATTTTCATTTAAATCGTGTAACTTTGTGTCAAACTTCTGATTCCCATAGAGAAAGACACTTCAAAATGGAAGATGTTAAACACTGGACACCAGATCCTTTAGTAGGAACAATTTCTAGTTGCTCAAGAGTAAATATCATGTATTTATTGGTATTTTTTGACTAATTGAATTTTAAATAAAATGGACAAATGGTCAAATATACCAGTGGTCTACATGTAACAATTAAACTGGCTTTCTGCACATTTTGAACAACACATATATTCTAACTGAATGATTTTTAGCTCCTAGTTACAATTACTTGTACAAAGAGATGAACATGGATTATTCAATAAATTAACATTAGCATGTTTGTTTCAACAATCAAAGAGAAAACCAGTGCTCACCTAAAACTGTGCCGCAACAATCAAAGTATTAGGTAGTTGCATTATAATATACAGAGATTCAATAAAAGTTATAGAAGAGAAAAAAGAATTAAATAAGAAGTCACTATAAGGAGAAAAGCTCCAAGATGCTTAAATTATCAGCTATGTATCATTTGAGGTCGAATTATTATTTACTTCAGTGACATTAAGGAATTTGATGCTTTGCACATTTAAATCTCACAATATCATTTAAATTGGCAAGATTGTTATATCTATTTTTTTGGCAAACATTTAGCTGTGAGAAGTATCTAAAGGAGCAAACTTTAAGTTTTAAATCTCAAATGAAAGATAAAGGTTTAAAGTGATATAGTTATTAAAAATAAGATATTTAAAGGAGCTGTGCATTTGATAAAACAATTCCCTTTATAAATATGTATTTTTTAGCCATAAACACTATTGTAATTTGCTTTATTTGAAAAATTTCTACTGAAATCAGTTTTTTTTTATTTTACTTCCTGTGACATTTTGTTTGAGTGATCATCATCAGAGGGATGGTTCTGCAGTCACAGCTTCTATAACAGTAATGGTGAACCTTTGGTGCCAGTAGTTCAAAGTTGTGTCGGCTCAGAGGAGACATTTGAACTCCCACCTGAGGAAGTCGGCAATCTGCTGTCGAAACGCGTTGTGGATATTATTAACTAATAAATAGGTTTGAACAACATAATTCCCCTGCCTGTGATCTCTCTGGTAATAGCGCTCCTGTAATCACATACTTTAATTTCCCCCTTTATCCTTTCTCCCCTTTCGGGGACCGTGTTGAAGCTGCTCATTGCACAGGGAGCCCACAATTCTTCATCCAGGACCTGGTATGACTTATTTCCTCTGACATGGTGTCAGCTGACCAGCTTCATTGCACCACGTGACCGTACGAGGAAGTGGACGTCAGAGCTTCATCACGTCACTGCCCTGCAGTGGGTCATACGGTGCTGTTAACCAGGGTTGTGCAGGGTGTGCACAACTTAAACAGGTGAGAGGCGTTACACCCTCACCTAATGAAGTAACCCCTTTGTCCACCGGGTACCTCTCATTTGCGCCCATTTATATTTTTCTTTCATTTCTCCTCCCTCTGACACTCTCTCCTAGCTGCACCCACCTGGTGTCGTGTGACAACGGCCATGTGATGAGCTTGGCATCATGTGACCTCAGGAGATGACAGAAGACGTGAGGAGAGGAGAGCAGTAGTGGAAGCAGGAGTACTAGGTTTGATTGTTTTAACCTAATATATAGCAACCTGGATGGGGCATATTATTATATGATGGGGAAAAAGATGGGGCATATTACTAAGTGATGAAGACAAGGATGGGGCATATTACTATGTGATGGGGACAAAGATGGGGTATATTACTATGTGATGGGGACAAGGATGGGGCATTACTGAAGGGAGACCAGGATGGAGCATATTACTATGTGATATGGAAAAAGATGGGAAAAATGACTATGTGATGTGTGATGGGGACAAGGATTCGGCATATTACTATATGATGGGGGCAGTTGGGGCAATGTTGAAAGGGGACCAGGATGGAGCATTGCTGAAAGGGGATTAGGATAGGGTACTGCTGAAAGGGGACCAGGATGGGGCATTGCGAAAAGGGGACAAGGAAGGGGCATTGCAGAAAGGGGACCAGGATGCAGTATTACTGTAATGGGCCAGGATGTGGCATTGCTGAAAGGGGACAGGATGGGGCAATACTGAATTGGGGTCCAGAAAAGGGCAATACTGAAAGGAGACCAGGATGGGGAATTATTGAAATGGGTCCAGGATTGTGTAATGCTGAAAGGTGACCAGAATGGAGCATTGTTGAAAGGGGACTAGGATGGGGCATTGCTGAAAGGCGACCAGGATGGGTTATTGATGTGAAGGGAGCAGGATGGGACATTACTACAAGATAGGGACCAGGATTACAGTGTGAAATCTGCTTGCAGTCCATGCAAAAATCTATCTAATATTCTGCATTTTTTTTAAAGATCAATCCACCAGCTATGTCTGGACAGGTCAGTGGGAGCGGCTCAGTTTCAATGAGCTTGATTAACAATGCTGAAGAGAAGACTGCAAAGGTAAATTTGAAACCAATTAATTGTTTAAATAATAGAATTGATCATCAGGGTTTCAGGACTGTAAGCACTGTACAGGGAAGATAGTTGGCAGCTGTCTGCTCTTTGCTGTGCAGTGCTTGTGATGGCCATTGCTGTAATTTAGGTCAGATTGCCCTTTTGGCACTTTGCTATAAATAATTGGGTTTCAGCTTGCAGTCTGGGTACTCAGTTGCTGAAGGGTTTCCCATCACTGTTCTATAACATTCACTTGAACAATACTTCATCAGTGGGATGACACTATGGTCACCATAGTTTCTGTCACCGCTGTTGCCTGAAGTTTTGAAATTGATTGTGGTAATGGAAACAGGGAGAAGGGGCCACCGAGTCACAACTTTTACCATCACCATCTTGCAGCCTCTGTCCCTTCTGCCATTTAGCTTCTACCACCACCCTAAAACAAATCGTCATCTGGGTGTGATGATAAAAGCAGGGAGCATGATCACAGTGCTATCTAGATTTTTATTAATTTCAGGCCAGTAAACAATGCTCCTGTAACTGACCCCACTTCTATCAATGGCCCCTGATGAAATCTAGTTTCAGTGAAAGAGGGGGTGGAGACAAAAGCTGGAAGGCAATGGAAACAATTAAGTGTGGGGGTGGTGATAAATGGGAACCAGGATGGAGACATTACTACAAGATGGGGACAAGAAAAGAGGACATTATTACAAGAAGAGTACGAGTATGTGGATATTACTACAAAAAGTGGAACAGGATTAAGATATTATTACAAGAAGGGGATCAAGATGGTGACATTACTTACAAGAAAGGGATCAGGATGGGGGACAGTACTATAGGATGGGGACTAAGAAGGTGGAAATTAATACAAGCTGGGGACCAGCATGGGCACATCACTACAACAAGGGGACAAGGATGGGAACATTTCTAGAAGAAAGGGACCACGATGGGAGATATAACTATAAAATAGGTACCAGGATGGGAACATCACTACAACAAGACGACAAGGATGGGAACATTACTAAAAAAAGGAGACCTGGATGGGTACATTTCTAGAAGAAGGGGACCAGGATGGGAGATATAACTACAAGATAGGACCAGGATGGAGAACATTACTACAAGATGGGGACTGAGATACGTATATTACTGGCCAAAATTACTATATGGTTCTAATTGTTGAGCTGATATAACTAACAAGAAAGGGATAAAATGTTAAAACAATTCAAAAGGCATGAGATTTATTTTTACCCCTAAAAATGCTATTTAATACATAAACTAAAAAAACAAAAAAGTTCACGTTTCTTATTGCCATATCCATATCAACCCAAGCTAAAAAACTCTGCTATAACCCATATGATGATGAATAAGTTTAAAAAAAATAAACTAAATGAGCGTAAAATGTTAAAAAAACATCATATAGGACAACAAACTGAAATTTTTAATCGAGGGGCCATCCATGGCGTGCGATGCTGAGGGCTTGGCGCAGCTTGCTCTGTGGCCTGGGCCTGGACTTGAGACAGACTACCCGGTTGCCAGGCCCCCCTCAACAAGTACCACTAAGATTAAAATAAATGTATACAGTGGTACCTTGATTTATGGGTAACTTAATTTGCGAGCATTTTAGGACTTGAAGAAGGTAAAACTGTGCTGAAACGCGTAGTCCAAGGGGGACTGTGGAGCTAATATTTGCTTGAAAGCAGACTCTTCATGTTTTGTAAAAGAAATTGCCAATTTTCCCAATAAAGCCTTTTACTTTTTTCTTCACCTGGAAAATAGCTGCAGATACTTTCTGTATTTGATGTTACCAAGACTGCTCCATTCTTCATCTCTGTGCTCATTCTCAAAACAGGTGGATTGTACCATGAAGAATCTACACAATGGTGAGCTGGCATAAAATTCTATCTATCTATCTATCTATCTATCTATCTATCTATCTATCTATCTATCTATCTATCTATCTCTATATCTATCTATCTATCTATCTCTATCTATCTCTATCTATTTATCTATCTATCTATCTATCTATCTATCTATCTATCTATTCTTCAGTGTGTCTCAGGAGCATGTTCCTCCTACTCACTATTTCATGTGTAGCCTTGAAACAATTCACTACAGCAGATGCTATACCCTAACCCACTCAACAAAGTCACTGCAATTTAATATGTTTGCTAGGGGTTGTGGCTTTACTCAGCCACTAGCAAAAAATGAAATTGTTTAGTAAAATAATCATGAGTAATCCCTATGTTATGTACAGGATTTCTACTAACCAGCTGTTTAAAAACACATAAAATGCTACAGACCAACAAGCAGTCAGGGCAACGACATGTCTTGTTCAATTAGTGCAATCAATTGTAGGAAGTCATTTCATTCCTAAATTTTCTTTCTTGCCAGCTCAACCTGGCAGCACCAAAACACTTGCATTTCCTTTTTATCTCTTATTCATGATAGATAACAAAATTACATAGATTGTGATCAAGAAAATGCCAATAGACTTTAAAGTTTTAACTTTTAAAATCTTTGACTTGTTCCTTAGTACACCTAAAAGTGTAGAAGCCTTAGCTTTGTTAGGACTGTAAAAAAAAAGAAAACTACCCGTATATACTCGTGTATAAGCCGACCCGTGTATAAGCCGACCCCCCTACTTTTTCCCCCAAAACCTGGGAAAACCTATTGACTCGTGTATAAGCCGAGAGTGGACCCCAGCACTGGTATACAGACCCCAGCAGTGTGGTATACAGGCCCCCCCAGTGGTAGTATACAGCAGCCTCCCCAGTGGCATATACAGGCCCCAGTAGTATATACAGCAGCCACAGTGGTATACAGCAGCCTCCCCAGTGGTATATACAGACCCCACCAGTATATACAGCAGCCCCAGTGGTATACAGACCCCAGCAGTATATACAGCAGCCTCGGGGGTGTACAGCAGCCTCCGGGGGCATACAGCAGCCCCAGCGGTACACAGCAGCCCCAGCGGTACACAGCAGCCCCCAGGGGTACACAGCCACACCCAGGGGTACACAGCAGCCTCCAGGGGTACACAGCCACCCCTAGGGGTACACAGCCGCCCCCAGGGGTGCACAGCAGCCCCCAGGGGTATACAGCCGCCCCCAGGGGTGCACAGCAGCCCCCAGGGGTACACAGCCGCCCCCAGGGGTACACAGCCACCCCTAGGGGTACACAGCCACCCCAGGGGTATACAGCAGCCCCCAGGGGTACACAGCCATCCCCAGGGGTATACAGCCGCCCCCAGGGGTACACAGCTGCCCCCAAATGCTGGCACTCGCCCCCCCTGCTGCTTAACTTACCATCCGGTCTTCTGATCCGCGCTGCTCCTCGCTGCTCCCGTCCTCGCTGCATCCGGGATCCCCGGCCGTCGCACGATGACGTCATATACCTGCGACGGCCGGGGATCCCGGATGTAGCAGGACGAAGCACCGAGGAGCGGCGCTGATCAGAAGACCGGATGGTAAGATAAGCAGCGGGGGGGCCCTTACAGCAGCGGGGGGGCCCTTACAGCAGCGGGGGGGCCCTTACACAGAGGGGGGCGTGAGTGGCAGCGTTTGGGGGCCATATGCACTGCTTCCCCCTGCCGCTGATTGACAGGGGGAAGCAGTGCATATATAATGAGCGGCCCCACGTGACGGGGCCGCTCATACAGCAGCCTCCCCCCGCCTCTTCCAGCCTCCCCAGCCCCGGACACAGCCCCCACCACATCACATACCGTAGTGACTCGTGTATAAGCCGAGGGGTAGACTTTTCAGCCCAATTTTTGGGCTGAAAAACTCGGCTTATACACGAGTATATACGGTAATACACATATTTTTTAAGAGCTACAGTAGAAAATATATTTTTTTAAATCTTCATGAAGGGTTTTCCAAAACATTAACATTGATGACTTCTCCTTAGGATAGGACATCATTGTCTGATCGGTGATGTTGTGATACCCAGCACACCTGCCATCAGCTGTTCCTGGAACCGCCACTGGCAAGAACTATTCCTTGTGGATCTACACAACACAGCTCTGTCAACTGAATAATGGCCGTGGCAGTACTGCACATTCACTCCATATACAAATTAATATGGGGCGGATGTGCAGTACCTGGTTGTGGCCACTATTAGGTTCATGGAGCTATGCTGTGCAGCTCAGCAAGTGGATCAGTGATCAATGATCAGACATTGATGTGATAGTCTACAGATATGTAACTGATGTTGAAGTCCCGGACAACTCCTTTATTCACAAGTTTATATAATATTTTCATTTTACGATACACCTCACACACCACAGTCTTTTCAAAATATGTAGAGATTATGAATGTAGGTTCCAGCACTTTTCAAAAATTCACTTACGTACATATATTTATGCTACATTAGTACATTGTGAGTTTCTGTCACTTTAAACACTTATTTTGGGTTGAGTATAGTTTTATGCATCTAATTTAATGAACTCTAAGAGGCTGGGGTCACACATAAGCCCTTGGTCTGTTTTTGGCTTCTTTTTTGTCATTTTTTTTTTCTAAGTCCAAAAAATGACAGAAAAACGGATTGGTTATAATAAACACCCTGTCCGTTTTTTTCTGGACCTCAAAACATTGCTCTGTCCGTTTTTGAGCCAAAAACGTTGCTAGCAACGTTTTTGGCATCAGTTAAAAAACGCATGCGTTTTTTTAACATGGGGCCCTATGGGAAACGCATGCGTTAACGCATGGCACATATAGGCACCTGCGTTAACGCATGCGTTAACGCATATGCGTTTTTAATGAAAAAATGACTAAGTCCAAAAACGTTCAGGGGTGCAGGAGGCTCAAAAAGCACCCTATAAAAAACGGATTGGTGATGAAAATCACTTCCAAAAACGGACTTCTATGTGTGACCCCAGCCAGACATGAGTAAGAATTTGGGCAAATTGGGGAAATGGTAGTTCTGCCTGTGCTTTTCTATATATATGTTTTACGATACATTTGTTTTTAATCGCTTTCAGCGCAATCTTGAGCCATGGCAACTTGATGGATAAACATTTTGTAGAAAGACTGATGTTGTGCAAGTCTAATCAGGGTCTTCTTGTTATTTTGATTGTATCAAGCCATCAGGTTGCTGATCTTCATCTTTGTCTTGTTCCTTATTTTCTTTGGACCATGATATTCTTCTGCAGTTATTGTTCTCCTTGTATGATTTGTCCAAAGTAGGCAAGTTATAGGTTGGTGATCATTGCTCTGAGATACATGTTTGGCTTGATTTTTCTCCAGTATCGATTTGTCTTTAATTTTGTTTCATTATCGTCCAGGTTGCACATCCATAGGTTGCCACAGAAAAGATCGAATTATGTAGTAGCCATGTATTCATTACCAGTGAAATACTTCTCGATTTGAAGACCTTATTTAACCCCTTAGTGATGGAGCCAATTTCCACCTTAATGACCAGACCGTTTTTTGTAATTCTGACCAGTGTCCTTTTATGAGGTAATATCTCCGGAACGCTTAAACGGATCCTAGCGATTCTGAGATTGTTTTTCGTGACATATTGGGCTTCATGTTAGTGGTAAATTTAGGTCGATAATCTTTGCGTTTATTTGTGAAAATATAAAAAAATTGGCAAAAATTTTGAAAATTTCACAATTTTCACAATTTTTATTTTTATTCTGTTAAACCAGAGAGTTATGTGACACAAAATAGTTAATAAATAACATTTCCCACATGTCTACTTTACATCAGCACAATTTTGTAAAAAAAAAAATTTTGGGTTAGGAAGTTATAAGGGGTCAAAGTTCATCTGCAATTTCTCATTATTCCAGCAAAATGTAAAAAAACCATTTTTTTTAGTGACCACATCACATTTGAGGTCCCTTTGAGAGGTGTAAATGACAGAAAACACCCAAAAGTGACACCATTCCAAAAACTACACCCCTCAAGCTACTCAAAACTACATTCAAGAAGATTATTAACCCTTCAGGTGCTTCACAGCAACTAAAGCAAAATGGAAACAAAAAATGGACATTTTAATTTTTCCAACAAAAATGTTCTTTTAGCCTCAATTTTTTCATTTTCACATGGGCAACAGGATAAAATGCATCCTAAAATTTGTTGGGCAATTTCTCCCGAGTATATTGATACCTCATATGTGGTCATAAACCACTGTTTGGGCGCACGGCAGGGCTCAGAAGGGAAGGAGTGCAATTTGACTTTTGGAACTAATTTACCATTCAAAAAGTGAAATGGCGCTCCTTTCCTTTCGAACCCAGCCGTGCGCCCAAACAGTGGTTTATGACTACATATGAGGTGTCAGTGTACTCAGGAGAAATTGACCAACAAATTTTAGGATGCATTTTATCCTATTGCTCATGTGAAAATGAAAAAATTGAGGACAAAAGAAAATTTTTGTGAAAAAAAAGTACTTTTTCATTTTTACAGATCAATTTGCAAAGCACCAGAGGGTTCACAGTGCTCACTACGCATCTAGATAAGTTCCTTGGGGGGTCTAGTTTCCAAAATGGGGTCACTTGTTGGGAAGCTCCAATATTTAGGCACACAGGGGCTCTCCATACACGACAAGGTGTCCGCTAACAATTTGAATGGAAAATTAGCTCCAATAGTTAGCGGACACCATGTCGCATATGGAGAGCCCCTGTGTGCCTAAACATTGGAGCTCCCCCACAAGTGACCCCATTTTGGAAACTAGACCCCCAAGGAACTTATCTAGATAGATGGTAAGCACTTTGAACCCCCAGGTGCTTCACCAATGAATCCGTAAAAATGAAAAAAGAAAAGTTTTGTGGAAAAGAAAGTACTTTTTCATTTTTACGGATCAATTTGTGAAGCACCTTGGGGTTCAAAGTGCTCTTTATGCATCTAGATAAGTCCCTTGGGGGGTCTAGTTTTCAAAATGGGGTCACGTGTGTGTGAGCTCCAATGTTTAGGCACACAGGGGCTCTCCATATGCGACATGGTGTCCGCTAACAATTTGAACGGAAAATTAGCTCCAATTATTAGCAGACACCATGTCACGTATGGAGAGCCCCTGTGTGCCTAAACATTTGAGCTCCCCCACAAGTGACCCCATTTTGGAAACTAGACCCCCAAGGAACTTATCTAGATGGGTGGTGAGCACTTTAAACCCTAAGATGCTTCACAAATGAATCCGTAAAAATGAAAAAAGAAAATTTTTGTGGAAAAGAAAGTACTTTTTCATTTTTACGGATCAATTTGTGAAGTACCTGGGGGTTCAAAGTGCTCACTGTGCATCTAAACAAATTCCTTGGGGTGTCTAGTTTCCAAAATGGGGTCACGTGTGGGGGAGCTACAATGTTTAGGCACACAGGGGCTCTCCATACGCGACATTGTGTCCGCTAACTATTGGAGCTAATTTTCCATTCAAATTGTTAGTGCACAATGTCGCATATGGAAAGCCCCTGTGTGCCTAAACATTGGAGCTCCCCCACAAGTGACCACATTTTGGAAATTAGACCCCCCAAGGAACATATCTAGATGCATAGTGAGCACTTTCAACCCCCAGATGCTTTACAAATTTGTCTGTAAAAAGTAAAAAACAGATTTTTGTGAAAAAAAAGTACTTTTTCATTTTTACGGATCAATTAGTGAAGCACCTGGGTTTTCAAAGTGCTCACTATGCATCTAAATAAATTCCTTGGGGGGTCTAGTTTGCAAAATGGGGTCACTTGTGGGGGAGCTCCAATGTTTAGGCACACAGGGGCTCGCCATACACGACATGGTATCCACTTACTATTCCAATTGTTAGTGGACACCATGTCACGTATGGAGAGCCCCAATGTTCCTAAACATTGGAGCTCCCCCACAAGTGACCCCATTTTGTAAACTAGGCTCCCCAAGGAACTTATCTAGATGCATAGTGAGCACTTTGAGCCCCCAGGTGCTTCACAAACTGATCCGTAAAAATGAAAAAGTACTTTTTTTCACAAAAATCTGTTTTTTACTTTTTACAGACAAATTTGTAAAGCATCTGGGGGTTGAAAGTGCTCACTATGCATCTAGATATGTTCCTTGGGGGGTCTAATTTCCAAAATGTGGTCACTTGTGGGGGAGCTCCAATGTTTAGGCACACAGGGGCTTTCCATATGCGACATTGTGCACTAACAATTTGAATGGAAAATTAGCTCCAATAGTTAGCGGACACCATGTCGCGTATGGAGAGCCCATGTGTGCCTAAACATTAGCGCTCCCGCACAAGTGACCCCATTTTGGAAACTAGACTCCTCAAGGATTATATCTAGGGGTATAGTGAGCATTTAGAACCTACAGCTACTTCAAAGAATTTGATAACGTCATATTGAACATTATCTTTTTTTCACACAATTTCTCACTTTTAGAGCATGTGCACAAGATATGGAGACACCGTGTCTCCTCTCCTGCATTTTTTTAGTATTTCTTTATTAAATTTAAAAAAAAAAACGACGTGGGGCTTCGCCATATTTTTGGTCCAGCCAGGTACAGCAGACAGCTACGGGCTGCCACCAACCCCTTCTGCCTAGTTTTACCAGGCTGGAAACCAAAAATATAGGGAAGCCCTTTTTTTTTAAATTATTTCTTGAAATCATTTTTTAAAAAAAGGCGTGGGCTTCGCCACATTTTTGGGCCAGCCAGGTACAACTAGGCAGCTGGGGACTGGAATCCTCAGCATAAGGAGGCCCAAGCTTTCTGGGCCCCCCCCCCCGCTGTGAATTGCAGCCCACAGCCGCCCCAGAAATTGGCGCATTCATAGAAGCGCCATTTTCTGGCGCTGTATCCAGCTCTTCCAGCTGCCGTGTAGCGGTGGCAGACTGGGTAATAAGGGGTTAATGCCAGCTTTTTGGCAGCTGGCACTAAGCCCGAGATTCATAACGTCTGGCCAATATTAGACCGGACCATTAGGAATCTCTAGTAAATTGTAAAGAAGACACAACACAGAGAAAAATATTTTTATTGGAAAAAAAAACACAAACACATCTTTAGACCCCATCTTTATTACTGTGATGTCCGACGTAGTCCAAAGGGAAGGTCTGACGTAGTCCAGTGGGAGGTCCCGCGATGATTCTCATTTAGCATGATCTGCAGTTAACCCCTGTGTGGTTACTCAGGGGTTAACTGCAGATTACCCCTGTGTTGTCACCCAGGGGTTAACTGCAGATCAGTTAACCCCTGAGTGACCACACAGGGATGAAGATCTGCAGTTAACCCTTGTGTGGTCACTCAGGGGTTAACTCATCTGCAGTTAACCCCTGTGTTACAATACAGGGGTGATCTGAAGATAGTTAACCCCTGAGTGTTCACACAAGGGTTAACTGCAGATGTTCATTCCTGTGTGGTCAGTCAGGGGTTAACTCATCTGCAGTTAACCCCTGTGTTACAAGACAGGGGTGATCTGCAGATAGTTAACCC
This sequence comes from Allobates femoralis, assembly GCA_033576535.1. Taxonomy (NCBI): domain Eukaryota; kingdom Metazoa; phylum Chordata; class Amphibia; order Anura; family Aromobatidae; genus Allobates; species Allobates femoralis. The sequence continues at coordinate 505,205,614 of JARQOC010000004.1, forward strand.
CTGAGTGTCCACACAAGGGTTAACTGCAGATGTTCATTCCTGTGTAGTCAGTCAGGGGTTAACTCATCTGCAGTTACCCCTGTGTTACAATACAGGGGTGATCTGCAGATAGCTAACCCCTGAGTGTCCACACAAGGGTTAATTGCAGATGTTCATCCCTGTGTGGTCAGTCAGGGGTTAACTCATCTGCAGTTAACCCCTGTGTTACAATACAGGGGTGATCTGCAGATAGTTAACCCCTGAGTGTCCACACAAGGGTTAACTGCAGATGTTCATCCCTGTGTGTTCAGTCAGGGGTTAACTCATCTGCAGTTAACCCCTGTGTTACAATACAGGGGTGATCTGCAGACAGTTAACCCCTGAGTGTCCACACAGGGGTTAAGTGCATATCATTATCCCTGTGTGGTGATTCAGGGGTTAACTCTGCCTCTGTCCCGGTGCACGCCCACAGAGCAGAGATGCCGGGACAGAGGCAGAGAGAAGAAGCAGAGTCAGGACGCTGGGACTGAAGGCAGGTGAGTATGAGAAGCAGGGGGCAGGGGGGGGTGCCCTGAGGGGTGAGGACGGGGGGGGGGGGGGGGGGGGGGGGTGCCCAGAGGGGGGCAGGGGGGGTGCCCAGAAGGGTAAGGACAGAGGGGGTTTGGGAAAACTCCATCCGATCTGATGTTTGATCAGATCGGATGGAGTTAATGGAGGAGGCACAGGGAGCATGGAGCAGGGAGGAGGGGGGAAGTAACTGCGGAGGGGAATCATGGAGGAGGGTAGGGGGGAATAATATTGGGGGGGGCACTGAGGGGACAGCCATGGATGGCATCTCCATGTGATCTGACCTGTCAGATCGCATGGAGATGCAGCGGAGGTGGAGGGTATTACCGGCCGCCGACGCCATTTTGGATGTTGTGGGGGAGGGATGGGGGTGGGGGGTGATCCCCAGTACTGGGGGTCTTTGGGCAGTGAGGGGTTAATACTTTCACTTTGATCTGACATGTGTTTTCATGTCGGATCAAAGTGAAAGTACTTTTTACCGGCATTTTCACTGTTTGTAATGTGATGATCGGTAAACGGTGTTTACCGGTCATCACATTCCAGGTGCGGGTACAAAAGCAGCTAATTACTAATCTCTAGGGTCTCAGCTACAATCGGTACGCTGACACCCTAGAGATATTAGCTCCAGGGGCGGCGCTACAGGGCTTTTTCCTGCCTTACGTCTACAGACGTCGGCTAGGCTTTAGTACTCTTTTTTTCCGACGTCTGTAGACGTAAGGCTGTCGTCTAGAGGTTAAAGACTTTATTGTTGATTTGCCTATAGCTACTCTTCTATTGACGTCTGGTGTCATTGCTGCCTCTTGAGTGATTATGGACCTAAGTAGGTTGAAGCCCTGGTTGTACCTGGCTAAAGAGTACATTTTTTATGAGAGTACTTGTAAAACATTGTGCTATGAGTTGGTTATTCAGCTACAGGTGTTCCATTGATCTTACACTGCTGTTCTCAAGGGCTATCATGATGCAGCACAAGATGGTAATGGAGACTATGGTCTATCCTTACAGTGATGGGTCTCACTTTTGTCTTGGATGCAGTAATAGCCAGAGGTTTGGCTTGAGATTATGTGAGTAACAGGCAGAAGCCTTCACGAGTGAAAATGAAAAGAAAACTGTCAGGTCAAAAATCCATATGTAACTGCTAACATTTTCTAATTCCTCCCTCTAAACTCTCTCTATTGATGTATTTCTTTTATTTATATTTCCCTCCTATCTTCTGTAAACTTCAAATAAAGAGATTCATTCCATCTGTCACTCACAGTAAATGATCCACTTAATCCTCTGCTGTCCACTCCCCATTCATGAAAATGCATGTCACATACACACCACATCACTGCACAGGAGATCATTGGGGGGATGGGGGGATGTGTTCTCATCTATGTGTTTGCAAACAGGAAAGAGGTGAAATACAACACTGAAACTGTAACTAGATAAGTCAGATCGGTAATAGCTCTCTCCCTCCTTGTCTTCACCAGAACAGAAGCTACTGAAACCTGACACTGCACTGTCTGAGAGCAAAGGGAGGAGGGAGGAGAGAGATACTGAGATGGAGTGCATAATTACATGACAGTTTATACAGAACAGGGCTATTCCTGTTTGGTTATAATGGAGAGAACTAATCCAGGAGTTTACTGCAGGGTCTGATAATACTGATAACATGGAAACCACAAATAGCAGCTAACAATGGCAGAGGGGAGACCAGTATGTATGTGAGTGTGTCTGTATACATGTGAGTGTGTCTGTATACATGTGAGTTTGTCTGTATACGTGTGAGTGTGTCTGTATACATATGAGTGGCAGTATACATGTGAGTGACATTATATATATGAGTGTGTCTGTATACATGTGAGTGTGTCTATATACATGTGAGTGGCTGTATACATGTGAATGTGTCTAAACAATCAGAAAAAGCAAGGTGATTTTTTTAAAAAGATCAAAATTTTATTATGTATACTTAAAAAAAGTTAGACAAGTAAAAATTACAGTAATAACAGTGAGTTTTTAATCAAGAAGTACATTAACATAATTATATATCCACAGAAATTCTAATTACATATAAGAAAAGAAAAGAGAACTGTATACGCAACCCTAAACACTGTGAAGTGATCTCTATTCCAGTGATCCTATTAGGACAAATCTATGTGTTAAATAAAATCCCAGTGATTCTTCTAGCTGTCACCTATCTCACACATAGGTGACTAATCATAGATAAGACCAAATAAAGTGAAACTCAAAAAAAAAAAGATCAAGAAGGGCTAATTATCGGGTGTGTATACAAGTATAGCTGCACTCTACATGCACGTTTCGGCTCACGCCTTCATCCAGGAGTGAATACAGCTCATAAGGTTCACCATTATATCATGTGAAGTAACCTATCCCCAGCCAGTCACTCACCACCTGACCTATACCCAGCTGTCTGGCATCTACCTCAATTACATTCCTCCACTGGACCATATAAGGAATTCCGGTTCTATGGCCGCCTCTATGTAATGTTTCCACTCACCATGGAAACCGCAGTGCGGCGCATGCGCTAAGTCCAGCGCTTAGATTAGATCGCTCTAATGCGCCATTACGGGCGCCATGGATACGAGGCCAAACATCCGCTTGCTCGGGCGGAAGCTGTCATCGCACTCCCGGTGCCCGCAGTGATTGACGCACGGACGATCCTCTCATACGGCGCCGCTCCGCGCATGCGCACAAGGTCTCCCGGGGAACTTCATACTTTATAGCAGAATCAAGCAGATGGGAAGGAAAACGCTGCTGTGAATGGCAGGGGATAAAAGTATCCTAACTTTCTATTCTAAAACTACATAAGTAATCATCTTTACACGATACCTCATGCAATATAGACATACAAAGATATGAAAAGCATAAATATATGCAAAGTGATAATGTGCATTTTTAACAAATTATGACAGTGATCATACCCACAATTTATGTCATTAATAATACATATACAAAAGATCAATATGCAAAGTGATAATGTGCTCAGCATTATATATACAGATTTTGCATTCAAGAGTAGTTCAATAGTTATCATAGAATAGAAAACCATTCCAGATATCAATCCAATAAAGAAATATAACAAAAAATTCTTCAGTTTTTATTTATTTATTTATTTTCTTCTTTTGTCTGATTCTCTTTTTGTTTGATTTTTTGTTATATTTTAGGCTGGTCTCAGCTCCCTGCGGTTAGGTGTTGCACAAGTCTGAGCAGAGATTTAATCAAATATTTAGAAGAAAAGACAGCACTCACCATTGGGCCCTTGGAAGCCTAACCAGGCGAAACGTGCGCCCGTCGTCCTCCCCACATATATTGTCCTCCCCACACCTCCCTCCCCACCACTTAAACGTATGTAACTCACACTTTCTAAGAAAGAAATGGATTAAAAGAAACCTTCTATCAATGGTGAGTGCCGTCTTTTCTTCTAAATATTTGTTACATGTGTGTGTATACCTGTGTCTGTGTACATGTGTGTTTGTGTATGTGTGTGTATACGTGGTGTGTATGGGTGTGTATACGTGTTTGCCTGTGTACCTGTGCATATATGTGTATGTGCCTGTATACAAGTGTGTGTTCATATAAGTTTGTGTGTCTGTATACATGTATGTGTACATGTGTGTGTCTGTATACATGTGTGTACATGTGTGTATACCTGTTTGTTTGTGTACAAGTATATGTGTACATGAGTGTGTGTATATATGTGTGTGACTGTATACATGTGTGTGTATACATGTGTGTCTGTATACCTGTGTGTATCCATGTGTGTGTGTCTGTATACATGTGTGTGTACATGTTTGTGTCTGTATATGTGTATATGTCTATATATATGTGCATGTACATGTGTGTGTGTGTTTATATATACAGTTGTGTGTACATGTGTGTATACATGTCTGTATACATGTGTGTATACATGTCTGTACATGTGTGTGTACCTGGTTAGCACTGCAGCCTTTGCAGCATTGGGGTCCTGAGGTCCTGGGTTCAATTCCCACCAAGGACACTAAGGACAATAGCTGCAAGGAGTTTGTATGTTCTCCCCGTGTTTGCATGGGTTTCCTCCGGGCACTCCGGTTTCCTCCCACATTGTAAAGACATACTGATAGGATGTTTAGATTGTGAGCTCCAAGAGAGACAGCATTACTCATGTATGTAAAGTGCTATGGAATTAATAGCGCTATATAAATGAATAAATATTATTAAATATTATTATTATTACATGTGTGTGTATATGTGCCTGTATACATATGTGCGTATACCTATGTAGAGATGTGTATACATGTGTGCATATACCTGTGTGTACATATGTGTACATATACACACACACATACACACAAAGAAATGCACATATTCACATATGTGGAGATTCACATATACACAGATATTTAGACAAGTGGCGGGTCACGTCATACATATATACACACATATACTCACGCAGTCACGTCATACACATACACACACGTGGTGGTTCAAGTCACACGCAAACACATATATACACACATACATATGTGACAGGTCATGTGACGTGCCGGGAACATACACATATATACATATACAGACACACACACATATATATACAAACGGTCGGTCACATGACCCACAACCTCCACATATAAACACATATATACATACATGGTGGGGACACACACATATACACACATACAGGGGCTCACATGACGTGCACAGGGACATAGACATATACCCACACATATGATGCAGCGTGTCCATATATGCACATACACACAGGCAGTGGCTCACACACACACATATATATACACACAGATAAACACTTATTGGGTCACGTGACGTGGCAGGGACACACGTACACATATACACACATGCACACTTACTCACATGGCCGATATCTTTGGACACTGGTGTATACAAAGATGGCGGCGGCATGACACATCACACAGCTCCACTGCAAGATTACAGGATTACGTTGAAGGGGAATTTAGTGGGAGCTAATAAAGTGGATAATGAGGTGTCTGTCTATTTTGTTTGTAATTAAAGATTTCTATCTGTGTCTTTTTTTTCTTTCTTTCTAATGAAAGTATTGCTAATGGTCGGCTGTCGTACTGACGGCTAACATTAGCAATTGGACTTGACGTCAACTGCCAAGAAAAGCTGACATAAACCCCTTTATTTTCCAGTCTGCCACCACTACACGGCAGCTGGAAGAGTGGGGTAACTGCCAGTTTTGGCACCTCTAATGGAGGCGCCAATTCTGGGGTGGCTGCTTGCGGCAATTTTCAGCATGAGGGGCCCAGAACTCTTGGGCCTTACCACGCTGAGAATTACAGCCCTCAACTGCCTGGGTTACCTTAGCTGGCAACACAAAATACAGCAAAGCCCATGCCAATTGCTTTTAAAATTATTTAAATAAGTAAAAAATAAAAAGTAGAGTTGCTCTGTATTTTTCATTGCCAGTGAAGGTTACACCAGGCAGCGGGTAATGCCAGACTGTAACTGCTTTATTTACCTGTGCTGACAATATAAAATGCAGCAAAGCCCTACACAATTTTTACCAGGAAATTAAACACTTTATCAATAAAGATAAACACAGAAAGAGGTTTTTAAGTAAAAATGCATTTATTTACATACATTACACACAAGGAGGAGAGCGCACAAGGGCAAGACAGCACAATGGAGAGAGTCCAAGCGGAGACAACACAGCACAAAGGGGAGAGCACACAAGGGGAAAGTGCAAAGTAGGAAGACATCACATGGGGAAAGAGAGAACAGGCAGTCGGAGAGTGCATGGCAAGGGGAGAAATGCTAGGTGTACTGCCAGGACCTTGCAATGTGGCCAATCAAGTGGCCGCTAGCGATCACGTGGTTGTGACGTGTCGCCATCTGATTGGCCAGATCCCTACCTGCCATTGGCTGGCAGTCACAGGTCCCTGTCCGGTGATCGAAGGTCTTCTGGGACTGTCCTGATGCAGGCGTCGGACAGGTGAGTATGTAATTTTATTATTTTTAACATCTTTTATTCACTTTTAGGGTACTTTCGCAGTGTATCTATAGATACACTGCAAAAGTAATCGGACTACTCGCTACTCCCAAGTACTCATAAGATACTCGGAGAGTAGCGTGTACCCGAATACCGCTACTATTTGGCAAGTTCCGAATAGTAGCGAGTATACTTGCTCATCCCTAGTTTAAAAGTAACTCCTTCCCTTTCGAGTCCTGCCGTGAACCCGAACAAGAGTTTGCTGCCACACATGATGTATCAGCGTGCTCAGGTGAAATTGCACTACAAATTTTGAGGTCCATTCCCTCCTGTTACCTTAGAAAAAATTAAAAAAATTAAGCTCAAAGAACATTTTTGTGGAGAAAATGTGTTATTTTCATGGCTCAACAACTCTAAAATTTTGTGGAGTACCTGGTGGTTTGAGGTGCCCACCACAAATCTAGATAACTTCATTGAGGAGTCTCCCACCTCCTCTAAATTAGGACAGTGTTCTAGTTCGATACTTAGCTCCTGGCACACCCTTTTGATATCGGCTGATGTTCGACCCTGGAGCCTTTTGTCTCCAGCCGTGACTGATATGCCAAAGGGGAACAGCCATCTGTAAGGGTAATTTCTTTGGTGAAAAATTGTGGTTAACAGTTTCAAGAGGCGTCGCTTGGCTAGAGTTATCCAAGAGAGATACTGGTAGATCTGGATTATAGAGCCATTGCATGTAACAGTGGTTTTCTCCCTGGCCCTCTTCATAACCAGTTCTTTTGTCCTGTAGTCTAGGAAACGGCAGATAACATCCCTTGGGGATTCATCTGATGGCGGTTTCGGGCGTAATGCTCTGTGTACCCTTATTAGTTCCATGTCTGATGGGTCCTCTGGTTGCAGTAATGAACGAAAAGTGTCTATGATGGTTGGAGTTAGAGCATCCTGTGTTATTGTTTCAGGGACTCCCTTCAAGCGCAGGTTATCTCGTCTGTCCCTATTCTCATGGTCTTCCAACATCGTATAAATCTTGTTAAGGTGGTCCTCATCGTGTTGGAGACCAGAGAGGGTAGCGTTAGCTTGTTTGAACACTTCTGTATTAGCCGATTCCAGAGTTTCGACTCTGCGGCCTGTCTGTGCCAGATCCTGTTTAATATCCGCCATCTCCTTGACCAGAGGTTCTAGAGCCTTGTGTAGTATCTTTTTAAGATATGATCTGGTAATTGGGAGTTCCTTGTCGTCATCCGTTCCCTCACAGTCGCTATCGTGGTCCGGTTCCATGGTGTCTTCGACCAGGAGTCGTCTCGATGTTTTGGATAAGGATGACAGGCCAGCTTGCTTTTTTAGGTATTGATCTAGATCCACTTGTGTGGTGCTAATAGTCGCCTTGGTGGAAGGTTTAGTGGATTTTGTGTTTGATTTAACCATTGCGACGGGATGCAGAGGTTAGAATTTATCCGGTTCTTGTTCTCCGTCAGTCTCCCCAGAGCGTCGCGAGGTCCTCACATAGCGGGATCTGGAGTCGTGCAGAGAGAATCTATTATTATTAGTTTAAGTAGAGATCCAGAAGATGGGTTGTTCTTGGAAAGGAAATATGTCCTTATAGATTTTCCATTGAGCAAATTGAGAGGGGGGCTGTTAATATTTTGCAATCAAAAGCTGTAGAAGTTTGCAAAAGACTCTGGTTTATGACGCTTTGAAATCAAGGGATTTCTTTGTAAGAACACTGTAATTAATGCTTTGAGTAATCTTTTAGCGCCCTCTGTAGGCAGTTGGTGGTATAGACCAGTGAGTGTTGCAAGGGCGGGGAAAGAGTTAACCCATCATTCAATGCTCCTGTGTAGGAGGGTTTGAAGTGGTGTGATATAGGATTCCTCTTAAAACAGTGCCCCTTTCAGAGCTTTATTCAAAGTGTCAGTGATTTATCAAAGTGGCAGTTTACACTGCGTTCTACAGCCCCCGCTTTGCTGCCTCTTCCTGTGGCTCTGCAGGCAGGGAATAACCAGCAATAGCATTTCCCACCAAGATGCACATTCACTGTGTATCCCCCTCAGTCCACCTTTCCTCTCACTCACCTCACGGTCTCCCCCCTCGGGTGAGATTGACAGCCCCGGGTTCGTGCGGTCTCCGGGAGTCCTGACCTGTCAGGGAGAAGCCGACTCTCCTGCCGGCGCGGCTGCTAGGGCACTTCCCTCTGTTTCTTCCGTGCCTCCTGGCCCAGCAGGGGGCAATCAACGACCGCCACAAGGGGAATCACTGTGGGTTCTGTGTTTGCCCCGCTCACCCTTTTTATCTCGATCACCTGCACGTGGTGTTGGGCTTATGGAGAGGACACAGGGAGAGCTTCCCTCACTGGGCACAGGTTAAATAGGTGGGGAGGCAGCATGGGCGCCGAACCGAGTGTGCGCCCTCAACTCGGGCAGCAATAGAGTCCCCTGCGCACGGCCGGTAACCGTCCCCCCGCTGTTCTCAGCGGTCGAGCCGCTCACTCACCGCCGGTATATGTTGGTTGGTGCTGGTGGGGCTCAGATGTCTCCAGGGGGAGAAGCAGAGACGAGGCAGATCGGGGCAGATGAGCGGGTCTCCCGCTACAGGAAGATGGCGGGTGGCGTCCACGAGGGGTTGAGGGGGGGTCTCCCCTGCTGGGAGTTGAAAAGTTCCAAAAGTTGTCCCAGGTAGATAACTAGCCGTTCCAGATGGTGCAAGGCAGTGAAAGCTGCTTGATGCTGCAGTTATGGAGGTTATTTGGGTGTTCCTCTGGGCTGGATGCCGCAGATGCAAACTGTTGAGGGCAGAGCTGGTTAGGCACGTCCACCCTGCATCGCGGCCATCTTGGATCCCCATTTCATTGAGGAGTCTAATTTTCCAAAATGGGTTCACTTGTCGGGAATTTCACCTGTTTAGGCACATCAGGGGTTCTCCAAATGCAACAATGATTCCAGCCAATTTTGAGCTTGAATGGCACTCCTTTATTGAACCTTGCCGTGAGTCCAAACAGTGTTTTTATGCCACATATAGACGTATTCAGGAGAACCTGCACTACAAACTATAAGGTCCACTTCATCCTGTTATCCTTGTATAAGTTCTAAAAAATTAGTTGTAAGAAAAGTTTTGTGGAGAAACCTTTTGTTTTTATTATTTTTACAGCCAATCTGTGACGCTCCTAGGGGTTTAAGGTACTTACCATACATCTATAAAAGTTCTTTGAGGGGTCTAGCTTGCAAAAATGGGTCACTTTTGGGGGGTTTCTACTGTTTAAGCCCTTCAGGACCCAGCCTATTTTGACCCTAAAGACCTTGGCATTTTTTGCAATTCTGACCAGTGTCCCTTTATGAGGTTATATCTCTGGAATGCTTCAATCGATCCTAGCGATTCTGAGACTGTTTTTTCGTGACACATTGGGCTTCATGCTAGTATTAAATTTAAGTCGATAATTTTTGTGTTTATTTGTGAAAAAATCAAAAATATGGCAAAAATTTTGAAAATTTCACAATTTTCACATTTTTTATTTTTTTTTCTGATAAACCAGAGAGATATGTGACAGAAAAAAGTTATTAAATAATATTTCCCACATGTCTAATTCACATCAGCACAATTTTGGAAAAAAAAAATGTTTTTGGTAGGACGTTATAAGGGTTCAAAGTTCATGAGCAATTTTTCATTTTTCAACCAAAATTTACAAAACCATTTTTTTTAGTGACCACATCACATTTGAAGTCCTTTTGAGGGGTGTACATGACAGAAAACACCCAAAAGTGACACCATTCCAAAAACTGTACCCCTCAAGCTACTCAAAACTATATTCAAGAAGATGATTAACCCTTCAGGTGCTTCACAGGACCTAAGGCAAAGTGGAAACAAAAAATGGATATTTTAATTTTTTTCTCAAAAATGTTCTTTTAGCCTCAATTCTTTCATTTTCACATGGGCAACGGGATAAAATGGATCTTAAAATGTGTTGTGCAAATTCTCCCGAGTACACAGATACCTCATATATGGTCATAAACCACTGTTTCGGTGCACGGCAGGGCTCAGAAGGGAAGGAGCGCAATTTGAATTTTGGAGCTAATTTTACATCCAAAAAGTGAAATGGCGCTCCTTCCCTTCTGAGCCCTGCTGTGTGCCCAAACAGTGGTTTATGACCACATATAAGGTATCGGTGTACTCAGGAGAAATTGCCCAACAAATTTTAGGATGATTTTTATGCTGTTGCCATGTGAAAACGAAAAAATTTAGGTTAAAAAAAAGTACTATTTCATTTTCACAGATCAATTTGTAAAGCACCTGGGGGTTCAATATGCTCACTACCCATCTAGATATGTTCCCTGGGGGGTCTAGTTTCCAAAATGGGGTCACTTGTGGGGGAGCTCCAATGTTTAGGCACACAGGGGCTCTCCAAAAGCGACATGGTGTCCGCTAACAATTTGAATAAAAATCAGCTCAAATTGTTAGCTGTCACCATGTTGCGTTTGGTGAGCCCCTGTGTGCCTAAACATTGGGGCTCCGCAACAAGTGACCCCATTTTGGAAACTAGACCCCCCAGGGAACGTATCTAGATGCATAGTGAGTACTTTGAACCCCCAGGTGCTTCACAAATTCATCCATAAAAATGAAAAAGCACTTTTTTTTCCACAAAAATTTCTTTTTTCATTATTACGGACCAATTTGTGAAGCACCTGGGGGTTCAAAGTGCTCACTATGCAGCTAGATATGTTCCCTGGGGGGTCTAGTTTCCAAAATGGGGTCACTTGTGGGGGAGCTCCAATGTGGAGACGCACAGGGGCTCTCCAAACACGACATAGTGTCCGCTAACAATTTGAATGCAAAATGAGCTCAAATTGTTAGCGGACACCATGTTGCGTTTGGTGAGCCCCTGCAGGGGCGTATCTAGGGGGGGGCAGCCGGACTTTTTGCACCGGGCGCCGCTCAGTGGGGGGCGCCGGTGCCATCATCAGGTGACCAGGCATCCGGCGCTGGCACCGCAGCGCCGCTGCCAGAACTAATCTCCTCCTCGCCTCATATTAGCACGGACGGCCGTGGAGAAGTGTGTGCACACACAAGCCCTGCTGCTGGTCCGCCCCCTGGCAGTTACCACCCCACCCCCGGCTGACGTCACCCGGCACCGCACAGTGGGACAGAGAGGACTGGAGAAGAAGAGCCTAAACAGGCGAGAGGGGAGGGGGGCTGGTGGCTGACCCGGCTGGGAGTTATGAGGTGTATATATGTATACATCAGGCGCAGGCACACACTATGAGGTATAATATTATACCTCATAGTTTGTGTGCCTGCCTGGTGATGTATACATATATACACCTCATAGTGTGTGCCTAATATATATATACAGTATATATACACCCCATAGTGTGTGCCTGATGTATACATATATATACCTCAGGTATATTAGGCACACACTATGAGGTGTATATATACTGTATATATATTAGGCACACACTATGAGGTGTATATACTGTATATATGACACACTGTATATATAATGTGTATATATATATAGAACTGACTGCACACAGAGCACAGCTGTATATAGAGGACAGGCTGCACACACAGCACAGCTGTATATAGATGACAGTCATCTATATACAGCTGTGCTCTGTGTGTGCAGCCTGTCCTCTATATACAGCTGTGCTCTGTGTATTATGTGTTTCACTGCTTAGTGTCCCCCCCTTCTCCAGGGCCAGCAGGGCTCCGGAAATAGTCTGGGGTCACCACCTGCAGAACCGCTACTTTGATGGGGCCGTTACACGGGACGACATCGCCGGATTTATCGCCGGATTTATCACTGGGTGGGGGGGGGGCGCCAAAATAAATCCTTGCCCCGGGTGCCAGAAAACCTAGTTACACCTCTGAGCCCCTGTGTACCTAAACATTGGAGCTCCCCCACAAGTGACCCCATTTTGGAAACTAGACCCCCCAGGGAACGTATCTAGATGCATAGTGAGTACTTTGAACCCCCAGGTGCTTCACAAATCTTTCTTTCTTCATTATTACGGACCAATTTGTGAAGCACCTTGGGGTTCAAAGTGCTCACTATGCAGCTAGATATGTTCCCTGGGCGGTCTAGTTTCCAAAATGGGGTCACTTGTGGGGGAGCTCCAATGTGGAGACGCACAGGGGCTCTCCTAACACGACATGGTGTCCGCTAACAATTTGAATGCAAAATGAGCTCAAATTGTTAGCGGACACCATGTCACGTTTGGTGAGCCCCTGTGTGCCTAAACATTGGGGCTCCCCCACAAGTGACCCCATTTTGGAAACTAGACCCCCCAGGGAACGTATCTAGATGCATAGTGAGCACTTTGAACCCCCAGGTGCTTCACAAATTGATCTGGAAAAATGAAAAAGTACTTGTTTTCAGCAAAAAAACTTTTTTTTCCATTAATTTGTGAAGCACCTGGGGGGTCAATATGCTCACTATCCATCTAGATAAGTTCCCTGGGGGGTCTAGTTTCCAAAATGGGGTCACTTGTGGGGGAGCTCTAATGTTTAGGCACAGAGGGGCTCTCCATATGCGACATGGTGTCCGCTAACAATTGGAATTGTTAGCGGACACCATGTTGTGTATGGAGAGCGTCTGTGTGACTAAACATTAGAGCTCCCCCACAAGTGACCCCATTTTGTAAACTAGACCCCCCAAGGAATGTATCTAGATGCATAGTGTGCACTTTGAACCTCCAGGTGCTTCACAAATTGATCTGTAAAAATGAAAAAATATTTTTTTTGTGGAAAAAAAAGTACTTTTTTATTTTTATGGATCAATTTGTGAAGCACTTGGGGGTTCAAAGTGCTCACTATGCATCTGGATACGTTCCTTGGGGGGTCTAGTTTCCAAAATGGGGTCACTTGTGGGGGAGCTCCAATGTGTAGGCACACAGGGGCTCTCCATACGCAACCTGGTGTTTGCCAACAATTGGAATTGTTAGCGGACACCAGGTCGCTTATGGAGAGCCCCTGTGTGCCTAAACATTGGAGCTCCCCCACAAGTGACCCCATTTTGGAAACTAGACCCCCCCAGGGAACATATCAAGATGCACAGTGAGCACTTTGAACCACCATGTGCTTCACAAATTGAGACGTATAAATGAATAAAGATCGAGCATGGGGATCGAGCTGCGGAAAGCGATCTGGCAGCCCAGGCGCAGTGATGCACATAATGGGTCACTGTGTCCGGGCTGTCAGATTGCTTTCTGCAGCTAGATCCCCATGCATGGGGATCGAGCTGCGGAAAGCGATCTGGCAGCCCAGGCGCAGTGATGCACATAGTGGGTCACTGCGCCCGGGGTGTCAGATCACTTTCTGCAGCTAGATCCTCAGAATCCAGCTGTAGAAAGTGATCTGACAGATCCAGTACAGTGATCCACAGTGATCACATAATGGTCACTGTGTTGGATCTGTCAGATCACTTCCTACAGCTGGATCCTCAGGATCCAGCTGTAGAAAGTGATCTGACAGATCCAGTACAGTGATCCACAGTGAGCACATAATGGTCACTCTGGATCACTGTGCTGGATCTGTCAGATCACTTCCTACAGCTGCATCCTCAGGATCCAGCTGTAGAAAGTGATCTGACAGATCCAGTACAGTGATCCACAGTGATCACATAATGGTCACTGTGGATCACTGTGCTGGATCTGTCAGATCACTTCCTACAGCTGGATCCTCAGGATCTAGCTGTAGAAGTCATCTGACAGCTCCAGCACAGAGCTGTCAGATGCGGAAGCGGCCGGAGAGAAGAGGAGGAGGAGCGGGACGCAGCCGTGCAGCAGGATGGAGCGCGATCGCCGGAGGGGTGAGTGGGAGAGGCGATCGCCGCTCCGGTGATCGGGGGGGCAGGCAGGGGAAGAGGGGGGGTGACAGGAGATGGGGGGGCACTCAGAGGAAGTGGGGGCAGTGAGGAGGAGGCGGGCGGCAGGAAGAGGAAGCCCGCGGCAGGGACAGGAAGCGGGCGCAGGGACAGGAAGCGGGGGGGGGTAAGAAAGATGAAGAGGGGGCAGGATAGAGAGGTGGGGGACAGGGGGGCAGTTAGAGTATGACAGGGGAGAAGATCGGAGGGTAGGGAGAGCAGGGGCAGGCAGGGAATCATGACAGGCGCGGTGATTTTCACTTTCACTTTTGAGTGCCAATTACCGCGCCTGTAGCCAGAGGGGTAGGGGTGGGGGCAAATCGACCCCCCATGTGGTGTTGTACAACACCCCATGTACCTGCAGGACGAGTGACAGGTCAGTGAGACCCTCACTCGGCCTGCAGGAGCCCGATCAATCCATGGCCCACCCCCTGGGCCAAGGGTCGGGAACGAACTTGTTTCCATGGCCCAAACGGTGGGCCAAGGGTCGGGAAGGGGTTAAGCAAATCAAGGGCTCTCCAAACATGACATGGCATCAATCAACTATTCTAGGCAATTTTCCGCTTGAAAAGTCAAATGGTGTTCCCTCCCTTCCGAGCCCTGCTGAGCACCCAAACAGTAGTTTTTCATCACATATGGGGTATCCATGTACTCAGAAGAAATTGCACAACAAAACTTGGGGTCCATTTTATTTTCTTACCCCTATGAAAATAAAAAATATAAGCGTAAACATTATTGTTTAGAAAATGTGATATTTTATTTTAACGGCTCATTGTTCTAAAATTTTGTGAATCACCTAGAGGTTCAAGGTGCTCACCACACATCTAGAAAAGTTCCTTGAAGGATCTAGTTTCCAAAATGCAGTAATTAGATGGGAGTTTCTACTATTTTGGCACATCAGGGCTCTTCAAACGCAACATGGCTTCCGCTAATTAATCCAGCCAATTTTTTGCTTGAAAAGTCAAATGGCAATCCCTCTCTTTGGAGCCCTGCCAAATGCCCAAACAGTAGTTTACCACCACATGGGGTATCGGTGTACTCAGGAGAAATTGCACAACAAACTTTGCGGTCAATTTTCTCCTTTACCCTTGCGAAAATATAAAAATGGAAGCATAAAAAACATTTTTGTGGAGAAAATGTGATTTATTTTTATTTTCATTGCTCAACTTTCTAAAATTTAGTGAATGTACATGGGGGTTCAAGGTGCTCAACACACATCTAAAAAAGTTCCTTGAGGGGTCTAGTTTCCATAATGAGTTCATTTGTGGGGGTTTCCCACTGTTTAGCCATATCAGGGCTCTCCAAACACGACTTGGCATGCACTAACTATTCCAGCCAATTTTCCACTTGAAAAGTCAAATGATACTCCTTTACTTCTGAGCCCTGCTGTGTGCCCAAACAGTGGTTTTCCTCCACATATGAGATATCGGCGTACTCAGGAGAATTTGCACAACTAATTTTGGGGTCAATTTTCTCCTGTTACCCTTGTGAAACAGCAAACTTTAAGTGCTAAATTAATATTTTGAGTAAAAAAGTACCGTATATACTCGTGTATAAGCCGACCCGTGTATAAGCCGACCCCTCTACTTTTGCCCCCAAAACCTGGGAAAACCTATTGACTCGTGTATAAGCTGAGGGTGGACCCCAGCACAGGTATACAGCCCCCAGCAGTGTGGTATACAGGCCTCCCCAGTGGTATATACAGGCCCCAGCAATGTTACAGCAGCAGCCCCAGTGGTATATACAGCAGCAGCCCCAATGGTATATACAGCAGCAGCCCCAATGGTATATACAGCAGCAGCCCCAGAGGTATATGCAGCAGCAGCAGCCTCAGAGGTATATACAGCAGCAGCCCCAGTGGTATATACAGCAGCAGCCTCAGAGGTATATACAGCAGCAGCCCCAGAGGTATATACAGCAGCAGCCCCAGAGGTATATACAGCAGCAGCCCCAGAGGTATATATAGCAGCAGCCCCAGAGGTATACAGGCCCCCCACCCGGCACCATCAGTATACAGGCGCCCCCCCCCATCAGTATCCAGGGCCCCCCCTTGCAGCCCAAACCTGTAAAGTAAGATCATTATACTTACAACTGTGGCCGTCCCCGCTGCCGACATCGCGCTCCTCCGGCTTCATCCGACTTCTTCCGGCTTCCTCCTCTGGCGCAGACAATGACGTCATTGCCTGTGCCCATCGGAGGAGGAAGCCAGAAGAAGACGGATAAAGCCGGAGGAGCGCGATGTCGGCAGCGGGGACTGCCACAGGTGTAAGTATAATGATCTTACTTTACAGGTTTGGGCTGCAAGGGGGGGCCCTGGATACTGATGGGGGGGGCACCTGTATACTGATGGTGGTGGGCGGGCGGCCTGTGTACTCGACGTATATACTCGCGTATAAGCCGAGGGGGTACTTTTCTGCCCAAATTTTGGGCTGAAAAACTTGGCTTATACGCGAGTATATACTGTAAATGTTTTTTTCATTCCATATTGCTTTAGTTCCTGTGAAACACCGGAAGGGTTAATAAACGTCTTGAATATGGTTTTGAGCAGTCTGAGAGGTGCAGTTTTTAGAACGGTGTAACTTTTGGTTATTTTTTGTCACATAGGCCCCTAAAAGTCACTTCATATGTGATGTGGTCACTAAAAAAGTGGATTTGTAAATTTTGATGGAAATATGAGAAATTGCTGATGAACTTTAAACCCTTATAACTTCATAACAAAAATTGATTCCAAAATTGTGTTCATGTAAACTAGACATGTGGGAAATGTTATTTATTGACTATTTTGTGTGACATAACTATCTGATTAACAGTATAAAAACTCAAACTTTGAAAATTGCAGAATTTTCTAAATATTTGCCAAATTTCCATTGTCTTCACAAATAAATGTGAAAAGTATTGTTCTACATTTACCACTAACATGAAGTCCAAAACGAAAAAAATCAATCTCGGAATCACTAAGATCTGTTGAAGAGTTCTAGAGTTATTACCTCATATAGTGACCACTGGTCAGAATTGCAACAAATGAGGTAAAATATTGGACGCACTGCACAAGTGGCTTCAATGATCAAGTAGATGGGGGTGCTCACCATGCTGGTGGCGTATAAATTAAAAGTAGAGAAGACAAGCACATAGCGGAGCAACACCACACTCAAAGTTATATAAGAGGGAACATAGTACATTTTATTGTACTAAAGCAGACAAAAGAATTACTTTTATAATTTTTTGTCTGCTTTCGTACAATAAAATGTACTATGTTCCCTCTTATATAAGTTTTAGTGTGGTGTTGCTCCCCTATGTGCTTGTCTTCTCTACTTAGAATTGCAAAAAATGGCCCGGTCATTAAGGTTCAAACCATGTTCTGGTGTAAAGGGGTTAATAACCTCATTGATAACAGTCATGATGTGTAATTGTATTTCTGTGCATAGTGCAATTACCATTTAAAAACAATAAAGCTTTATTTCTACTTTGCTAAATCTATGATAAGAAGTCATAATAATAGGAAAA
This sequence comes from Allobates femoralis, assembly GCA_033576535.1. Classification (NCBI taxonomy): domain Eukaryota; kingdom Metazoa; phylum Chordata; class Amphibia; order Anura; family Aromobatidae; genus Allobates; species Allobates femoralis. Next base: position 505,223,463 of record JARQOC010000004.1, read on the forward strand.
GTAATAATCAGAAGGTAATACGACAGCAAATTCAAGTTAAGGTTTGTTTTCAACAATTAAAAAGTAATAAAGAAGAAATAAAATGTAACCAAAAAGAGTCATGGGCTGCGTTCACACACAACGCTTTTATGAGGATCCGTTTTTGATGTAAAAGTGCACTAAGAACAGATCCTCATAGAATGCAGCGCTCTGTGTGTGAACGGGACTGTGCTTTTTCGGCGCACTTTTACTTACCTCTCCGTCGCAGACTGTCTGTGTATTCCCCTCCCTGCTGGGTCCGCAGTAAGTGGCAGGCTCTAGGACCCTGCAGCACCACGTGACCGGTGACATCGCCCGGTCACATGGTGCTTTTTACGTTCCTGTGCAAGGTCCTACGGTGCCGTTATGAAGAGATCTCCAGGGTGAGTTAAAAGGGCACTGAAAAAAAACGGAAAGAATTAACATGTTCATTCTTTTTGCTGATGCACTTTTTAATGCAAAGCGCATCAGCAATAAGATGGACCATGTGAATGGAGCTGCGTTTCAGGCATTTACGCAGCACTAAATAGCACTGTGTAAATGCCATAAATGCACCTTAGGCTGCTTTCACATCAGCGTTTTTTTTAAATCGCAGCAGTTGCGGTGAAAAAAACTGCAACTGCCGCGATTACCGCATAACGGCCGCACTTGCGGCACACTTGCGGCAAACCCCATACAATGTATATGCGGACTTGCGGCAGGTGCGGCAAGTGCGGTTTTGGCACTTGCGGCAGCCGCGAAAAAAACGTGGCTGACCGCGTTTTTTTTCGCGGCTGCCGCAAGTGCCAAAACCGCACTTGTCGCACCTGCCGCAAGCCCGCATATACATTGTATGGGGTTTGCCGCAAGTGTGCCGCAAGTGCGGCCGTTATGCGGTAATCGCGGCAGTTGCAGTTTTTTCACCGCAACTGCCGTGATTTAAAAAAACGCTGATGTGAAAGTACCCTTAGATTGAAAAAATTTGACTAGATGATTTAAATTATGTAAAAAGTGTCATCGCTGGTATTCTACCATAGTTTGTTTACTTTCTGCCTCTAAACATCCACTGATAAAGGCTCTATTTGTCAATGACACAGCAGGAGTAAATGAAAATGTTTATTCGGACCCCTCAAGCAGAAAGAACTCCCTTAATCCACTTGCTGATGAGATAACTCAGTAGGATTACAATAATCAACTTGCAGTATGTCCTCTATTAGTGTATTAAAGCACAAGTGTTACTATAGAAAATCTACCTTCATTTGCATAACATGGCTCCAAACCGTTTTCATTTTATTTGTCAAGCCACGTACAGATGTTATATCATGCAGCAGGCTTTGTATACAACGCTGTACTCATGTGTCTGAAGTCCTCATGGGATACTAGCTTTTAGCATAATAAACAGCAACTGAAACAAGGGTTACAAACTCATGAGATACACAAGGTTCATGGATTTTTGCAGTTAAATCAGACACTCAAGCTAAACCCTTGAATTTATTAAAATTCAATATTATATTATATTTTCCATTTTCTTAATATAGGTAGAGTAACATCTTCTCTTCTCTAAATTGTAGTTCAGAACGTTTTTTTTTTCCTTCATCAAATATTTGCATTTAAGTACAGTTCAGATCAAGTGGTTTCTTTTTTTTCAGGTTTTTAAAATATTCTTTTCACTTTCAAATGAGATCAGTTTTGAAAATTATTATATGTTTCCTTACATTTTTTTTTAATTTTGCATGATTTATATTTTTTTGCATGACATATACCGTATATACTCGTGTATAAGCCGAGTTTTTCAGCCCAAACATTGGGCTGAAAAGTCTCCCCCTCGGCTTATACACGGGTCAATACGGTAGGCTGCTGTGGTGGGGGCTGTGTCCGGGGCTGGGGAGGCTGGAGGAGGCAGGGGGAGGTTGCTGTATGAGCGGCCCCGTCACGTGGGGCCGCTCATTATATATGCACTGCTTCCCCCTGTCAATCAGCGACAGGGGGAAGCAGTGCATATCTGGCCCCCAAATGCTGGCACTCGCCCCCCCTCTGTGTAAGGGCCCCCCCACTGCTTATCTTACCATCCCCATTCTTCTGCATAGCGCCGGTCCACAGTGCTCCGTTCTCCATGCTCCCGTCCGGCTACATCCGGGATCCCCGGCCGTCGCAGGCATATGACGTCATCGTGCGACGGCCGGGGATCCCGGATGCAGCGAGGACGGGAGCATGGAGGACGGAGCACAGAAGACCGGCGCTGTGCAGAAGACCAGGGATGGTAAGTTAAGCAGCAGGGGGGGCCTTACAAGGAGGAGGGGCGAGTGCCAGCATTTGTGGGCTGCTGTATACCCCTGGGGGCTGCTGTATATCCCTGGGGGCTGCTGTATAACCCCTGGGGCTGCTCTATAACCCTTGGGGGCTGCTGTATACCCCTGGGGGCTGCTGTATTACCCCTGGGGGCTGCTGTATAACCCCTAGGTCTGCTGTATACCCCTGGGGGCTGCTGTATACCCCTGGGGGCTGCTGTATTACCCCTGGGGGCTGCTGTATTACCCCTGGGGGCTGTTGTATTACCCCTGGGGGCTGCTGTATAACCCTGGGGGCTGCTGTATACCCCTGGGGCTGCAGTATACCCCTGGGGCTGCTGTATACCCCCAGGGCTGCTGTATATACTGCTGGGGCCTGTATACCACTGGGGATGCTGTATATACTGCTGGGGTTTGTATATACCACTGGGGCTGCTGTACATACTGTTGGGGTCTGTATATACCACTGGGGCTGCTGAATATACAGGTGGGGTCTGTATATACCACTGGGGCTGCTGTATATACTGCTGGGGCCTGTATATGCCACTGGGGAGGCTGCTGTATACTACCACTGGGGGGCCTGTAAACCACACTGTTGGTGGCTGTATACCTGTGCTGGGGTCCACCCTCGGCTTATACACGAGTCAATAGGTTTTCCCAGGTTTTGGGGGCAAAAGTAGGGGGGTCGGCTTACACATGGGTCGGCTTATACACGAGAATATACGGTATATTGTTTTGATAAACCTATGGCCAAACTAGATAAGCAAACCTTTTGAAGTTTGGGTTCAGGCGATCCAACCAAACCTTTTGGCCTTAACCTCTTTGGATGTCTCTGATTAGCAGTTTAGCTCTCCACCAATATACCGCCAGCCACAACTAAAACACTTCCGGGGTTGGGAGGGTGTAGTTTTTTGTAAATAATTACACACTACACCAAAAAACTGTGTTTTTAAAGCGAACCTGTCACCCCCTCCAGGCATCTAAAGATAACATAGCCACCTTCTGCAGCACTAAGGCTGCATTCTGACAAGGTGTCTATAGCATTTATGCTCCCTTGATTCACTGAAATAAAGACTTATATAAAATCTGTTTCAAACCAGACTCAAGACCGGGAGGAGGGTTTTCAAGTGTCTGTCTCCCTCCTCTGTGGTGTCAGTCATCCCTCTCTGCTCTCTGTGCACCGCCTCCAGGGCCACCTCCCTGCATTACAGAGCTTTCTCAGCTCTGGCTACAACATAGAGCTGCTGTTATAGGAGACCCCACAGTAGTAAATCTAGGAGGACCCTGAGCAGACAAAGCACTGCCTGCTACATAGCAGCCTTGAGCTGAGCTTTCAGCAGTGCAGCAGAGTTGAGTTTGTGCTTTAGATCAGGGGCTGAGGACGGAGCAATGCTGCTGGGTACAAGAAACTGAAAGTGAAAACTGCTCAGCTCAAGGGCTGCTACGTAGCAGGCAGTGCTCTGTCTGCTGTTCTGCTCACGATCCTCCTGCTAGATTTACTACTGTGGGGTCTCCTATAACAGCAGCTCTATGTTGTAGCAGAGCTGACAAAGCTCTGTAATGCAGGGAGGTGACCCTGGAGGCGGCACACAGAGAGCAGAGAGGGATGACTGACACCACAGAGGAGGGAGACAGACACTTGAAAACCCTCCTCCCGGTCTTGGATCTGGTTTGAAACAGATTTTATAAAAGTCTTTATTTCAGTGAATCAAGGGAGCATAAATGCTATAGACACCTTGTCAGACTGCAGCCTTAGTGCTGCAGAAGGTGGCTATGTTATCTTTAGATGCCTGGAGGGGGTGACAGGTTCGCTTTAAGCCAATTGTGAGTCAATCAAACACTGCATGTAGCTCACACTGGGCCAAGCATTAAAAGTCTCGAACACAATGATCCTCGCTCCAGTGCTTTACAAGCATAAAGCACCAGAACTCCAAACCCAAACAGGTTTGCTCAACACCAGGAACTTCAGTGACCTGAACCAAACCGAACCTTGAGAGGCTTGCTCATCTTTAATGCAGACATCTAGCTGGTATTTGTAATTTGTTTTGTTAATACATGTAGCGATAAGTATGCAATGTGAATGGAGATGTAATTTGACATGATCCTCTATTTTTTTCGGCTGGTGGTTACCATTTAATATCACACAAGATAAGGACTGCAGAAGCAGCAACTTACATGCATATCTAATGGTATTTGCGATAAGCATTGTCATTGGTTATTCATAGTTTTAAACAGAGTTCCAATGATTTTGTGTATATTTCTATGACTTAGGCTGGGGTCACACTTGGCATGAGTTTTTTTAGTGCCTTTAAAAAAAGTATGCGTTTCTGCATGCGTTTTTTTCATTTCAGCATGTGTTTTTTAAGGTGTCTGATGGCACCCTGCGTTTTTGCATGCGTTTTTAAATCAGCACCCAAAAATAGTGCATGCACTATTTCTTGGTGCTGTTTTAAAAACGCATGTATTTTTTAGAAAATGCATGCGTTTTTTTAACATGGGGCCCTATGGAAAACGCAAGCGTTTTTGGATGGTACTAAATGGTATTAATGTACCCTGCGTTTTTACATGCGTTTTTGATGTCAGCTAATCACATAATTGCAAAAACACAAACAAAAACGCATGGTACTGTCACACGTGCGTTTTTGCTATTAAGACATGCATTTTTGCTATTAGGGCATGCGTTTTTTAACATGGGGGCTTATGGGTGTGTTTTTACATGTGTTTTTGAAAACGCAGGTCTCCAAAAACGCATGAAAAAAACGCAAGTGTGACCCCAGCCCAAGGGCATAATGTATGCCAGAAACGCAGAAAAGGATTTATTCTCATGGTGGATTCTCCTGTTTTTAAATAAATGTCTAATAAAAAAGATTATTTTTATGAGTGACAGTGCTGGAAAATCCTTTTTTTCTGAAATAGTCATTAATTTTGGTAGATTTTGAAATTTATATTATTTCCTCAGCAGATCCCAAAAACTGTAGTATACGTAAATTTTCTCAGATATCTACCTTATACCAATTCAAATAATTTTTATTAACATTAAACCACTACAAAATATGATGTGATCATAGTACGGTTACAATTATGTTGCAAGGTACAATATAACACAAGTACAAGCCAATATACAAATATGTGTATAAACAAATTTCTAAAATTTGGCTCAATTTCCATTTATTCCAAAAAGAGAAAAGAGAAAAGAAATTTAAAAAAATATAGAACAGAACAAACCATAAACAGACTTTTTAGGAAGTCAATATATAAAGAACACTGTAAACTTAGTTAATGTTATACACCATAATAACCCTTCAGCACAGTCCATCAAAATCAACATTTCAAGAACATAATAAATGTCTTAATATGAATAACTAACAGTCTCAACTTATTCTAATTACATCCAATAGCAATCCAAAAACTCGCATTTAGACGAAAATTTGTGCAACAGATTATTCCTAGAAGAATAAGAGCACTCACAAGCTCTGTGACCTGTAAGTTTAACTATTATTTCTTGGGCCAGTGGTGGGGAAATATTCCTCCAGTGAGCAGCAATAGTAGTATTTGCTACAAGTAATATATGGATAATTAAGTTTCTGTGTTGTCTGTGAAAGTCTTCTATTTCCATTAGGAGAAAAAACAATTGTGGAGTAAGATGAACAGTCACCCCAGTAATGTCATGAATAAGCTCCTGAATTTGTGTCCAAAAAGTCCTAAGAAACTCACATCCCCAAAAGATATGACGCAAGGTCCCCACATTCCCGCATTCCCTCCAGCAAAGGAAAGAATTGTGACTTTGGATCATATGCAGTCTGAGCGGGGTAAAGTACCACCTGGAATGCAATTTGTAGTGCGTTTCTATCAAAGACATACATGGGATAGCCCCATATAAACATTGAAAGACTTTTTGTATTTGCTCAGTTGGTATTTTTATATGCAGTTCCCTCTCCCATGCCTCAATATACAAAGACTTAAGTAATGAGATTTCTTGATTTATATGGCTGTCGATAACATTTGTCTTCCAAAGGAGTAAACTCCCAGGGTATTGAAACATCTGAGTTATGTAGGAAAAATGTATGTTGTTCTTTTCAAATAACTATTGAATTTGTGCTAAGTTTTAAATTTCATGTGTTTAATATTAAATTTCCTCTGTATAGTCTAGGAAGGAAGAAGGACATTATTATCATCTATGACGTCTGTGACATTCCGAATTCCAGCCAATTTCCAGTTATCAGCCTTTATTCGAGCTGAGATATGTCTCCAAACATCCAGACACATCCATCACGGAGGTGTTGTAGGGTAACTCTTGCGTGACCTCTCAAGAAGCACTCTCCAAGAGCAAATGACCGCTCCCACAGCAACAGACCTTGGAAGTCTTTTCCTTAAGTCACATAGATAAGAAATTAATGCTGAACCAAGCAAGCCAACCTCCCCGAAGCCTCCTCCTGAAAAACCCAAACTGGTTTTCTTTTAACCTCCCACCAGTCCCACTAAGTCTAATAATAGTGGAATAATGATAAGCAGTCATATTAGGAAGCCCAGGCCACCTCTTTTTCTATTTTATAAGTGTAGTCCCTGCTACTCTAGGCCTTCCCTTTTTCCATATATGTGATATCAGTTGACTTTGTAATTTGTTAAGCCATTTTTTGAGTATTGACAAGGAAATTGTTCTGAAAATATACAAGATCTTTGGTAATATACACATCTTACATGAATATATTCTTCTGAACCAATAGGTGTCCAAGCTGGTCAAATGTAGAGTGTTGGATTGAACTGTCTTAAATATATCCGCTAAATTGGTATCAATTATAGAAGATAATGGTTTTGTAAGTTTGATTCCTAAGTAAGGCTAGGGTCACACTTGCGTTTTTTACAAGCGTTTTTGGAGACCTGCGTTTTCAAAAACGCATGTAAAAACGCACCCATAGGCCCCCATGTTAAAAAATGCATGCCCAAATAGCAAAAACGCATGTGTGACAGTACCATGCATTTTTGGTGCATTTCCAAAAACGCATGCGTTTTTTAATATGGGGCCTTATGGGAAACGCATGCAAAAACGCATGTACAATTAGTGCCATTCAAAAACGCATGCGTTTTCCATAAAAGCCCATGTTAAAAAAATGCATAAGTTTTTAGAAAACGCATGCGTTTTTTTAACATGGGCTCCTATGGAAAACGCATGCGTTTTTGAATGGCACCAAATGGTACTAATTGTACATGCGTTTTTGCATGCGTTTTCCATAGGGGCCCATGTTAAAAAACGCATGTGTTTTTCAAAATGCACCAAAAAATAGTGCATGCACTATTTTTTGGTGCGGATTTAAAAACGCAACCAAAAATGCAGGGAGTCATCACACACCTTAAAAAACTCATGCTGACATGAAAAAACGCATGTAAAAACGCATGAGTTTTTTTAAAATCACTAAAAAAACTCATGTCAAGTGTGACCCAAGCCTAAGTCAAATTAATTTCATCCCACGAGAGTTCCATTTCCCCTCTTAAAGTAGAGAGCAATCCCGGATCCAAGTTAAAATGCAAAATTTGGCTCTAAGGGCCACTTTACACACACCAACTTATCTGTCCAACTTCTGACCAACTTGCTGGTTGCAGTGAAATCATGGACACATTGCTCCATTTTGTGGCTGTGTACAATGGAGCAATGTGTCCATGATTTCACTGCAACTAGCAAGTTGGTCAGAAGTTGGACAGATAAGTTAGTGTGTGTAAAGTGGCCTTTAGACAAGTTGACCTTGTAATGTGAGACGTGGGAGAATTCATCCAGAGTCTGAAACAACTGTTGTGAAGATGACAATGGATTAGTCAGAGTGATCATCATCTGCAAACAATTAAATTTTAAATTGCTGTGCAAATAATGCAACACCATGAATTATGGAGTTCATACTTATCTTTTCAGCCAATGGCTCCATAAAGAAATTAAAGAGGGTAGGCAAGAGAGAACATCCCTGACGGATACCATTTGTTAAGTGGAACCTATCTGAGAGAGTATTATTCGATATAACTCTCGCCGATGTTGCAGTGTATAGTGACTTTATAGAGTTCAAAATTTCTCCACTAAATGCAAACCTTCTCAAACAGAAAGCTCCAATGAAATCTATTGAACACCTTTTCGGCATCAAGAGAGACCACTAAAGCCGGTGTCTTCGAATGTTCGATGTGTGACAAGATGTTGATGACTCTCCTAGTCGCGTCAGAGGTACCCCTGCCAAGTACAAACTCCACCTGATCCAAATGCAAAAGCCGCGGTGTCACCTTTTGTAAGCGGGTAGCCAAAGGCTAGGCTCACACTTAAGGCTGACGCAAGAGCTAAAAACTTTAAAAATCAGCCGCAGCGCATAGCGTTAATGCAACACTGCCCCATAGAAACCTGCTGTTTACATTAGCAGCGGCCACACACAAAGCTGCAAGGAGTGCACTTTATCACACTGCACAGGGAAACGTGGAGACACCTATCTTGCAAATCAAAACTAAGGTTAGGGTCACACTTGGCATGAGTTTTTTTATTTCCTTTATAATAAGTATGCGTTTCTGCATGCTTTTTTCATTTCTGAATGTTTTATTTTAGTTCCCTTTAGGCATCCATACGTTTTTCCATGCGTTTTTGAATCAGCAGCAAAAAAAAGTACATGCACCATTTTCGGGTGCTGATTTAAAAAAGCATGCATTTTTTAGAAAACGCATGCGTTTTTTAACATGGGCACCTATGGAAAACGCATGCTTTTTTGGATGGTTCTAAATGGTACTAAGGTACCATGCACTTTTGCATGCATTTTTGATGGATGGCAGCTCCTCACAAAAGTGCAAAAACGCATGCCAAAAATGCATGGCACTTTAGGCATGCGTTTTTTCTATTAGGGCATGCGTTTTTTGCATGGGAGCCTATGGGTGCGTTTTTACATGCGTTTTTAAAAACGCAGGTCTCCAAAAAAGCATGAAAAATCTGCAAGTGTGACCCTAGCCTATGAAATGACCCTACTCATCCTTAATTGTCTCTATCTCCTCAAATTTTACTTGGTCTCCAATTAAAATAGCGACTCCTGACTTTTTTTTTATATTTGATGACAAATATATATATGGGAAAAGTTTGATTGAATATTTAAGTGGCTTATCTATAGAAAATGTAGTTTCTTGAAATCCTGCCACATCTATTCTCTTTCTGGAAAGATCCCTCCAAACAAGATATCTCTTATGGGGAAAATTCAGATCGTTGACATTTAAAGATAAAAATCTTCTATCCATAGTCTAAACACAATGCTTTGATATTTTCATGAGATAACATAAGTGTGCTATCGGGGTATATTTTATGTAACAAATGAAAGTTATTCATTAAAATTACATCCATTTAAGAAGATAAACAAATAAGAACCTGTCCCTAAAGGACTAAAATAAATACTATCAAATTATTATTAAAATCCTAATAAAGGCTATTCTGAGAGGTAGGGTTCAAAAGAACCGATCTAAAAGACTTCCTAAGAGGCTAATGTTAAGGCCTCTGAACCTTCTTGTTTTATTTTTTGACCAAAAAAAAAAGCATGTACTCATACACAGTGGACTCTGAAGTCAGGAGTTATGCAATCGGATTTCAGTTAATCATTTTATCCCTCAGTTTAAAATGATAGAGGGGTGTCAACAACTGTCACCATGAAAATGCAATCCAATCTGCAGGACCATGTTATAGAACAGGGGGAGCTGTGCAGATTGATACATACTGTAGTTTTTTTTAAATAAGATTTGGTATAATCTGTGTTTTCATCATTTAAACTTTTGTTCTTTCTGGTATTTTGGGTCCAGTGGGCAATCATATCAGTGGACAGATACAATGGGTTTTACCTCCTCCTCCAACACCACCTTCATGTCATTCTGCAGCCCTTAATTCCAGCTTTCGGGAGGCCAGCATAAGGAAACCTGATTTTTGTTGTGCACCTCATGTGCCCCTGTAACACATTTGGGAGGGACTGTTGTTACTGATACATTTGGGAAGGCCCTCCTCTATTCATTTGGGAGGACCCTCCTTTATAAATTTTTGTGGGCCCTGGTCTATTCCTTTGGAACAGCCCTCCTCTATTCATTTGGGAGGACCTGCCTCTATTCCTTTGTTTTACAGAGTATTTGCCTTGTGATAATTGTATTTCACAGAATTATAGGGGAGGGTCCACAGGTGGCCTTCTACCATTACTTTTGGAGTGTCCAGGAAATCCATAGTTCTACATTGGGCAATGGCATTATTTTTGCCATGATCCATTGTTAAGTGGCATAAGCAAAGCCATAGTTGAAGGTCGTCTATACATTTGGGAGGGACCTCCTTTGTACACTAGAAAGTGCCCTCATTTATTCATAGCAGACAAGAGGGTGTGTTGCAGATGAGACAATTTCCAAACTCTATAACAACAAATTGCACCCAGGCTTCAAGGCCAGCTCTGTACCTTGTTCCAATATGTGTCAGGCTGCGACATGAAAACGTCTGCGGTGCATATTACCCCAACAATAGTTACTGGTACAGAGCTAAGCTAAATGGCCCAGTGTGGGAATGGACGTGTTCCAATACCTGAAAGGCTGCAACCTGAATAAGTCAGTAGAACGTATTGCAGCTAATTCTCAGGCTTAGAGGACATGTCCAGAAAATGGAGCATACAGCAACCACCAATATTTTGTACTACATTTAAAGGCAACATTGTTTTATAAAAAGGGAGACGGTCATCTCAATTAGGGCCATTACTGTAGTGACAGATCTGGCATGTCTTACAGTTGTGATTTCCCTCTTTGTGCTCCTATACAATAGTATTGCATCTCCTAGTGTTCAAATATAGTAGTAGCCCCTGTCCCCAGTGACATCCAAAAAGTAATAACTTTCTCATTTTGAGATCCCATACACATATCCCCGCACTCATCATGGTATTTAGATGTGTAATTTAGATGTATTTAGATGTGTAATCCTGAGCAATGTAGTTACCGTCTACTTTGTTCATCCCTGCGGCAGCAGGGATGAACAAAGTGTTAACTGTGTAATAAAACATGAAATATTAATATTAGTTGTGTGCAACATGTCTCTAGGGGGTGCCCACACCCCCTAGAGACATGCTGCCCACTCCTGTGGGCATGTCAGGGGTTAATAACCCATTTACAGTAAGCCGGCTATTGTCGGCTTTCTACAATTTTATCAATGAAGCTGCGGCTCCCCTGACAGTTGTGCAGATACTGTACGTAATGTATGTATAATATCTGCAGCTGTCCGAGGTCCTGTAGGCATTTACATTAGATCTATGGTGGTGCACTGCCCATAGATCTAATGTAAATGCCTACAGGACTCTGGACAGCGGCAGATACTATATGTACATTACGTACAGTATCTGCGCAACTGTCAGGGGAGCCGCGGCTTCATTGATAAAATTGTAGAAAGCCGACAATAGCCGGCTTACTGTAAATGGGTTATTAACCCCTGACATGCCCACAGAAGTGGGCAGCATGTCTCTAGGGGGGATTGGGCACCCCCTAAAGACATGTTGCACACAACTAATATTAGTATTTAAACTTTTATTAAACAGTTAACATTTTGTTCATCCCTGCGGCAGTGCATGCGCATGTGTACAAATCACACAGGCAAATGAATGGGAGTGCACGGTCATGTGGAGTCAAGCGCAGCACCGTGCGCTCCCATTATAAACATAGGTACTTGCGGTGGCTGCGCTCACATTGCGGTTCCCCTCCGCAGAACACTGCAGATGGGAATGCAAATGTGAACCCAGCCTAAGTAAAGAGCAGTATGAATGATTCCTCCACAAGATAAGAATCTATAGAAAGATACTGGGATACCCACATGATCAGAGATTATTGTTTGGTAGTCTACTCAGAGTGATTGCCTCACTGCAAGAAATCTTATTAACTCTTAATAGCTTTTGTGAGGTATCTCAGTAACTGAACAATGTATCAATACCAATTTTTTGTGAATGTTTAATTCTAATTCTATTATGTAAATTTTCCATAAATAAAGGAAATCTACATGTATAAACTGGTTTTAATAGACAAGAAGCCAAATTAACAATGTTTAGTAGACATCTGTCTTGGTAGTGCTAGTGTTCGATCAGTCATAAGCATATACACAGTGTATATCATATCTCACTAACTGGAACTAATGGAAAAACAATAAGAGCAGTTTTAGAGTCAGTGACAAAAACTGACCCAAAAACAGGTACAGTAAATTCTATTAGGCAACAATTTTCCTTAATCCCAATGTCATTAATGCTTTTCATGACCTCACATACTATTAATGCACCTTTTCTGACATTCATAAATGCCTTCTATATGTTCCTCATACATAAATAATGTCCTCTTTTGTGTCCTCAAGCATTAATAATGATGTATTTGTAATCTTCATATAGTAGTATTATTTCTCTTTTGTCACTCCACTTGTTGAAAATTCCTACTTTGTGTCCCATACATTAATAATACCATATGTTGCCAAAATCTATGTTCATTAGCAGAGCAAAGTAGAGAACACGTTTTTATTAATATTAAGGCATTACCAGCAAGCGGGTGTACCAGTTTACCCTCCTTCCAGGCTGTGGATGTCAGACACATGTGGCTTATGCCTGCCTCTCTGATTTATTTGTGCTTCTCACAAGGGATGTTCGAATCAATCTTTAAAGCTTAGTGTTCATATCGAACACAGACTTTATAAATGATTTCAGTGCTTGGGTTCGGAGTTTGGGTGCCTTTTATACATAAACCACTAAATTGAGCATCGCTGTACTCAGGTACATGTAGTGCTCGGCCCAGTGCAGGCTGCTTGCAGTGTTTGATAACCTCATACTGGGGGTAAAATCAGCCCAATTGAATGTATTGTGTAATAAAAAAAGACAAAATCATGCCCTCTCTCCCGAAGAAGTGCTTTGTTTATGGCTGGTTCTATGTGGAAAGCTGAACTGCCCAATCAGTGAGGTTTGGATCAAGTTTGAATCCAGAACATAACTTTATATGAATACCAGCTGAATGTTTAAAACCGAAACTTCCACTGTTCCGCTCATTTCTCCTTCTCACTTCATTTCATTTGTAATGAAATCATCAATATCTTTCACTTGACCTGTCTGTGGTTTACTGTTATGCTATTTTAGTTATAGCATATAAAAAGTTAAATTAATTAGAGGGTGGGAGGCAAAGTGGTACCCTTTCATATATCTTTTGGGATTGTGAGGCTATTCAGCCCTTTTGGTCTGAGGTTGAGAACATCATACAGCTGGTCTCTTCTATCAAAGTACCCCTAACACCTGCACTGATTCTCTTACTCCATTGTGATGTCCTCATGAACACATGTAAGAACTCCCTCCTCAAGTTCCTTATTATTGCATCTAGATCTTGCATACCAGTGTTCTGGGGAGGACCTCAACACCATCAATCCCGCGATTTCTCAGAGGGGTTAACGAACTGATATACATGGAAGAATTGACATCCTCCATACAGGATTCTCAAACTGATTTTGGGTCTACATGGTTGGCTTGGATGGATTTTCAACAATCTGAGTAGTAGCGTGCCCTATTTGATAGAGATCCACCACCGGACTACATTTTGTCTTGAGTTGGTGGTGGGTAATAGAGGCCTGAGGAAGTATGCCCTTTCCCAAGATCCCCACTTTTTTCATCCCATGCCCTCCCATCTTCCCCCTCATGTTCACAACAGGCTTTTGACCTCTTTCTTTTACCTCCCCCACGCACCCCTCCTCAACTCCCCTTGATCCTTTTCCTTCTATCAATTTTCTGAGTTTCAAATCTTTCTGATGGTTTCTGTCTTTACTGTCTTCTGTCTACTATTCCACTAATTAGAATTTTTTTTTTACTTTAAAAAGCCACTACTCTGGCCTACAGGACCTTTTAGATTTTATGATTGCTCAATGTAGATTCATTTACTGTTCCAGCATACGGTATTAGTATGTACCCCCAAGAGCAACGTACAATTTGCATTACAGCATGGAGTTTGTGGTAAATGTACTTTTATATGGATGTTCTGTAATTTTCTAATGTTTGATTTCGTAACACTCAAAATAAAGAATTATAAAAAAAATAAAATAAAATAAAAATAATTAGAAGAAGAATTTGGTGTAAATATATTTGAGATTCTAGTTTTATAAGAATGTGATAATAATTCACAATTATCATATTATTGCTTATTAACTTAGTATTAAAGTTTGGAAATATATATCACTTATGTGCTCCGCTTTCTACAATTTTATTAAGGGCTAACATGATGAAGAAAATATAGATGTGTCTCTTGTTGACTGTGATCCTTATAAATTTATTCTGGCTATTATTTCCTGCAATATTTATAAGTATGTTTCGTTTCATAAATCTCATTATAGTTTCATTCTTTTGAAACATATAGTTACATCAATATAAATAAGTATATAAAAATAAAGTCCTTATTTTAACATGTAAATTGAGTTTCCGGTCTTGGGCATGCATGAGCCTTCTTTAGAGCCTGTGAGCTTGCATTAATACATCTGCTTATTCTCAGAAGTTTAAAAATTTAATTTTATTATTCTAAATAACATTTTATTGTGATGTCAATGGTTGGAAAATAGTCAACTGCAAAGTAGTAATACATTACGAGTAATAAAAAGTCACCACAAAAACTAGTCCAGATCTATTCTTTATGATAATAACTATAAAGGAATTCATGTGTTTTTGTATTTGATAAACCATATAACTTATTTAATTTTTCTTTGGACGACAATATTAATAGACGTTTCTGATTACTGACACACTGTATGAATGGTGAGCCATTCTCTCCCCCTAGGGCAGCAAGTTGTCTGTCATGGGGTAAAAAGCCACAGGCAAGAAAAGTGTTATAAATCTTTAGTAAATGAAACATGCTGGAGACAAAGTCAACAAATGCAATGCCCTTATGATGGGGAATAATCAAGATCAACAAAGCAATCCATAAAATGTATAGTACAGATCGACACTTCACATGATTATGTTCATAGCAAACTAGATTCATAAAAATAGGAAGAGCAGAGACTAAATATATTGGAGTAAATTGCAATATACTAATGCAAGAGGATCAGATGGGATATGCTAAGGACACTGGGCTCAGGTTCTTCTGCGAGCCTGAGCCAAATGTCATGCAAATGTTATCTGATTTTGGAACCAGATTACAGGTGTGGAGAGGAGGGAGAGATTAATCTCTCTATATCCTCCATTGTTGGCCTCGGCGAATATTGCACTGCACTTGGTTGACACCTGAGTGCAGTCTGATGTTTATAGACTTATAGACTTGTATGGTTGCGAGTGATTTAAGACTCGCAGACAATTGAAGCATGTTATGTTTTTTTCATCAAACTGCTGAGGGCTGAGGAAATAATCATAGATCTGTACTGCAGCATTGTCTTACATGGGGCTGAGTACAATGAGAAATTCTCTTGCATTGCCCACCAGGGCCGTGTGTACTCGGTACTAGTCCCTGTTCTTTGGTCACAGGGGTATGTCACGGTAGTGGTCGTGGACCGGTTCAGTTGCCCTGGAGGGACAGCAATTAAAAGGGGAAAAATGTAAAAAGGGGTAAAAATAAAATTAAAGTTTGTCACTGTGACGCCACCTGTCGTATGCAGCCAGATGTGACCACCGCTGCTTGTCTCCGCTCCAAGGGATGATGATGGGATGCAGCAAGGTGATAAACCCTCCACAGGCAGGGCTGATTTATCCCCTGAGCCGGTGATAAGAGTCTATTGTGTGGTGGTTGTGAGGTGACTGGAGGGTGCAACTTACACTTTCAGCTATATTTCTCGGACTTTCAGCTCCTCAGGTGCTTCTTTGATCCTGTAGTCTGTAACCATGGACCATTAACAAAGACTCTCACACATGTCTCAAGATTATCCGGGTACTTTTCTTCACTGCTTGCTTGTACACAATCACGGTTTTCTTGCAGTGAGAGTACTGGTAGCCTGTCAACAGCTGGTCTGGTTCACCAAAGCACCCCCTTTCTTAATGCTTTTCCGGGTCTCTCTCCTCAGGACCAATCACTACCTCAGGTCCAGCGGTCGCGGACTATTTTGGGTATCCTTCCTTGGATCCCTAGTCCTATGTGAGGCTTTTCCATGGTATGATGGTCTGTTCAATTCCGGGCATAGAAACCCTTCACCTCACCGATTAATGTGTGGCTGTGGCTTGAAGCAGCCAACCACTATTACAGGACCGGTACCCTGTCAGTCGACCCAGTCCCTCAGTGTCTCCATAAAGCCATTCTTCCACCTTGGACTCCTTCTCCGCTACACCTGGTCAGTAGCCTCGGACCCGGTCAGCCTCTGTTGTTTACAGTCTCTCTCTGTAGGTCACTCTCGTCCTCTGCTCCAACTCTGTTCTGACTAACTGTCACTCTCACTCTGAGGTAAACTACTGTAACTCTTCCCCCTCTCACAGGTGTCTCCTAAGCTCCACCCATCAATCAGTTCTTCCCCACCTCTCCCTTGCCTTGCATAAAGGTCTAGGTATAGGGATTCGGGGATGTGTTGGGTGCTTTTGGTTTGGGGTGAATGGCTTACCATCCTAGCTGCTGTTTTTTTCTGTGACTACCAGTCCGCAGGGGTGCCACAGCCTCGTATTTCACTCATGTGAGTCACACGCTAGTATGACTCTGGCCTAACAAAATATACTACATCCTATTAGGCTCCTTCCCAGATTGCTACACTTGGGCTCAGTAGTGTAATCTGAAGCTCTTGGGCCCCAATGTGAAAGCTCCAATGGTGTCCCCAATTATTACAAATATTCAATAGCAATAGTCTTTTTCTATAGGCCAAAGGGAGTTTAGGGCCCCCCCCAGGCTTGAGGGCCTGGGTGCGATTGCAATCCCTGTACCTATTTTAGTTGTGCCCCTGCTTGAGCTCCCCTTTTCATACCTGCCCATTTCTCACTGTAAGCACAGACACAGCGGTTTCATACCCTGCACACTTCCCACTGCAGGCGCAGCAGCTGGGAATGAGCACTGCTTTCAATGAAGACCCAACATTTAAGGAGCTAATGAGAGGGAAGGGGGCTTAGATGGTGGTTGATGCTAGAAGCCTGACTGTGACCTTCAAATCTCTTACGTTTCTGCAAATTTGGCCATGTCACTAAGTTTACCAGTAATACTATTTATTCCAAAGCATTTTGTAAGTTTCCAAAGTATACAAATTTCCCAAAGGGAATAATTAGATTAATTTAAAAACAGATTTCTTAAAAAAACATCCCCCTAAAACAAGAATAATTAAAACACAATTTTTAAATTAAGATTGATATAAAAAAAATACAGCTAAATAAATAAAAAAAGGCAAAATAATTACAGTGCCTACAAGTAGTATTCAACCCCCTGCAGATTTAGATGGTTTGATAAGATGCCAATAAGTTAGAGCCTTCAAACTGCAAACGAGAGTAGGATTTATTAACAGAAGCATAAATCTTACAAACCAAAAAGTTATGTTGCTCAGTTGAATTTTAATAAATTTTAAACATAAAAGTGTGGGTCAATTATTATTCAACCCCTAGGTTTAATATTTTGTGGAATAACCCTTGTTTGCAATTACAGCTAATAATCGTCTTTTATAAGACCTGATCAGGCCGGCACAGGTCTCTGGAGTTATCTTGGCCCACTCCTCCATACAGATCTTCTCCAAGTTATCTAGGTTCTTTGGGTGTTTCATGTGGACTTTAATCTTAAGCACCTTCCACAAGTTTTCAATTGGGTTAAGGTCAGGAGACTGACTAGGCCACTCCATCACCTTGATTTTTTCCCTCTTGAACCAGGCCTTGGTTTTCTTGGCTGTGTGCTTTGGGTCGTTGTCTTGTTGGAAGATGAAATTACGACCCATCTTAAGATCCTTGATGGAGGAGCGGAGGTTCTTGGCCAAAATCTCCAGGTAGGCCGTGCTATCCATCTTCCCATGGATGCGGACCAGATGGCCAGGCCCCTTGGCTGAGAAACAGCCCCACAGCATGATGCTGCCACCACCATGCTTGACTGTATGGATGGTATTCCTGGGGTCGTATGCAGTGCCAGTGTCTCCAAACGTCACGTGTGTGGTTGGCACCAAAGGTCTCAATCTTGGTCTCATCAGACCATAGAACCTTGAACCAGTCTGTCTCAGAGTCCTCCAAGTGATCATTAGCAAACTGTAGACGAGCCTTGACATGACGCTTTGACAGTAAAGGAACCTTACGGGCTCGTCTGGAACGGAGACCATTGCGGTGGAGTACGTTACTTATGGTATTGACTGAAACCAATGTCCTCACTGCCATGAGATCTTCCCGGAGCTCCTTCCTTGTTGTCCTTGGGTTAGCCTTGACTCTTCGGACAAGCCTGGCCTAGGCACGGGAGGAAACTTTCAAAGGCTGTCCAGGCCGTGGAAGGCTAACAGTAGTTCCATAAGCCTTCCACTTCCGGATGATGCTCCCAACAGTGGAGACAGGTAGGCCCAACTCTTTGGAAAGGGTTTTGTACCCCTTGCCAGCCTTGTGACCCTCCACGATCTTGTCTCTGATGGCCTTGGAATGCTCCTTTGTCTTTCCCATGTTGACCATATATGAGTGCTGTTCACAAGTTTGGGGAGGGTCTTAAATAGTTAGAAAAGGCTGGCAAAAGAGATAATTAATCCACACATGTGAAGCTCATTGTTCTTTGTGCCTGAACTACTTCTTAATACTTTAGGGGGACCAAACAGAATGCTGGTGGTTTGAGGGGTTGAATAATAATTGACCCACTTTTATGTTTAAAATTTATAAAAATTCAACTGAGCAACATAACTTTTTGGTTTGTAAGATTTATGCTTCTGTTAATAAATCCTACTCTCGTTTGCAGTTTGAAGGCTCTAACTTATTTGCATCTTATCAAGCCACCTAAATCTGCAGGGGGTTGAATACTACTTGTAGGCACTGTATATGAGGTTTATTATTTTCCATATATCCTCCAAAATATGTAATAAACATCAAACAATAAATTATATTTACTCCTAAAAAGTATTTACTCAGTGCCGAAGTCTACATACAGTTCAAATAGATTAATTAAGCTCTAATAAAACCCTCACCAGCGTGGTAAGGGTGCAGTGGACATAGCATTTAATTGTGAAACATGTGTCCCATGTAATGGGCCTTTGGAATTACTTATACTGGTAAAACAACTATTTTCATTGTATCCTTGATAGCGCTATAAAAGAAGACACATATGCATGTTTTTCTCACTATCTGCCATATAATCAGAATAAACCTTTCTCATTTTAGGTCAATTAGGATTACCATAATCTATTTACATAATCCTGTAATCCTATCCCTCATCCACTTCAGTTGTCATTTTGCGAAGACAACACAAGCTGCAGCAGCTATATTTGCACATCTAAAAGATGGGTGTGCAAATATGGTGTCTGCTAGGAGTAATGGCCCTTTGCAAACTATAGCCAGCGGTGCTATAGCAGCCCGCACCCAACACCACCCGCCACCGCTAAGACACTTCATCAATGCACCTATATAGGGACAGACAAGGGCGCAATAGGGTCTTATCGGCTTATTAAATAGAAATTGTATTAAGGCACTGCTCACCTTGATCGGTTGTGTGCCCCACAACTGGTTAAATTGCTCATACAGCTGCTGTAGGACCCACCGTTCCACAAGAAACAAGGTGCATAGATATCCAAAGGACTGAATATGAGGAGAGGCCCGCACTGCTGTTTGCAAGGAAAAGCCAGAATCTTGTAAAAGTAACCAAGGAAAAGCCAGAATCTTGTAAAAGTAAACAAGGAAAAGCCAGAATCTTGTAAAATGAACCTACCTTTTACAAGAGTCTGGCTTTTCCTTGCAAACAGCAGCACGGGCTACTCCTCATCTTCAATCCTTTGGATATCACTTCAACAATGCAGAGACCCAACACTCCCTGCTGCCCGCTGCTCCATCCCCATTGCATCTGAGTGCTCACATGGGAAGTTGCTCATACAACGGCCATTGTTGTTCACATAGCTTTGGACTCACTTTGGTGTACAAAGATGCCGTTATATAAATAACTGCATGCAAAACATGCGCAGTTACTCATACAGTAAAAACCCAAGTGTGTCTAAAGAGAGAGACAGCATGAGGGAAAAGACATCACTGGAAGGAGACACAAAACAGAGAGGAGAGAGACAGCACAAGGAGAAAACAACATGGAAGGAGACATCACAGAGGAGAGGGAGAGACAGCACAAGCGTAAAGACATTACGGGGGAAAGACAGCACAGGAGAATGGAGATACAGCACAAGGGGAGAGATATCACTGGGGGAGAGACAGAACAGGGGGAGAGAAAGATAGCACAAGGGAGAAACACCAAAGGGCAGAAGAAACAGCACAGGGGAGGAAAAGACAGCACAAGGGGAGAGACATCACAGGGGAGGGAGAGAAAGCACAGGGGGAGAGAAAGACAGCACAAGGGAAGAGACATCACAGGGGGAGAGACAGCACAGGGTGAAGAGACTGCACAGGGGGAGGGAGAGACAGCACTAGGGGAGAGACATCATGGGGAGAGAAAGCACAGGGGAAAAGCACAGCACATGAGGAGAGACATCAAAGGGGAGAGAAATAGCACAGGGGGGAGAAACAGCACAGATGGGGAAAAAGCACAGGGGAAGAGCTAACAATGGGTAGAGAGCACACAGGGGGAAGAGAGCACACAGGGGGAAGAGAACATACTGGGGGCAGAAAGAGCACACAGCATGAAAACAGTGCTCAGGAGGGCAGAGATAGTGCACAGGGTGAGAGACAGTGAGCAGGGAGAAGAGCGAGCGCACGAGGGTCAAGCACACAAGGGAGAGAGAACACAGAGGGGAAGACAGCTCAAAGGAGAGCGCACACAAGGGGAGAAGACAGCACAGGGGAGAAGACAGCACACAGGGAGAAGAGAGCAGTCAGGGAGGGAGATAGGGAAAGGGAGAGAACACAGGGGAAGAGAGACAGAATACAGGAGCATAAGCAACAATAGAAGACAGCTCAAATGAGAGATCACATGAGGAGTGAAGACAGCACACAGGGGGAGAGAGAGAGCAGACAGGGAGGGAGATAAGAAAAACAGGAGTGCACAAAGGGAGAAGACGGCACACAGGGGGAGAGAGAGAACAGACAAGGGGGAAGAGTATGCGGGGGGAAAGAAAGCTGCCGCCCTCCTGATGTAATAGCATCACGCACCCATCTAGTAATTTATATTTGCCAAATGGCAGAATAATGAGAGAAAGAACGTTTTAAGGCATTTTTATTACTTTCTGCAAAGTCTCAACTTAATATACACTAAGATTACTATGCCTTCAAACAACTTGGGACAGCCCATGTGGTGATGTCATGTGCTTGAAAGATTTTTATAAGTTTATTTGCAACATCCGAGTTAGTGACACACCTGTGGATGTATTTTAATGTACACCTGAAACACTTTGCTTCTTTGTGTAGCATCATGGGAAAGTCTAAAGAACTCAACTAAGATATAAGGAAGAGAATTGCTGAATTGTGGACTGCATAAATCTGGTTCATCCTTTGATGCAATCTCCAGATACCTGAAGGTGCCTCATGCATCTGTAAAAACAGATATATGCAAGTACAAACAAGAGAGGAATGTCCAGCCATCATACTGCTCAGAAGGGAGACAGGTTCTGTGTCCCAGAGATTAATGTGCATATCAATATATTCGACAACATGTGCATATTAACCCAACAACAAAAGCAAAAGATTTTGT
Organism: Allobates femoralis; assembly: GCA_033576535.1. Classification (NCBI taxonomy): domain Eukaryota; kingdom Metazoa; phylum Chordata; class Amphibia; order Anura; family Aromobatidae; genus Allobates; species Allobates femoralis. The sequence goes on from JARQOC010000004.1 coordinate 505,245,452, forward strand.
GCAGGTGATGCCAGAAGCTTGTAAGACTGTGTCATTATCGACAATGAAACAAATACTCTATCAACATGGGCTAAAAGCCACTCTGCCAGGAAGAAGCCATTACTCCAAAAGAAAGATAAAAAATCCAGATTAATTATTGCAAATGCACACAGGAATAAAGAGCTGAATTTTTGGAGACATGTCCTGTGGTCTGATGAAACTAAAATTAAACTGTTTGGTCATAATGACCATCGTTATGTTTGTAGGAAAAAGGAAGAAGCTAGGAAGCCTAAGAACATCATTCCAACTGTGACACATGGAGTATGGCAGCATCATGTTGTGGTGTTGTTCTTCTGCAGGTGGTACTGGTGCACTTCACAAAATAGATGGTATCACGAGTAAAAATTACATAGCAATACTTCTCAAAACATTAGCCAGAAAGTTAAAGCTTGGGCAGAAATGGGTAGTTTAAATGAACAATGACCTGAAGCATACTGCCAAACTGGATAGAAAGTGGCTTAAGAATAACAAAGCCAATGTTTTGGAGTGGCCATTAACAAAACCCGAATCTTAATCCTAGTCAAAATTCATCTGCAAAGCTGAAAGGTAGGTGCGAGCAAGGCGACCTACAAACACGGCTGTTGCACCAGTTTTGTAAGAAGGGATGGGCCCAAATTCCTACTAACAATTTACTTGTGAAAGGATATCTAAATTGTTGGACCCAAGTCATACAGTTTAAGGGCTATGGTACCAAATACTAATGAAATATTTGAAAACATGTGACTTTGCAGAAAGTAATAAAAATGGCTTAGACCAGTCTCTCTCTCATTATTATGGCTTTTGACAAATATTAGTAATTATGGTAATCCTATTTGACCTAAAGTGGGAAAGGTTTATTTTATTTTCATGTCAGATAGTGAGAAAAACATGTATATGTGTCTTTTTTTATAGTGATGTGTTATCATCCGATGACCTTAGAGTAACATAAACAGACTTCACAGAAGTAGTTGGCAACTGTACTGACCGCAGTCCCTGACTAAATAAAGCAACTAGAAGTAGCCATGGGATGTAACTGACCGTGCCCTAAACTCCTCGACACGGCCGGAGAACTAGCTACCCCTAAAGGAGGAAACCACGAAAGTCTATCTTGCCTCAGAGCAGAACCCCAAAAGAATAGCAAGTCGCCCATGGATATTGACTGGAAAACAGGAGAGGAAAAAACACACACAGGCAGATAATAGAGTTTAGCAAAAGAGGCCACACTAGCTAGATAGTAAGGACAGGATGGAATACTATTGCAGTCAGCATTAAAAATACTATCAAAATACTCCAACAGCAGATAGTACCAAAAAATAACCCTAAGTCTGCTAAGACTCACGACCTCTATATCTGCAGGAACTTCTGTGATTCAAGCTAGAATAAATAGGTTCTATGGGTCCTTTCACATCAGCGTTTTTCGCTGATTGCGGCAGTTGCGGTGAAAAAACCGCAACTGCCGCGATTACCGCATAACGGCCGCGATCGTGGCACACTTGCGGCAAGCCCCATACAATGTCTATGGGGCTTGCGGTAAGTGTGCGGCAGGTGCGGCAAGTGCGGTTTCGGCTCTTGCGGCAGGTGCGGCCGCGAAAAAACTGCGGTATGCCGCGTTTTTTTCGCGGCCTCACCTGCCACAAGGGCCGAAACTACACTTGCCGCACCTGCCGCAAGCCCCATAGACATTGTATGGGGCTTGCCGCAAGTGAACCGCAAGTGCGGTCGTTATGCGGTAATCGCGGCAGTTGCGTTTTTTTCCCTGCAACTGCCGCAATCAGCGTAAAACGCTGATGTGAAAGCAGCCTAACACCAGCAGAACTGGAAGCAGCAGACAACAGTGAATAGCAATTCCTACCTAGGAAGCATACTTCATAACTGAGAGCAGGTAAACAAATATGCAGGATAAATATTAACCCACAAATCAGAGCAAGACAAGCAATAAGCAGATCCTCAAGCACACAAAATGTGTGCCACAAAATAACAAAAACCCATTCACTTAGCTTGTAAGGATTCAGCAGAGCAGGAAGAAACCAGGGAGAGATGTGGACACCTCCAGGAATAATTACAACTGGCAGAGATTGATCAGCTCCAACCACCTATATGGTCCAATCCAAAGCAGACTGCCAATCATCAAGATCAGCTGAGGAACTCTCCAAAACACAGCCAGCTGCATCACCAACAACAACAACAGGAGGGAGCTCACAACCAGAATTCTTCATCAATGAATTCACAACAGTGATGTAAACTTCCAGTTTCAACTGTAGGTAAGATATAAAGTGAAATAAAACGATCAATCAGTTGTTCCTTGTCACAAACTTAGTCAAGACCTGCAGCTCTTTGGCGCACTCTTATCCTGCTGGCCACACCTGGTATTGCCAGAGGAGACGAAAAGGAGCGCAGCTGATCTAATTTATGTTCAGCACCAAAAGTTCTTAGTTCTAAAAAGATTTCTTTATTAATTTACGGCATAAAAAAGCATGGAAAATCGAGGCTATAGTATAGTCTGATTAAGTGCAAGCTATCCTGGGCACTGATTTACAGTAAACTAATAAAGAAATCTTTTTGGAACTAAGAACTTTTGATGTCAGACTTCAAAGTTTTTTTCTGGATGTATTGGGAATTCTCTGGGCACAAAAGGAACAGGTGAGCTGGATTATAAACTCTTAATCTAATTTATGTTATCTACTGTGGCACGTGATGTGACGGGATGTATATATACCACAAATTCCTGCCAGTAACATATATATACTTCGATCAAGTCGCCCTCAGGCCCACAATATCACATAAATACAAAAATTATGTTGCCACCACCGATCTCTTTCAAGGTGGATCAGTAACCTTTTTTGGTAATGTGAAATAGCGGGAGGTGTGTTCGCTCGCTCATAGAGTGTGAAGAACGAAACTAGTAATTTATAAATTTAACTAAAAAAATTGGCAGTGTTTGCAAAAAGATATACAAGAGATTACAAAAGAGACAATTTACATAAATGCATAAACAGATATTAAAATAAAAGAGATTAAATGAGAAAATTACAAAACCTGTGCCACTCGGTGACACCTTAGATTCTGTGGAGGGACACCACCCCAGAAATGGTGTATGATTCCACCACTCAGCGAAAGTGTGGTGCTGTGTCCATGGTCCCAGGGTGGAATGATTCTAATATGAACGCTTTGGTTTTAAATGTTTGGCCCTAAAAGCAGGCACTACCCTTTTCTGATCTCACATCTGAGCTGTTCCATTGAAGAAAACATCCACCGTCTAAGTAATGAAAACTCCATCTTTTCATATATGTGGCTTGGATGCTTGCACGTCAAAGATATGAACATCATGTTTTCCCTTTTGAGTTTTGGTGCTGTTTGACTCCAAATATGATGTCTGTGATTTGCTGGTGGTCAGAACTCATTTACCCAGTTTCTGGCAGTCTTCCAGACATCTAAGCGGTGCCATTAGATTGGCAAAAATGTAAGTAATCCAAAAATATGATGTATGTATTTGTAACATTAATGTGCATTATTAAATTTGACATTGAAAGTTTGTAATTGCAGACAAAGACGTTCTGGAGGGAAAAAAAAAACAGTACAAACCAGCTGGCTTTCAGCTTAGCTCAAGGTTATGGCTTGGCCTAGTCATAAAAATTCCTGACTGGGAGGAAGGAGAGAAGAGATCTTTGCAATTTCCCTACAAACGAAAAAGGGGTGGAGAAGTAAGCCAACTCTGGCTGACTTTCAAACATTTTAAAACAATGAAAATAATTTATATTTTCCTGATATTCTTTTGGTAGTAATTTGGACAAAAACACAATGGCAAATTCTATTTTCTTGTTGCTGTACATTATTTAATTTTTCTAAAAATTCCTTATGTAAATCAATTAACAAATTGATAGTTTGAGAAATTGAGCTCTAAGAAAACATGTTCCAAAATTGGCATTTTCTGGACAACACGAGTGTTTACTACTTTTGTAATTGTGCAGAAAACGTTATAATTCATACGTGTGCCTTTATCTTTTTTTTTGAAAACTCATTTTTATTCATATAATGTCAATTACAACAAATTGAACAGCATATTGGAAAAACATACAAATGTATATCCATGTGTTAACATAATATGAACAATAACATAAACACCTCAAATGTCCAATTATCTACTGTCTAACTAGGTTTACATCCTGGCATTAAAATTGCATTGTTATGTCCTCTAATATTCCCTCTCTAAGTAATATATTTTAATTTACCTAAACTACCATTCAAGTCCTCCAACAAACACCACTCCGAATTAATGAACGATGACATTTTTCGTCATCCTGTCTTTGTTTCTTTCTGTTTCCCTTTTTCACACAGATAAAACTGAGATCAACCCTGCCTTGACTTTTTTTTCTCCTTCCAATGTATTGACAAGCCAATTTTGGAAAATTAATTGTTTCGCTACTAATGCAATAGGATGAAATAACTCAGTGTCCTTCCCGCACTTTGTCTTCCGTATAGTGAAACAACCAACAACCAACTAAGTGGATCTTTTTCCACCCACATCCCACAAATCCGTTGACTCATGCTTTGTATCTTGGCCCATAATTCCTGTGTTTTGGAGCACAACCATCTATGTCTGTTGTAGGTGTTTTGCATTTAGGGCAATTCATTATTCTATCTAGGTGTTGTGGAGTGGGCTGTATGATAAAGCCACATATTATATTGTGCTTTATTCTAAATTGACTGTCTCTCCACTGTTCGGTGAGAATATTTTTCCTAACCAGCTCCCATCCATGTAGCATTTTATGTTCTAGTTCTTCGTCTTTGATATATTTCCTCCATTTGTGAAATATTTTGTCTGATCCTGATGGTCTTTATGTATCTCTTAGGGTACCGTCACACACCGCAATATCGCCTGGCGATATGTGGCGATCTAACATGCTCAATCACGCTTTTCATGTTCTCCTCAGATCACCAATGACGGCATCACAAGCCGCAATATCGCCCTGAAGGTAAGGCAATGTGTCGCTCCGGAAATCGCCTCATCTACAGCGTAACCAATCTTGCCTCATTCCTCGCCGCTTCACACGCCGCAATTCCAAAGGCAATGTGGGCGTACTTGTTCAGCACGGCGAGGAGATAGTTGTGCCAGAGTGGTTTACACCGTGCCCCATACACGCTCATTGGACAACGCAACAGCGTTACAATTGGTCAGCCTGCTCTGACACCATTGTTATCGGAGTTTGCACTGAGTTTGCGGACGGTCGTGTAGCTGAAGATTTGTGTAATGCTGAACGGACAGCTCTTCAAATATGGTGCCCTGTCAACTGACAGCCAATGGGAACACAGTAGCCAACACCAATCATTGCAGACAGGGCGCGGACTACAGAACGCTTGAGGCACACCTACGGGAAATCACAGGCAACGCTCTTTCCATCATTATTGCCCTGTCACATGCCACAACACGGAAATATCACCTTAAGGATTGCGGCTGATTACTGATCACTATTCAGGAATCAGGCGGAGGCCGAGGGGCGATTTATCGCCGTGAAATTGCCAAATCACATGCCGCAACCGTGAGGCAATTTCACGGCAATTGCTCCAGGGCGACATATCGCCTTTATGATTTCCAGGCGAGATTGCGGCGTGTGACAGTACCTTTAGTATCACATATATTGATGAAATCGAAATGTCACCACTATCTTTAACAATCTGATTACTCCAGACACTAGAGTCAATTCCCCCCCCCCCCCCCCACATCTTGTAAATTATCCAAAATATAGCACGGTATTTCAGCTGCTTATATTGCATCAGATGGAATTTTGATAATTTGTATTTTTCTACTACCTCTGGTCCTGATAACCATCTTCTTTCTTTATGTGTGCAGTAAATCCTCTAGTATTCGTACACCGTTCCTAGCCCATTCTATAAGCAGCCTATTTTCTTTTCCTAATTTAAAAGCTGGAAATGCCCATGGATTCAGGTGTTTTGATACTTTCCAGGACATTTTCAGTTTTTTCCTTACCGCCTTCAATGTGGCAATGGTGTCTTTACATATTAACGAGTGCTTAATTCCTGATGGAATATGTGAAAGCGGCGAGTGAAGCAATGCTGTTAGGTCCCTTGCCTTCTTATCTTGATTTGCCTATCCATATTTATTTTTTGAACTTTGGTGTGTGTAAATTTGATATGTTAAGTTTATGTAAACTTTGACAGTCAATGTATGATTAACATAATGTTCTTCATTTTAAAGCTTTGCAGACAGCAAAATTCATCTCGGATGACAAATACAGTTCATTAGCATTTGAAATACAGATTTAATGATAATTATAACATATGTACAAATGCAGCTACACATAGGCTACAATTAATCAGATGACAGGTCTCTTCAAAGGTCTAAGAAATCTTTTTACATTAAATTTAGATTTTTATTAGATATATATTTTGTCTTTCAATAAATGATTTTGTGTTCTCCATTTACAATATCAAAAAGATCTGTAAACATACAAAAATGTGGTTTCAAGTTTGCTATAATAACATACTATACCATGTAAAGCAGGGGTCTCAAACTCCAGGCCTCGAGGGCCGCACACAGTGCAGGTTTTCAGGATTTCCATAGGATTTGACAGTTGGTAATCAAATGACCAACTGCCAAATTCTAAGGAAATCCTGAAAACCTGGACTGTGTGCGGCCCTCGAGGCTTGGAGTTTGAGACCCCTGATGTAAAGCAATAAAAAGTAATAACAAACATGTAGAAGAAAAATTATTGGCTGCCTACTGGGTACTGCAGTGTTTAGAAAGGATTTCACATCATAAACTTGTAGCCAAACATTTAAAAAAACTGACCCTCTGACAAAGCTTACAGTGAAGAAAATAATTATTTGATCCCTTGTTGATTTGTAAGTTTGCCAACTGACAAAGACATGAACATTCTATAATTTTAAAGGTAAGTTTTTAAAAGTGAGAGATAGAATATCAAAAATAAAATCCAGAAAATCGCATTGTTTAAATTGTATAAATTTATTGGCATTTTGAAGAGAGAACTAAGTATTTGATCCTCTACCAATCATTAGGAGTTCTGGCTCCTACAGACCAGTTAGACGCTCCTAATCAATTCGTTACCTGCATTAAAGACAGCTGTCTTAAATTGTCACCTGTATAAAAGACTCCTGTCCACACACTCAATTAATCAATCAGACTCTACTACAACATGGGCAAGACGAAAGAGCTTTCTAAGGATGTCGGGGAAAAAATCCTAGACCTGCACAAGGCTGGAATGGGCTACAAAACCATAAGTAAGATGCTGGGTGAGAAGGACACAACTATTGGTGCAATAGTAAGAAAATGGAAGAAATACAAAATGATGTCAATCTATTTGGGTCTCCATGAAAATCTCACCTCATGGGGTATCCAGGATCATGAGGAAGGTGAAGGATCAGTATTAAACTACACAGAGTGAACGTGTTAATGATTTCAAGGCAGCTGGGACCACTGTCACCAAGAAAGCCATTGGTAACACATTATGCCTTAATGGATTAAAATCCGGCATTTGTCGCAAAATCCTACTGCTGAAGAAGGAACATGTGCAGGCCTGAAGTTTGCCAATGACCATCTTGGTGATTATGAGAGTGATTGGGAGACGTTGCTGTGGTAAGATGAGACAAAAATTGAGCTCTTTGGCATTAACTCAACTTGTTGAGTTTGGAGGAAGATAAATGCTGCTTATGACACAAAGAACGCCATCTCCACAGTCAAGCATGGTGGTAGAAACATTATATTTTGGGGATGTTTCTCTGTTAAGGGCATAGGACTACTTCCCCGCATCAATGGGACAATGTATGGAGCCATTTACCGTAAAATCCTGAGTGACAACCTCCTTCCCTCCTCCAAGACATTAGAAATGGCTGGGTCTTCAAGCACGACAATGACTCAAAACATACAGCCAAGGCAACAGAGGAGTGGCTCAAAACTCACCCTGAACTACAGTGTGCTAAGCATTGTGTCCCAAAGACTCATAAAAAACGTGATGATGCAATGTGGCCGGCCAATCACAAAAAATGCAATTAGCCAATTTGGCTACAATATTACTGTGGTTGACAGGGAATCCTTGAATGATTATCAGCTGAAAAACTGCTGCAAAATATGTGGGGCAATAACTAGAGCTTTCACTAAAGCACCCACATTACTTGGTTGAGTAATAAGCATCCCGATGCTCAATCAAGTATCGAGCAGTGCTGAGCATACTTGCTCATCACTAATCATAAGATTATATCAAGCTACTTTGTAAGTAGTTTTGCTTAATAGTGAAAGTTTATACCAGACATGCTCTTTACTATTGATAGCTTCATAAGTTAAAATTCCTGATTGTTGGGAATCTGACCACAAGGACCTGTTGTTGGTTTAGGGAATGAAGGTTTGAGAAACCAAATCTGAATGGAACAGAGATGAAGCATGCTCACCTCTACTCACATTCATGCTCAATGGGAGTGTGGAGATGGCCCTTTAAGGGAATCCTCTGACAGGCAAAGTGAAAGACTAATCAGAAGGAATGTCAGTAATGTGTCACTGTAAAAACTGGTGGCAATTAACAGTTCTAAAACTACCGTGCTTAGATGGAAAGAATTAGCCAAAGGGTACCTTTACATGCCGCAATCTCGGCTGGTGATATGAGGCGATCTAACGTGCGTGTGCACGTTTTTCATGCTCCCCTCAGATCGCCGATGGCGCTATTATATGCCGCAATCTCGCCCTGAAAGAAAGGCGATGTGTTGCACCGGAAATCGCCTCACCCACAGCATAACCAATCCGCTCGACTTTCCTCGCCGCTTCACACACATCAATCCCAATAGTAATGTGGGCGTACATGTTCAGTGCGGCGAGGACATAGGCGTGCCACACTGCTTTACACCGCACCCCAAACACGCTCATTGAACAACGCAACAGCATTACGATTGGGCGGCCTGCTCTGGAAGGCTGGCTAATACATGACGCCATTGTCTATCGGACTTTGTCATTAATACACGCTCGTGTTGTCGATATTGGCTACTGAAACATACTTTTGAGGCACAAAAGTGTCACACAAGAGCGGTGCTGTGCAGGAGAGTGGCTTACACTATACAATGGCTATGTGTGCGCCTGTAGCTGATGGTGGTAAGATACAATCCACACTATGCACATATGTGCCTGCATTGTTCCATGCCATGGCAGAGCTGCCATGGCTGAACTATGTGTGTGTACACATGTTTGTGTGTGTGTACATACATCTTCCACAAAGACCATTGCATTCTCCATGTGTGTGTAGGTGAAGATGTGTGTGGTGCTGAACGGACAGCTCTTCAAATATGGCACCGTGTCAACTGACATCCAATGGGAACACAGTACCCACCACCAATCATTGCAGACGGGGTGCGGACTATAGCACGCTGTGGCACACCTACGGGTAATCAATTGGAGACGCAGATTTCATCACTATCGCCCTATCACTTGCCAAAACCCGGAAATCTCGCCTTCATGATTGCGTCTGATTACAGAGCAGTGCTCAGTAATCAGGTGACAGGCGAGAGGCAATTTATCACCGCAAAATTCCCCAATCGCACGTCGCAACCATGGGGCCATTTCACGGCGATTGTTTCAGGGCGACATATTGCCCTTAAGATTACCTGGCGAGATTGCGGCGTGTAAAGGTGCCTAAAGGGTTATAAATACAGTACTAATAGTTTTGAGTTATTTAAATAATAAATAAATGCCTATAAAAAAAAGAAGAAACAGCAAAAATGAATCAAAACTAATTTATTTGAAAAATTATTAAATAAGAAAAAATGTTCATTAACTTCACTACCACCAGTACAGTGTACTAACACCTTTATATTCCTCTCCTTTTCCATAAGTGTCTGCAATGACCTCTCCATAAGCAGGCGGAACCTGACTCATCACTGACCCTAAATTAAAACAGGTGATTAAAACCAATTTTGATTATGTGTTGTGATAATACTAATGATACAATATAGATTCTATACAATGTATGCAAATATACATACACATAGACCAGTTTTGGAACATACAATATGGAAGGGATTATTGCATTAAAGTTTGCCAATCCCTAAAAGGTAAAATTTGACAAGTTAATAGTAGAATGGAGCTCTTTTTTTATGGAGCTCTTTTTTATTTATGAGCATTAACATCCAAAATATGAAGAAATAATAATGAATAAATTAAACACAATTATATGCATACGGATATTTACATGTGCACACACATATATTTATCTGGATTAAAAGTATTAAAAACAATTTTTCCCCATTATATGTTAGTATCAATACTGAATCAATGTGTTGTCTCCATACATATGTATATATATATATTTTTTTGGATATTTAATAAACCAACCATTATAATCTACCAGATTGTATGTTTCGGTCATAACTGCAAACAATAGGAGAAAGAGACGTGATAATAAAAACAAAAGCCCCCATTTCAGCAACAAAATCTGCTTATTTACAAAAACACTGCCATATCTAATTTATCGTTAAGGTCACAGGGTCCCTGTGCGTTGGTATTTATAATCCAACGGACCTCAGAATGCAACAGTTTCTTATGGGTGTCTCCGCCTCTTGGAGCCGGGAAAACTCGCTCCAAGCCTACAAATGATAGAACATCGGGATTGTTATCGTGATGATCTTTTACATGCTGAATTAACCTTTTAAAACCCTTCTCTGAGCATATTGAGCTATAATGTTCACGAAATCTGGTGAATAAATATCTGGTCATTTTTCCTATATAATACTTTTTACAAGGGCAGTATATGATGTAAACCAGCCATTCGGATCTACATGAAATGCGGGATTTAACAGTGTAGTTAACGCCTTCTATTTCCACAGAATGCCCTGTTATGTGATAATTACACCAAGCGCAGTCAAAACATTTATAGTTGCCATTAAGCGGAGCAGGCAACCAAGTTTTTTTGTCGTTTTGTGGCAATTAGAGACGCTTATGGACCAAGATGTCTCCCTAATTTTTAGTTCTACGATAGGTAACAATTGGAGGTACTATCGGCATTTTGTTCAAGTCTCGATCATTGTTTATGATGTGCCAATGATTGATCATTGATTATCTGATCCTATCAAACATAGAGCTGTGTTTAAAGTTAAAGTAAAACTGTTTCCCAAGATTAGAAATAATTAGTTTTGGCTTCGTTTTTTGTTGAATGACTTGTACTCTTGCGGTTTTTACTGCTGTATTTGGGTATATACATATACAGTTATCATGAAAGTTGCAGGTGGTGCGGGCAGAAATCCTTTAGGGCTTTTATCTTAATCCTAACAAGACCCTAGAAACACCCATGTATAAATGTATATCCTGGCTTATATGACATAAAGGAGCAGCAGCAGACCACCTATCACCTGCTCTCCCTGGACCCTTCTTTCATGACATATCACCATGGGATAATTCCTCACCGATCTCTTAGCAGATTGTAGCCAGCCACTTTGTGAGTGTGCATCCCTGGCACATAAAGTTAGAACAAGTCTGATATTTTTGTATAAAGGAGAAAAATATATTACAATCTGAGAGTCCTCATGCTTGATACCTTTTAATAGCTAACAGAAAGATGGTAAAAAGCAAAGCAAGTTTTCAAGTCACTACGGTCTCTTCATCAGGCTTAATAATGACACAACTACATTATTAAGCCTGATGAAGAGACCGTAGTGCCTTGAAAGCTTGCTTAGCTTTGCTTTTTCTTACCATTTTTTCCAGTTAGCCATTAAAAAGTATCAAACATGAGGACTCTCAATTTGTAATATATTTTTTTTCTATTTACTGGCTAAAATGATATAAACATTTTTTACCTTGTATAAAGGAAGTAATGTACTATTTACCAGTCCTCGCATTATGTGATTTCAAGCAAAATATCTATGTTCAATAAAACAATAATACATTGGTTTTATACTTTCCTACTTTTATAGAGTACATTTTGGAAAATAGACTTTTATTTCTTTAAATTATATTTCTATTGCTTCACCTTAGCTTAAGTTCTGTACTGCATTCTCATTGCATAGGTGTACAGTCAAAGTGAAAATATAGCCATGTAAGTTTATTTAAATGCATCCGTACAAAGAAATTTCAGCTCTTGCTCTTATTTCTACCTTTGGTTTACATTACATTACTAGTGTTTTACAGATATTTGCATTGCCTAAAACATATAAAAAGTATAATACTCTGCACAGTACTACATGACTACATGAAAAAATAGCTTTATCTTCCATAAACAATACTAACAAACACTTTATAGGTTGACAGAGAACTGCAAATATGCTGGCCTATGATTAAACTTCAAATTATATCTATTTATGCATACAATGCTCAGAGTAAATGAGTGCACCCCAATAGATCTATCAGAAAACATTCATTTTTCTTTTAGAAGCAACATTCTCTATGGAATATATCAATCAAATACTGCCTCATTAGGTGCAAACAAATTTGGGTATTCTACACACCGAAAAAAAGTTGTTTTCCTAATAGGGTTGGGTGAACCCTGTAAAGTTCGGGGTCCGTACCGAACACCTAGTGTTCGGGCACAGACCACCAATGCAGACTTTCCTGAGAAGTCCGTGTTACAGTTCGAGTTCATGTTTGGCTGGGGGCAGCTGAAAAAAGAAAGAAAATAGTGATTAAACATAAGCTAATATTTACCCGCATCTGGCTGCTTGTACTTCTGGGTATTCACTACTGAGGGGTGAAACACCAGTCACAGATGGTGTCACAATAAGTGGGCATCTGTTATTGGCTGTTTGCCTAACTTAGAAACAGCCCATACATTTTAGCATCTGAAAACGTGGGGTGACGCAGGAAAGTCAGAGCTCAGCAACGTCGCTGAACTCAGGTGACCGTTACTGTGACATCATCTCACACAGATCCTCCAGTGTGTTTCGGCTAACCCAGTGGATTGACTTCACAGAGGATTCACATGTGGGGGTGTTCTCGTGGAATGTGTTTTTTTCTAATAAATTATTTTTATGGTGTTTAATTTAATATTTCAGATGTCTCACTCTAAACATTCACAGAATGATAGATTCTCTTAAACCCTTTATCTATCACAGTGCTTGTTTCTATATTCCGTAAGACCACACACAAGACTTACAAAAAAGCTTCCAGTTGCAACACAGCTATATACGTTAGGTGGTAATGTATATATGAACAGTTGTGGCCAAAAGTATTGACACCCCTGCAATTATGTCAAATAATACTCAGTTTCTTCCTGAAAATGATTGCAATCACAAATTCTTTGGTATTATTATCTTCATTTAATTTGTCTTCAATGAAAAAACACAAAAGAGAATGAAGCAAAAAGCAAAACATTGATGATTTCACACAAAACTCCAAAAATGGGCCAGACAAAAGTATTGGCACCCTCAGCCTAATACTTGGTTGCACAACCTTTAGCCAAAATAACTGCGATCAACTACTTCCGGTAACCATTAATGAGTTTCTTACAATGCTCTGCTGGAATTTTAGACCATTCTTCTTCGGCAAACTGCTCCAGGTCCCTGATATTTGAAGGGTGCCTTCTCCAAACTGCCATTTTTAGATCTCTCCACAGGTGTTCTATGGGATTCAGGTCTGGACTCATTGCTGGCCACCTTAGAAGTCTCCAGTGCTTACTCTCAAACCATTTTCTAGTGCTTTTTGAAGTGTGTTTTGGGTCATTATCCTGCTGGAAGACCTCTGAGGGAGACCCAGCTTTCTCACACTGGGTCCTACATTATGCTGCAAAATTTGTTGGTAGTCTTCAGACTTCATAATGCCATGCACACGGTCAAGCAGTCCAGTGCCAGAGGCAGCAAAGCAACGCCAAAACATCAGGGAACCTCCGCCACATTTGACTGTAGGGACCGTGTTCTTTTCTTTGAATGCCTCTGTTTTTCTCTTAGCTTTACTTTTGTCTCATCTGACCAGAGAACATTCTTCCAAAACGTTGTACGCTTTCTCAGGTAAGTTTTGGCAAACTCCAGCCTGGCTATTTTATGTCTCGGGGTAAGAAGTGGGGTCTTCCTGGGTCTCCTACCATACAGTCCCTTTTCATTCAGACACCGACGGATAGTATGGGTTGACACTGTTGTACCCTCGGACTGCAGGGCAGCTTGAACTTGTTTGGATGTTAGCCGACGTTCTTTATCCACCATCCGCACAATCTTGCGTTGAAATCTCTTGTCAATTTTTCTTTTCCATCCACATCTAGGGAGGTTAGCCACAGTGCCATGGGCTTTAAACTTCTTGATGACACTGCACACGGTAGACACAGGAACATTCAGGTCTTTGGAGATGGACTTGTAGCCTTGAGATTGCTCATGCTTCCTCACAATTTGGTTTCTCAAGTCTTCAGACAGTTCTTTGGTTTTCTTTCTTTTCTCCATGCTCAATGTGGTACACACAAGGACACAAGACAGAGGTTGAGTCAACTTTAATCCATGTCAACTGGCTGCAAGTGTGATTTAGTTATTGCCAACACCTGTTAGGTGCCACAGGTAAGTTACTGGTGCTGTTAATTACACAAATTAGAGAAGCATCACATGATTTTTCTAACAGTGGCAATACTTTTATCCACCCACTTTTTATGTTTGGTGTGGAATTATATCCAATTTGGCTTTAGGACAATTCTTTTTGTGTTTTTTCATTGAAGACAAATTAAATGAAGATAATAATACCAAAGAATTTGTGATTGCAATCATTTTCAGGAAGAAACTGAGTATTGTCTGACAGAATTGCAGGGGTGTCAATACTTTTGGCAACAACTGTAAGTTCTCTTCATAGCAGTTCGTGTTTTTTATTATAATAAATTCTAACAATACACTTGTATTATGCAAGCAAGTAAACAACTACTTTTTACAATGGTGTCTCTGACTAACTCCTTAGCTTGTAGTATATTGGAGTCTGTTTTGGGAAAGGGTTCGAAGTCGCCATTACTTGGTTAATAAGTCGATTTTTGTGACCTTGATATAGGCCTCAATGAGAGCTAGGCTGCAAGTCTCTTACTGATTACTTTTTTCAGTGAAGCATTATTGTGTCCGTCTCTGTCCCCTGAAGCATGGCCCTGGTCCCCTCTATATCACACCATATACCCCGGGTCACAACTCAAACGATTATCAATTTTCTTCTAACTGGTCTCACAGTTATCTAGGCTCCATTATTCTGCCCCATAGTCAGTAGGTCGTCTTTATACCTCTGGTCAGCCAGTCCTCTCTTTTCCTCCAGTTAGTTAGTCCTTTCTATTATTCTGATCAGTCAGTCTTCTTGATAACTTTCTGGTCAGCCAGATGGTTTAAAGATGTTCAAAACAGATGTTTTAAGCACATTGTAATTTTCCTGAATCTCACAGCTGATGCCTTATCTGACACGGTTTCCAAAATTCACACCATGTAGGTGACAAAACACTTGCGAACTCCAAGAAAATTTCAAAAATTTATTTAAAGCTCAAAAAAATTCTACAGCTTGATACAAGTCAGTAGAACCAATGGTGGGAACACTCCTCACTGTAAGCTTAGGGGTTGTTCTGTGCCAATGGGTCTTCCACCAAGTGTTTTTGCCCGAAACAATCAGAGAAAATTTTAGGGCCATATTAAATTTTGAGCTTTTTTTCCAAACAAAACCGTATTCGGTGATTTTTTGAAAATTGTTTATGTGTATGATCCAGACAAAATCTGCAATGTTCGTGTCAAATTTGAAATTGGCGAACATGTTCAGGGAAAGTTCGTTCATCTCAATTCATAATCTTCAATTATATGTGAAAAGAAAAAGTTAAATAAAACCTTCAAGATAAGATTTACATTAGGAATGCACCCCACTGGGTTCAATGTAACTATGAGAAGAATTTGAGTTAAAGTTCCTGAAATGTAAAGTTTCACGCCACTGTTTTTGCATGGCCTGCTGGACTCCCTATAATGAACTGCTGCTATGACGTTTAGCAGATATTCGTACCTTGTACAGTGAGGGTCAGTACCTGGGTCATCAAGGATCATTGGTTCTCATCAGAGAACAATTTATGAAGAGGTGTTTATCATCTCCACAGTCACTGAGTTAGTCTTCTGAAGTGTGTAAGCTCTTATGGTCTTTACTCTTTCCTTTAAAGTTTAAGCTCAATTGATCATTGGGGTCATGTTTATCTATTATAAAGTGAAATCTCTCATAGTTGTTGATTGCTCTCAGTGTGAGAAACAAGATACAAATCTTGTAGTTGTGATACCTTTTAATGGCTAACAAAAATAAAATAAATGATGTTATAAGGCGAGCTTTCGAGACGACTCAGGTCTCTTCATCAGGCATGGTAGGCATAGTTTTCATGGTGCTCCCTCTTCTGTAGAATGTAAGCTGTTACGATCAACTGCATTCTCTCTCTGTCTTCTAGAGTGTAAGCTCTTATGGACAGCAGGGTTCGCTCCTCCATTTATATTTTTCAAGCAATTACAAGCTTTACTGTATTGATAATCAAATATGAAAATGTATTTACTTCAAATTAAATTTTGGGGAAAAAGTCGGCAAGAAATTCAAATTTCTAAACAACCGTTCATCTTTACCTCTAGTTAGGTGTAAAGCCTCGTTCTCATATGATGGAAAATAATCAGTGTAGATTCTGTTAAAGATTTTGTCACAGATCTGCCACAAAATCTCCACTCTACTATTATTCTATTGTGGTTTTGCTGTGGATATAACCTATGCAATACAACAAAGGTCATTTTCCATACTGAAACAGTTATTTTCTTTAAGCCGGTTTCACACTAGTGTTTGGCTCTGCTTGTATTGTAAACGCACGGTGTATGCGGTCGCCCATGGATGCACGTGTTTGTGTCTGCTTGTATTGTTTCTCGTAGCGCAGAAATGCCACTTGTTGCATTATTCTGTGTGGCCGAGGATATATGATTTGTACACATGCCTCTGCAAGCATACAAATCATACATTAGCCCAATGAGAACGCACTGCCATCCGGATGTCTGCGTTCGGCACTGCGTTTGCGTCTGCAAGCCACACGCATGTAGACTAAACGATAGTGTGAAGCCGGTAATAATCCGCTGCAAATGTTCCATCCTCAAATCTTAATGGTAAATCCGGAGTGAGTCTGCTTCTTGTCAACATAGCCTTACCATTATGTTATGTAAACCTTGCTTGGCTCAACAAAAATGGAATGTTTGTACATAAATGACCATTACACCAAAGAATCACCACTGCACTGAAACATTATACTCACAATCTAGGTGAAAATTTTCCAAGCTCCTTTTGCAAGCAGTTTTATTGGGCTGTACTGTTGAAGTCAGTACTCATGGAGAGTATGAGATACTACTGAGAAAAAAAATAATGACTCCCAATGCTTTAAGTTTATTGGTCAGTTAATTCTTGAATTTTTTGTCACTTTCATTGTTTTTAAAATAAATTGGATACTCACTTTAAGGCTGGGGTCACACATAGCAATCCGTTTTTAGAAGTGATTTCCATGACCAATCTGTTTTTTTTGGTTGCTTTTTGAGCCTCCTGTACCTCTGAACGTTTTTGGACTTAGGCATTTTTTTAACCAAAATTCTTGAAAAAACGGATACGTTTTTTTTAGGCACTCAAAAAAAAGTATCCATTTTTCCATAGGGCCCATGTTAAAATTTTTAAATGTTAAAAACGGACCCCAAAAACGTACCTAGCAATGTTTTTAGGTGCAGAAAAAAACAGATAGGGTGTTTATTACATCTAATCCGTTTTTCTATCCGTTTTTGGACTTAGAAAAAAAAATCCAAATTCTGAAGCCAAAAACGGACCAAGGGCATATGTGTGACCCTAGCCTAAGTGTGTTAGGACAGACACTGGAAACAGAACCCAGTGCAGGGTGAGAAGGGGAATGTGCTGAGTCACCCAGGATGAAAACATTTTTGACTAAAGATGGAAAGAGCATTAAATCATGACTGCATAGCACCCTCCATCCTCCAGTGTCAGTGAACATTTCCTCCTCACTCAGATGAATGTGGTCAAGTGAGAAAGTGAGGGGCAATGACTGCAACACCGTCCACAATTTAGCCAATCTAGGTCACATGGCTGCTGGCAGATCGTGTCTGGGTAACGTCATGTCAAAATCCAGTGCTAGAGTTGACGTGACATCACAAGAAGTGAGAGTAATTTCAGCACCAGCATCAGCTGAGCAGAAGAGCTAGCTCCACAAAGAAGAACTTTAAATACCATATTTTTGGACTATAAGATGCATTTTTTCCCCCAGACTTTGAGGCAAAGAGGGGGTGCATTTTATAGTCTGGATATATGGGATTGTGTGGCTGTGGGGCTGTGCTGGGGGGAGCAATGGCTCTGAAGTGGGCTGGAGGAAGCTGGCGTGGGCTGCAGTGGCAACCTGTGATCACGTTAACTCACTCATCAGGCTGATGTAATATGCATTTCATCCCCCTGTCCATCACCTCTCAGCACTGAAGACAGCTCTGAGAGGCGGGTGGGGGGAGCTGCGCATATTATATGAGCCTAAGTGTATTCCCCCCCCCATCCTGGATATAGCCCTTGATCCTAGCATACACAAAAAAATAATAAACAATATAACTCAACTCTCTGTTGCTCCCTGCTTACAGCACAATAATGTCCTCCTAAGTCCCTGCCATCTGATCATGTGGCACCGGGGCACTCAGCGATGACATCACTGTACTGTGCCTATCACATGGTCAGATCCTGGCACATACAAGAGGACACAAAGTGCTGCAAGCAGGAAGTGATAGAGTTGTGAATTACATTGCTTATTATTTTTGTGTGTGCACTAGGAAGGGAGCTATATCAAGGATGGGGGCCATATACCAGGATGGCATCTATATCCCAGGATGGAGGGGCCATGTACCAGGATGGGGGCTATATCCCAGGATGTAGGGGCCATGTACTGGGACGGAGGGGCTATATCCCAGGATTGGGGGACTATATTCCAGGATGAGGGGCCATGTATCAGGATGGGGGGCTATATCTTAGGATGGGGGCTATATACCAGGATGTGAGACGATATACAGGATGGGGATTATAAACCAGGATGGGGGGCCCTATCCAGGATGCTGGACATATATCACCTGGAAGGAGCCCAAGATGGGGACATTACCCCCATGTGTCAGCAGCAGATCCCCCCATAACAGTGCATTATAAATACATTTTTTGCCTATTTTTTTTCCCTATTATCCTCCTCTAAAATCTGGGTGTGTCTTATGGTCTGGTGTGTCTTATAGTAAAAATACCATAATTAAAAGTGTTTCTGAAAGTGCCCATCTCAGGCAGATAATCACAGAATCATTCAATCATAGAATGGTAAAGTTGGAAGGACCTCCTGGCTCATCTGGTCCAACCCTCTGCTCAAAGCAGTATTCACTAAATCATCTTTGACAGATGTCTGTCCAGCGTCTGTTTGAAGACTTCCATTGAAGGAGGACTCACCACATTTCTCGGCCAACTGTTCCACTCCTAACTCCACCATTTCCTGAGGAGTTGGGACTAACTCTGAAACGCGTCGGAAATAAACACTATAATGATGAACACCGTCTGATCTTTCTGGTCTATGCAGCGCAGGAACATATACACTGTCCACCCTCTGCAATTTTGAACTACGTTGACCTTTGTGGTGTGGATCCTTGCAGCGGCTATTACCTTTTGCCCTGACACTGGTTATGTGCTACACAACTCCTCCAGGTGAGTGACTAATTAAATTCAGTCCACCTTTTTATCAATGATAAGACCCTATTGCGCTCTCTCTCTCCCTTTTCTAGTTTTGACTCATTGATCAATGTCACTATCAAAAGGTTTTCTCTAATATCTAATCTGTATCTCCTTCCATTCAGGGGAGCACAGCTAAGAAAGTGGACAACCCCTTTAAAGATCTAAAACGTGTGCAACAAGTTCAATTCAGATTAATACTTATGTGACAAAACTATATTGGATAATTTAGCTGAGACAATTATAAGGTAATTTGTTTCCAGCTTGACTCTCTTAATATTAGTCTGATGTCTAAACTTAATATGCAATTGAGAGGTGTTAATGCTATGTCACTTTTCTGTTTTACAAAGCTCCATTTGTTTTCTATTATACAATGCAGATCAGCAGTTATGCTTTGGTTTATTTGGCTCCAATGCCCCATATTAAATTTGTGAATGAAAGGAATTATTGACAATGTCAGCAAATTCCAGATAGAAATGTAACGTATTCTCTTCACCAAGTAAAGCATCACATCTCTATGATGAAAAAAGACTTGTAACTTGAATACATGGGAAATCATATCACAGAGATAGCTATAATTTATACTATAGGTCTCCAGGTTTCATAATTCATCCATTCTGATATAATATATTGTGGGTACGGTACTGCTGTGTGGCATCTGAGGAATCTAAGAAAAAATAATAAATTGTTGTGGCTTTCCACTATCATTTGTCTACTTGTTAAGCCATGATATGTATATTGAAGTAATTTATCATGTGACCTAGGTCACCATGATGATTGATTCAGGTTGTGTAGAACTCTAGAAAGATGTGAGAAGCTCAACTTTGAAGGGGCAGAATGGAAATGTTAAAGTTTCTGCAATTTATTCAAATATGTCTTTTTCCTTTCACGTTTGTAAAGGAAATTTGAAGTGTCAAAATTGTATATCTTGTGCTCATTATTAAATGCTAAATACCACAGTGTTTTGAGCTGCCTTGTGGCCATTGTAAAGAAAACAGGTGTTCTGATAGATTATCAAGAGTGAGTCAGATGATGTGTAGCACAGAATATTAATGAAGGTGCAAACACAAAAGGCTGCCTGCCTTTGTGCACATGAAGCTGAAACCTTCATCCAAGACTTCTTTAAGGACACCTGATAGAAAGGTCTTTATTTCTGTTCCTTATTTATCATGACTGTATAACCAGGAGTTCCAGCATGAAAAGCAATTAACTGATGTATCATGTTCTTCTACTAATACTGCAAATTAATAAGGCGACTGATGACAAACTCATATCTGTTAATAGATGATCCCTAAAACGGGAGAAGGCAGAAAATCAGAGGCTAACCACAAAGGAGGATTTAGAACGTTGAATTATTTATTTGAGAATAAGCTAGGGTTCCGGTATATTTTGCTCTATTTTGTAACATTCATTGAATTTTTCAGCAAAGCACATAAACAGTGTCAGGTAATGGGCACTATTATCACTGTGTACTACATAAGAGACAAGACAGGATTATCCTGACATCCACTGAGTCATACTGCTAAGGCAGTGGTGGAAGCAAATTATCGATATAGTAATGTGTATTACCGCATTATATTTTTGTTTGATAGCTACAAAATAGATACATGATTGACAGATTTTCGTAGTTATGTCGTTTTTGTAATACAGAGGTTTTGTTTTTCCTTCTCTATGATTATTACATAGTAATATAATGACCTAATTACATTTATGCATTTTCAAATCTTATTTGAATATAGATAAATTGTAAGAAGTAGGAGAAATTCTAGGGTATCCTTAACATTGGCGCTAAAATAGATTTTGGAATAAAATGTTGCAACATATAACATTACTGGAAATTTCATCCAGGGAAAACCGGGGAGAAGCATAGTAATTTGATAT
Organism: Allobates femoralis; assembly: GCA_033576535.1. Classification (NCBI taxonomy): domain Eukaryota; kingdom Metazoa; phylum Chordata; class Amphibia; order Anura; family Aromobatidae; genus Allobates; species Allobates femoralis. The sequence goes on from JARQOC010000004.1 coordinate 505,267,026, forward strand.
AAGGCTTTTTTCACATTACCGATTTTTGGTATTCATGTGAATCCAGCTGAAACTCTAACTTGTTGGTGCATCCAGTTCTTTACGGTTCTCCCTGATCCAGGTGTCCATGTTTTTTTCACTGAAGCTAAAAACACATTTTGGAGCGATTTTGGTGTCCATTTCAAAATCATGAACAGCCGAATTCGGGGTACTACTGGTTAAAATAGAATGTGGCTCTATGGAACCCGGATCCAGCGGATTCCAAAAAATGGTAATGTAAAATTACCCTAAGGAAGTCATACAAAACTTTTGTGTTTTTGCAAAAAAAAAAAAAAATGTTTTTATGTATCTGAGGAAGGCCATGCCTGGCCAAAATGCACTGTACTAAACTTTTAAACCACTATTTTGTACTATTTTATATACATACCTGAAATAGGCCCGATGCTATTGCATCGGGAGTGCAGTGAAATGAACAGGTGCCGTAGAAATAGCCACTGAATAGTACAGTCCTCTCTCCAGAAAGTACGCTGTTGTTGCGGGATTTATATGTGTGTATATGGTGGCTCAGTGGTTAGCACTATATGGTGGCTGAGTGGTAAGCATTGTATATGATGGCTCAGTGGTTAGCACAGTATATGGTGGCTCAGTGGTTAGCACTGTATGATGGCTCAGTGGTTAGCTGTTAGCTGTCTCACCCTGTTCTCTGCCCCGTCTCCCCCTGTTCTCTGCCCCTGTCTTCCCCTGTTCTCTGCCCATCTCCCCCTCTTCTCTGCCCGTGTCCCCCTGTTCTCTGCCCCTGTGTCCCCTTGTCCTCTGCCACTGTGTTCCACTGTCCTCTGCCACTGTGTCCTGCTGTCTTCTGCCGCTGTCCGCTGCTGCTGTCCTCTGCCCCTGTGTTCCTCTGTCTTCTGCCCCTGTGTCCTCCTGTCCTCTGCTCCTGTGTCCCACTGTTCTCTGCCTCCATGTCTCCCTGTTCTCTGCCCCTGTGTCCCCCTGTTCTCTGCCCACGTCCTCTGGCCCTGTGTCCCCTGTCTTCTGCCCTGTGTCCCCCTGTCCTCTGTCCTCACCACGGCGACCAATCAGCGAAGTGGCGCGTGAATAAAATCATGCATCGCTGATTGGTCGGCAGCGACCAAGCAGCGAAGCAGTGCATAGATTAAATTTCGCATCGCTGATGGCAGGGGATTCAAATCTCCCACCAAGGCGTGAGCCGCTTCACTGATTGGTCGCCACGATCCATGGAGACCAATCAGCAAAGCGGCGCCTGAATAAAATCACGCTTCGCTGATTGGTCACCATGATTGGTGGTAGATTTGAATCCTGCACTGCTGATTGGCTGAGTGGCGTGGGATTCAAATCTCCCACCAAGGCGCGAGCTGCTTTGCTGATTGGTTGCCGCGATCTGTGACGACCAATCAGCGAAGCGGCTCGCGCCTTGGCAGGAGATATGAATCCCGCGCCGCTGATTGGCTGAGTGAAGTGCAATTTAAATCATGCGCCAAGAGCGCTAATTGGTCGCCACGGTCAGCAATGGCGCGTGACACTCTTTGGCAGTGGATTTGAATCCCAGCTGCCATATCGGAACTTGAGTGTTCCAATATGGCGGTCAGGTAACTTCCGTAGCTTGCGCCGCTCATCTCATGGCTGCGTCGCTGCTGACCTCTGTGCAGTGGTTGATGAGCAGTGATGAGATTGTAATAAGTTTGTGTGCATGAGCATAAAAGCATAACTAATTTATAGCATATATGATGAGACTTAAAGGGGAATTCCTATCTTCAAACTCCCAATATGTAGTAAGTGTAATAATAATATTAGCAATTACTTCGAATTAGATAAATAGTATACTTCCTCTGATTTGCTGTTGCTTAAGTAGTAAGTAGGATATTACAGTAGCTTTGGTATCCATGGTTATGACAACGCATATAGTGAAAGGTGCATAGTTGCTCCTGTTCGTAACCATCGATACCCAAGCTCTGCACATGAGGTAAGAGACATGGCCAATCAGAAGATCTATATTACATTTTAAATTGGAGATATTTGCTAATATTAATATTACACTCACTGCACATATTGGGATAGGATCTTGAAGATTGGAATATGCCTTAAAGGCAATTTGTGGGGCAAAGCTGAGCATACATTCATGTACATGACAACTTTTGTATTTGTAATGCAGATTACTAGCACATGACATTTATAGGATTATGTGTTCTATCTATATGCTATACAACAAAATATTAACATTTAAAAAAAATGTAAAAAACTAGGTATTAAAATTTGCAGTGTATATGACACTTATGTACTGCTTGAAAGCCACATATACTTGCAATAAGACAGATAGATAGATAGATAGATAGATAGATAGATAGATAGATAGATAGATAGATGTGTAAAAATAGGAACAGCACGAAATACCTTAATGCAGTGCACCCTTCTCCAGACACCTCAATGTCCTTAGATAATAGCAAAAAAAGAAGAAAAGCAGCACCAAAATAATAGTGGTGTGAACTTTTTTATTGCCTAGTGATGTGGTGACATTTTGGATATGGCATATATGAAACATCACCACGCCACTGGGCAATAAAACAAGTTCACACCACGTTTCGGGCAGCGTTGGCAAAAACGCATGTGTTTTTGCGTTTTTGAAAATGCACATGCATTTTACATGCGTTTTTACATGCGTTCCCATTGAAATCAATGGTGGCAAAAACTTTTATGCGTTTTTAGTGGTAAAAACATCTAAAACCCAAATTCAGCAAAGCACACACCAACCTTAGATATGAAGCCACCAATAGATAGATAGATAGATAGATAGACAGACAGACAGACAGACAGACAGATAGATAGATAGATAGATAGATAGATAGATAGAAAGAAACCAAAAATTTGAGGCAGCGCTTAAATAGAAAATGCAAAAATGTATTCAGTCCATATGGCATGGAGACATATAGATGGATAGAAGATAGATATTTGTACTTTACTCATATTATTTTTTTCTGTTAAATGTGTCATTCAGAGGTTATGAGTATACCAGAGATAAAACCGATATAGATACCTTTGCACTGTTTGCTTTTTCTAACCTTGAGCTAACATATCAGTAAAAGTGTGAACAACCCCCTGTGATCATGTGATTTCCAATGGAAGAAATAGAAAAGGAAAAAACTGCATTCTGCTTACTATATAGAGCCCTCATTGAACTCTTTTAGAGAAAACATGCAAGACCTTGAACAATACCTATTCATTCTTTGGTTTCTACACTGTGTCCTTAAGTTGGTACCAGCTGCTTGGTCTAAGCGAGAATGCACAAGAATACTGCCTTTGTTATCTTTATAGCTGTTCATAAACAACATTATAAAACCCATATCTATGTCTGTCACCATAATATTTTATATTGCTAGTCGGGAACTGGTAAAAAAAATATTCTTTTAAATGAAATATAAGTATATTTGGGCAAAAAACATTACGTATTAGAGAATAATAAATGTTATTAAAATCAAATTGACTAAACTCATATAATTCAAGAATAAAATACAATGTTAACTGTAAGACTTTGTTCACATTATTGAGTCTTTAAATGTAGATTTAGATTTAGAGAACTTCTTGATATCCTTGATTGGAAGACTCCATAGGCATAAAGTGGTATATCTAAGAAATAGTAGAATTCTGGCTGGCACACACAAGTACTTTTTTATTTATTAAAGGTGCATAATATAGCAAGCTAGTGGCTAGCGGTCTCGATGCGTTTCTGAAATGAAACCCTTAATCATGATGCTAGATTATTCAGATGATTTCATTTAAATAGCCCATTATCCTGTGAACACACCGGTATGGTAATTAATGTAGTCAAAAAAGAACAGACAGTTAAAATACACAATTTTTAAACTGTCTGTTCTTTCTTGACTACATTATCATGTTCACCGGAAAATTGACTATTTCCATGAAGTCAATTAAATAATTTAGCGTTAATGATATTCTAGCTAGTTAACAAGCTTTATTCAGCTGCCAAAAATGGACAGTAACATGGGCTTCCGCTTAAATGTCTGTGTTCGAAGTTCTGAACTAGACACTAGGTGTCCAGTGCTAACCTGAAACGTCACCGTTTGAATTTGGTCTTCCCCACCTTTAATACATCTGTTTTCCAAAATAAGTGTCAATTTGAGGATACGTTACTGAGAGGGCATATAGGCAGTTTTAGAAAAACCCATGACACGAAATTTTTTTTTTGCTTATTTACCTTATTTGTCTATTTTTTCCTTACCCTTTTTGTGTGGATGTTCTGGGCTAGCAGCCAATCACGATGCATTAACCATCCACAAGTTGTAGACACAAAGACTTATGTCCTGGGCTGTCTTGTATCATTGGCTGCCTAAGTCACATGTCCAAAAAGCACTAAAACGGAAAAGGCGCACAATAGTGTTTATCCATAGAAATAGGTCTATTTAGTAAGTTGCTAGAACTGCTCACCTGAGACATCACAACTCCCTCATAAACCTATGACAACTGTAGATGTCAAGCTATACGGTCTTCAGCAGTCCTATTGCGAGTTGAACAATCCAAAGTGTATAAGAGAAGTGGGAATTAAGGACTACACTCCTGCCTCAAGGAATCCATTGACTCACGTTGTTAGAATCCAGATAATAAGGGGGGCGTGGCCTAGGCAGCAAAGAAGCAGGACGTGCAGGGATACAGCTCCTGCCCTAAGGCCACTAATTACAGCGAAAAACTATCCAAATTGCTGGAGGATCTGCTGATTTTGTTTCCCCCACACAGCCAGGGGGAGAGGGGCTTCATCCTACCCCGGTGAGGACCCGTGGATCCCACTCCAGGACCTCTGGAGGCAGCACGCTGCGGGGAAGACAGCAGGCAGTAAACACAAGACGCCATCTTACAACGCAGACCCACCTGTGGATCTCCCAGCAAGTGAACTTGTGGAGGCAGTGGAGAAGACAGAGATATCTGTGTGCGACATCCAGGAGAAACGCTCGCCACCGGGGAGAGGTGGCTAGAGGTACCAGAAGCAGGCTGAGGGGACGGGAGGTGGTGTGAGCTGTGCTGAGGAGGCTGAGAGGGGGAAGGGAAGCCTGGAGAGGAGCCAGCAGGCGGGACATACTGGGAAACAGTGTGAAGTGTGCAAAGCAGGACTCAGAGCTGTGTGAGAGAGGGAAGCAGGGACACTGGCCCCTGGGCAGGCACCCACGAGGTGGATGAAGATCCATCACAGTACACAGCCATTAAAAACCCCCATCCACCAAGACCCTGACAAGAGGCATATCACCTCCAGTTACCACAGGGTATGAAGCTGCATTTATTAAAGGAGTACTAAGGTGCATTGAGAAGCACTGTATTTGTCATTGAGCTGGTGTTTTATGTACAGACACACTGGGTGATTCTCCACCAGAGTCTCAGTCCAGGGACAGACTCCATTTTATATTTCAATATATACACAATTTGCAGGCTTGGGACGCCACCTGGTGGACAACCAGAGACATTCAAACAATATGCAAACTGAGGACGCCACCTGGTGGACAAATTGAGAAATTATTTAACTTATTTTCTGAAAATACTCTGGGCTGCCACCTTGTGTCCAGTCGATGTCACTACGCTGAGTTAGCCCAGTTAACCCTCTCTCTACCTGATAGACACTAAATTTCTGCTGACATATAGACTGCTCCTCTTCCCCGCAGAAGACAACACATCAATGATCAAGATGTATTAACAGACTCGTAGACCTCGAGTGGTGGTAAAACGACGCCCGATCAAATCTCTATAACAATGGTACGCACACAATCAGATCGGGCAAAAAGTTTGACAAGACACAACACAACAATAGGAGATAACACACCCCAAGGGGAATTGGATAAATACTTAACGAAAAAGAAAGACTCTACAGCGTCCCACCCGAAATCAAAACCGCAAAATACACAACCTCAGACTATAGAACACCCCGATTTAAGCATGGAAGAATCTGACGGAGACTCAATAACAGACGAACCGTTAACTTGTTCATTTATGAGAAAACTACTGGCAGACCACACGAAACAACTGTCAAAAGAGATCAACGTCCTACGTACAGACCTACAACACATGGGACACAGAGTGGAGATGCTAGAGAATAATCAAACGAATGTGATAGATGCATCACATATGCTAAAAGATCATGTCCTCGTCCACCAGAAGCATTTAAACACCATCTTTCTCTCTATAGAGGACCAGGAAAACAGGAGCAGACGCAAAAATGTGCGCCTGAGGGGAATACCAGAATCCTATGCCTCAGAAGCTCTTCATAAAGTCTCCATGGAAATATTCTCAAACATTCTGGGCCCTGATAGAGCAAAAGCCATAGTTATTGAATGAGTACATAGAGCATTGAGACCGAAACCGGCCGTTGGAGAGTCGCCGAGAGACGTGATATGCGGACTACTCAACTATCTTGATACAGCTTCTATACTCAAAGGAGCGAGGGAAAAATCCCCATTATGCTACGATGAAGCAACAATTCAGATTTATCAAGATATTTCCCCAACTACACTAGCAAAACGAAGAATTCTTAAGCCACTGACTGACGCTCTGTTTGCTAAAGGCCTTAGGTTCAGATGGCTTTTTCCGTTTGGGTTGGGAATCTCTAAAGATGGACGACAAATCACCATAAGAACGCCAGAAGATTTGTCAAACTCATGGGCACCACTACAGATTGAACCTATAAGGATTCCATCCTGGCTACCTGTTGATATGGGCATGGACTTCCCAACGCTAACAAGACCGACAGAGTGGTCCGTCAAGAAGAAAACATCTTCCCCGAAGCCCAAGAAGAATCTGAATAAAAAAGATCTTACTTGAAAACGAATATGTTGTTGAGTCCAGAAGGAACGTTTTGCTTGTTTCTCCTTTTCCCTATAGGTCTTACTATGGAGACACAAGGACGGACTATGATTGTCTCCTCTTAAGAAGCTTCAATGTTCCAGACGAGAATATTCTTAAGTATGCAGACACTTAATGGGTCATACCGCTGATTCAGATGGAACTAAAATATGAGATACCCTTCCTTCCATCTTCCTTGGCTCCCCTCCCTTTCTTTTCCCCCCCCCCAAATCCCCAATTAATGTTCATCTCCCTTCCCAACTACCCAGCCCTATCTATATCCCTTTCCCTTCTACTTTTACTCTTACTCTACTCCATTGATCCTTAAAGTCATTGAGGTACAAAATAAGTAGAATAAGACAAAGAATATCAGCGGAAATACTGAAATCAGAAATGACCTAGGCCGCACCCACTAATTCTCACTGACTCTATCCTTAGCGACTCAGAAGATAGTTATACTTGCTAGACTAGTAAGTGAAAAGTTGTTAACGGATTGTGTTGAATTTCTTTACCATGTATCTCTTAGTTTAATTGTGTTCTTTTTATAAAATTGAAACCTTCACCACCACTTGAGGTCCTATTAGGACACTCATCTTTCTAAATTGGGAAATACATTCCCCCCCTGCAAAAGATGAGTTTGAATTACTTATATGTAAATAGTTCAGTATGTATTTTGACGGTTTTCTCTTACAGATGTATGATGCAGACAATACCATTTGACAACTCCCATGGCTGCGACTGAAGGAGGGACGGGGGGAACGGTCATCGTGGCTTCCTACAATGTGAAAGGTTTGAATACACCGACAAAACGTAGCCAGATCTTACACTCATTAAACAAAAACAACGCACAAATCCTATTTCTCCAGGAAACACACTTCAAAAAAGGAAGGACACCTAATACTACGTATTCTCGTTACCCCACTTGAATTCATAGCCGCTCCAATACAGCGTCTAAGGGAGTCAGCATTGCTTTTAAAAAAGGATGTCCATTTGAAGTGAAAGACCACCTATCTGACGCAGAGGGTAGATATATTTTTGTTAAAGGGGTCTTGGCCAATACGAAAATTACACTAGCCAACATCTATGCTCCAAATCAGGGACAGGTTAGCTGGCTCCTTAAAACCTTAGATACGCTAAGTCTATTCACAGAGGGATTACTAATAGTAGGGGGCGATTTTAACTTGACCTTACACCCACTGATGGGAAATCCTCTACTTCATTAAAACAAAGGGGTAGCCTCCTTAATAGGTTGAGAGAACTGCATTTGGTGGACCCATGGAGAATAGAACACCCTACAACCAAAGACTATTTTTCGATCCCACATAACACATATCATAGACTCGACTACTTCCTACTACAAGAAAATTCAATTAAATCAGTCCGCAGCACTTCGATAGGTATTATAACGATTTCTGACCATGCCCCTGTGTTGATGGAGATAGAGATTTCCACTCTCCCCAGAAAAACCCTGTCCTGGAGACTGAATGAAACATTATTAGGTGGTCCCGACCACTTAGCCCAAATCAATTTCTCTCAGAAAAGATATTTCAGAGAAAATATATTGAATAACACGATCACTCCAATTGTTTGGGAAGCACATAAGGCGGTGCTGAGGGGAGAATTGACAGCCTTGGGATCTCACATCAAGAAGCAAAAAGAGAAGGAAATCTCCTCAACGTTACATCAGATCAGCACGATAGAGAGACTACATAAAAATAAACAAAGCAAAGAGACGCAATCAGATTTGACGTCACTCCGTAATAAACTGAAGGATTTGCTGAACTTTAACACGACCAAAATATTTGCCCGCTGTAGACATAAGATCTACATGCACGGTAATAAAGGTAGCAAACTAACCACAAAAATGCTTAAAAAGCAAAAAGAGAGCTGTTACGTTCGGCGAATCCGGAAGAAAGACGGGGGAGACCTAATAGAATCAGAAGACATTGCAGAAGCATTCAGACATTACTATCATACCCTATATAACTTAAATCCTTCAGACAAGGTGTGGGATCCTATCGCTGCTAACGAAAAAATACAAAGTTTTCTCAACACACTCAAACTACCCGAAAATAACACCTGAAGGCCAAATATTATTACATGCCAAAATAACGAGACGAGAGGTCGAGGAGACTCTGGCATCTACGCCAATCGGAAAGGCGCCAGGCCCCGACGGATTCCCTGTAATCTATTATAAGAAATTTGCAGATACACTAATACCATATTTAGAACAATTATTCAATAACTTGTTATCGGGTTCCATCCCACCACCACAGGCCCTGGAAGCCTATATAACTGTAATTCCAAAGGAAGGGAGAGATGGCACCTTGTGCAACAATTATAGACCAATTTCATTACTGAACACGGATATGAAATTATGGGCAAAACTTTTAGCTAACAGAATTAATTTGGTCCTGGGAGACCTTATTCATCCTGATCAGGCCGGGTTTGTGAGGGGGCGAGAGGGAAAAGACAATTCAACTAAAGTTTTACAAGCGGTCTCGTACGCTAGGCGCACGGGGAAGCCTCTCGTGGTCCTCTCAACGGACGCCGAGAAGGCCTTCGACCGTGTGAGCTGGCAATTTATGGACAACGCGTTGCGCAAATTTGCCTTTCCCTCCCCTTTCATAGAAGCAATTTTAGGTTTATATGCTTCCCCCACGGCAAGGGTCAGGGTGAATGGCCTTTTATCCAATAAATTTAAAATTAGCAATGGGACCAGACAGGGATGTCCTCTCTCCCCGACTTTGTTTGTGGTGGTTATGGAAATGTTAATGCAGGCAATCCGTCAAAATGATAACATAAAGGGAATTAACATTGGATCCATCCAGGTGAAGACGGCAGCTTTTGCTGACGACTTGTTACTGATGATATCCAACCCATCGGTGGCGGTGCCGGAGCTCCTTGGCCTCCTAGACAATTTTGGGGAATTATCTAATTTCAAAATTAATTTAGATAAGACAGAAGCACTAAACATAATGATCTCCAGGAAAGAGGTACAGGCCCTCCGGGACTCCACACCCTTTAAATGGCCCAAAGATAAGCTTAAGTATCTAGGCATACAAATTATGAATGAGCCCCAATCATTATATGCACAGAACTTTAGTCCGCTCATTGATAATATTACAAAAGCTCTGAGAACATATGACCTGCCGATGCTTTCATGGCTTGGAAGAGTCAATATTATAAAATCATATATTCTTCCCAAAATATTCTACGTTATGAATATGGTCCCAATTTTCCTACCCAGCCTATTCTTTAGTTCTCTAAATAGAATAATTTCAAAATTTGTGTGGAAACATAAAAGAGCTAGGATTTCAATTAAGATTCTCATGCTTCCTAGGAGGAGAGGAGGTTTGGGACTGCCGGATCTCGTCTCCTACTACAGAGCCATACACTTGGCGAGATGGCTGAAGCTCACTCAGCTGGCCTCTAAAGATAGTAATCAACACATTGAACTCCAACTTTTACACCACAGGACAAATAGTCTTTTATGGACAAATAGCCTACCGGACAGTGATGGTTTTGATGAGATTCTAGCCACTACCCTAGCTGTAAGACGTACGCTAGTCCCGATACGCTTCCCTGAATGCGGGTTCCTTGATAAAATCCCGAAAATGATGATACCATATCTAATAGATGCTGAATTCTCGGACCCATATGGCCTATGGAAGACACTCCCAAACAAAACTATCTCTAGATTGCTACGAGGAGACATTCCATGTAGGAATATGTGGCCGACAGAAGCTAAGAAACAACCACAGACATTCCTTCAGGAACTACATGTGGCTCACTATATGAAAAAGATCAGGAGCCCACTGAGGGAACCTACTAGGTGGAAGTGGCTGGAGATATTAGTGAACGTGAAACCACCAATCCCTAAACTCATTTCCAAGATATATAATAATCTACTTGATAGCACATTAACTAACACCCCACTTGCCGTACATTCTTGGGAGATTGAGCTCGGTATCACGCTATCTCAAGACGATAAAATAAAACTCTGTCAGAATTCACATGGTTTCTCCAGATGTGTACTACTACAGGAGATGTCTTATAAACTCTTCTCAAGATGGTATTACACTCCTGAGAGATTATATCACTTGGGGTTAACAGAGTCCCCAAAATGCTGGGGGTGCGGGGTGTCGAGGGGCAATCTGACCCACATATTTTGGACATGCCAGAGATTGAAAAAATTCTGGACAGAAATCAATACAATATTACAATCCATGAATCTCATAGAATATGATCTGAATGCATCGGAGGCACTCCTATCACTCCCATCAGACAACTTTAAACCCAAAAAACATGGGCTAGCGCCAGTGATGGTGGGAGCTGCAAAACATCTAATAGTTCAGAAATGGAAGCAACAGCACGCACCCACAGTGAAGGACTGGCTGAGCAAAATTTCAGAACTGCACAGACTGGAGGAACTTTCCAGTTGGGAAACACATTCCCACGATACCTTTCTCAGGACATGGCAACCGTGGAGGGACAGGGTGGGAAATGGTGACAACGACAATTGAGGGGGTGCGATGGCCGACACTGATCCCCCCCACACATTTATTTCATAATTTGCCCGTCGTCTGTGGTTCCCCGCGGGCGGCTCCATGGATGAGGGGATAACACTCTGTGGGTCGCAGCCGTGGGAGTCATACAGTTACACAGCTATATATTTCTACATTATCAAATTTTTCATGTTTTCTATACTCCTATATTTCTATAAAGAGCAATATAGATTCTGTATCGTTAAAATATCTATGCAAAAAAAAAACGAGAAACCGCATGTTGTAGATTTAGAATATGTTTCTTTTATTAAATATCATATAAGGACGACATGGATGCTAATATAGATTTGTAACATGTCTGAAAAGATAATCATTTGTACCATGTTTTGTTACTTATGAAAAATTTAAATAAAGAATGGAAAAAAAAAAAAAAAGAATCCAGATAATAATAATAATAATATTTATTCATTTATATAGTGCTATTAATTCCATAGCACTTTACGTACATCAGTAATGCTGTCCCCATTGAGTGTCACAATCTAAATATCCTACCAGTATATCTTTGCAATGTGGGAGGAAACTGGAGTGCTCAGAAGAAATCCACGCAAACACGGTAGAACATACAAACACCTTGCAGATGTTTGGCCTTGGTAGGAATTGAACACAGAACCTCAGGACCTCAGCATTCCAGATGGTGGTTTATGTAAATCTTTTTGTTTGGTCTTATCTGAGGAAGGGGTTTACCCCAAAATGTGTAATAAACCACCATCTGGATTCTAACCACGTGAGTCAATGGATTCCTTGACGTGGGAGCACAAACCTTAATTACCACTTCTCTTATACACTTTGGATAAGTCATATGTCCATCAAGAGATAAGAAGTGGCAATTTGGTGTCATCACCATTTTCAGAGTGTTACTGCTAGAGACAGTGCTGCTGCTACTTTGTTCTTTTCAATGCTACTCCAACCTGCTCCATTCACTTCACTGAAAGGCTGCCAAATCCTTCAGTTCCCCAAAAAAGGCTGTTTTGGTCTCAAACAAGTGATTGCCAAATCTTTGTGTTTACCCTAAAAAGGCTGTTTTTGTCCTTTAATAAGTGATTGACTAATTTCACCTTTTGTTTCCCTTAAAAGGGCTTTTTAGCCCCAAACATCCAATTGCTAAATACTTGTGTTTTCCCTAAAAAGTTTTTTTTGGCAAAATATTAGTTTTTTTCCTAAATAGGCTGTTTTTGGCCTCAAACAAGTGATTACCAAATTTTTGTGTTTCCCCTAAAGGGGAATAAGCATGGTGGAAGGAGTTAGGCTTTGTTTTGGAAGTATACATGGGGTAGCTGCTACTTATTATGTTACTGAAAGCTGTACTGCCTAATCCAATCTTTGTTTGGCAGCAGGAATATGAGTTGTGGATAAAGCTCAGAAAGAGCTTTTGCTACAATTCATGGCAATCGCTTCATCAAGTGGCCTCTCCTCCTCTTTCTGTACCTCAACATCACACACAGTACATTTCTCAGAGGAGGTGCTCCAATTACCCATGTTTCTCACTGTGTCACAACTCTTCAATTGAATAACTGGTTGTGGGGAAACAGAGATGGGCGGTTCTGCAGAGATGTTCACACATTCTATTCCATGGGCACCAGAGGTCTGCTTCAAAGATTCACATACCCCAGAGGAAAAAAGCATCTGCACCAGTGCCCAAAATCTTTTGGAGTTGGACTCAGGAAATTGAAGTGAAGTATGGTCCAAGCAGAATCCAGGCCCTCAACACCAGATGTTAATCCCTGGGGTGGCAGTGATGATGAGACTCAGTTACATGAGGAGCACCTGCACTGTTCTCTGCTTTCAGAAGAAGCTGGTGCGAAACGCGTCAGGGGGCGGTCACAGGAAGGTAAATGGGACCCTTGGCTTGCTTGTATGTAATGTGTCATCCTCTATTGGTATAGTGTGCACCCATTTGGGGCACCACTGTTTGATGGATAAAGCTATACTTGAGGATTGAATACTAACTTGAATACCATTGTGAATACTATTGTGGTTGAACTTTGTCAAGCGGTCTTCCTTCTGTGTACCACTGTATATTGTCAGTTTTACATAGTGTCTCTTTTAAAATAAATAATGAATTGCAAATGATTTGGCCTGACTCCTTTGGGTTTTGTTTGGAAGATATATTTCAGAGCAGGAAGATGAGGATGGTGACTCTCAGGGAAAGGAGTGGGACAACGGAGAGGATGATGATGAGGTTCGAGATCCCACTTTAATTCAGGGACTGGCTGGCAAATTTTAGCCTGGGGGGCAAGCACAAGGCAATGGCCCATTACTAGTGGCCGATCGTTAAAGAGGTTGTCCAGTCTTAAGCTTCATGTTTACAGTCACTATATGTGAATCCTCACATCGTGCGTTATGAGGATTCTCTGGTGCCAGCGGTGAGAGCTGGCAGTTATGTGATCTCAAGTATGTGATATATATACTCTCGGCTACATTACAGCTTGACTCTTTCTCGCCTTGCTAAATACAGGTGCATTAAGTGAGACCAGGCAATTATCATCAGCATATGACTGCATGTATACAAATCACATACATGCAGTCACACATCCGCTGAATCATCACATCACTATGAGGATTCACAAGTTTGCAGTCGTAGAGTGACTTGCAGCTTAAAACAGGACAACCCCTGTAAAATGTTTACCTCTGGCTGCTACATAGGCTATATTCACACTACCTTATTGACTGGTCTGTAGATAATTGTGCAGGATGGGTCAAGAGATGTTTTCTTTAATAATGGGGTAATGGGGTAATGATAGTGTGTTTGAAGGAGGAGGGCAATATGCCAAAAGAGAGGGAGAGATTGAAGATTTTGGTTAGGTGAGTGGTGCCCACCAGAGAAACAGACTGGCATAGGTCTGAGCAAATGGGATCAGTGGTGCATGTAGTAGGATGAGAGGAGTGCTGAACGCCTATATAGGAAAACTCGCACACTAGAAAACTTCATTCACTATAAATTTATCCTAAGAACCTACAACTCTGCCATTCACCTCACCAAACTGACATACTTCACCTCCATGATCTCGTATCCAACAATGCAAAGAAACATTTTGACACCTTTCACTCTCTCAACAGTCCTAAAGTGCTGGCCCCTATCATTGACCACTGTGCTGATGAAGAGCCCGGAGACTTCTTTTTCTGTGACTTGGTCAAAAGTGGAGAGTTAGCCAGAGGAGAAGTGGAGGAATGGGAGTAACAGTGCTTGAACGCCAGGAGCAGATTTCCTGATGGATGTTCTCTACTTTTATTGTGAAGTAAGAAGCCAGATCAACAGAGGTCAATGATAGGGGCCAGCACTTTAGGACAGATGAGAGAGTGAATGGTGTCAAAACGTTTCTTTACATTGTTGGATAGGAGATCAGGGTGGTGAAGTATGCCAGTTTGGTGAGGTAAATGGCAGAGTTATAGGTTCTTAAGATAAATTTATAGTGAATGAAGTTGTCTGGTGTGCGAGTTTTCCTACATAGGCGTTCAGCACTCCTAGAGCATCACTGCAGAAATTGAGTTTGTGAAGTGAGCCAGGGCTGTTTTACTCTGTATTTGGATGTTCTGAGGGTGAGGGGCACTCCTCGGTCCGGGGGGCTTCTGATAGTGTCATTGTAGTGATTCACAGCCAGATCACAACAGGGTAAAGAGAAGATTGGGGACAGTGATGAGTGTAGTGTCTCTGAGTGTATGAATGTTAATGACCTGAAAATTTCTGAATGTGTGATTGGTAGGAATGTGCTGGGGTGGGCAAGGATTTTTGAGCATGAAAGAGAGAATGTTGTGAGTCAGAGAGAAAAGAAGGGGGGGGGGGACAAGAGGCGCAATAGTGCCCTTATCACTCGACACTAAATCAAAGCAGGTGAGTAAGAAATGGTCACTCACCTATTCCAGTTGTGCCACCCACAACTGGTTAGTAGACCTGATAGGATGAGTATCCTGTTGGCTGCTGCTGGACTTCCACCGGTCTCCACACGGGTAGACGAAATCTGAAGCTTTGGGAAAGGAAGGTGTACCACAGTCCGCGCTGCCAAAATCTTCCGCTTGTAAATAATGCAAGTAGCCGATGTCCAAATCAAACCTCTCTTTTATTTCTCCATCCAGGAGAAATAAAAGAGAGGTTTGATTTGGACATCGGCTACTTGCATTATTTACAAGCGGAAGATTTTGGCAGCGCGGACAGTGAGTCAGAAAGAGGAAGAGGTGAGTTATCTAAGTAAGAGGTTGAACAGAAACAAACAAAGACCAGATGTTACCATATTTGTGTGTCTCAGAGGTTGAGAGCTGTGATAGGCCAAGAGAGGTGGTTAGAGATAGAATCTGGGGAGCAGATGGGGAGGTGGGGTTGTTTATGGGGATCTTGAAGTCTCCCAGAATAAGGGTTGATATTTCTGAGGACATGAAGTGCGGCAGCTTTGCTGAAAAGTGTTTGAGGAACTGAGTTAGTGACCCTGGGAGGCGATAGAAGAGCCTAGTGGTGTGGACATCAAAAGAATGGAATGAGAGTGATGGAGCTGGGAAGATGACCTGGAAAGTGCATTGTGGAGACATGTCTGCTCTCTGGTCTCGTGGAATGGGAGAAATGTAAGCCACCATGAGATATAGTGGCAGGGCAAACAGTATCTGAATCTTGGAGCCTTGTTTCAGTGAGGGCCAGCAGATTAAGAGTGTTGGTGAGAAAGTAGTTGTGAATGAAGGGAAGCTTGTTGCATATAGACCATGGATTCCAGAGTGTGTTACTAAAAAGATAGATTAAGGAGTATAAGCAAGGTTAATAACGTAAGCAGGCTTTCTGTGTGAGGTGGGGGACGGATTGAAGTTGGCAGAGGGTGGACCAGGATTAGGAGAGATATTATCTGACAGGAGCAGCAGTAAATAAAGAGAAAAAGAAAGTAGTTTTTGGATGTGTGATATGGTTTATGATGCAACACCCTTTAATATGATGAATTGAGATTATTCAGAAAGGTGAAGAGAGCATGGGTGCTATACATGATAAAGATGAGGAGAGAGGGGCTGATATGGATGAGGCTTGATGGAGGGGAGGTGGGACAGTGAAAGTAGATGACAAATGCACATACGAAGATAAACATTGAATTAAAGGATAGAGTTAAAAAAGAGAGTGACAGAATATGGGTTGCCTAAGGTAGGGTCTGACTTGCGTCAGCCCTCAGCCTTCCGGATCTGTGAAAAATTTACGCTATACACCACCTGCCTATGTTAACCCGATGCTTACCGTAGTCGCCGGCTCCACGGAGAATCCATGAATATGCGCTATTGCAGAGCGCACAGGAAAACGCTGTAAACCGCGTTTTCTGTGTGCTCTGCAATAGCGCATAACCGGGGACTCTCTTTGGAGCTGGTGGCTGCGGTAAGCATCAGATTAGCATAGGGATACATAGGGAGGCAGCGTATAGCGTTACATGCTGGTAATGCTGGTTACATGCTATGCGCTCAGCCTGACAGGCACTAGGTTTTTAACGGATTCCCTAGGCTCAGGGCAGACACAGGTCTGACCCCAGTCTTACTCCTGCCCTAACTTACTGCCATTGAACTAACGGCTTCACTTATCAACTATGACACTTTACATAGGATCACATGTGTACACTAGGGATGAGCGAGTCTACTCGCTAGGACTCGTTACTCGGCGATTCTTAAGGGACTCGCTGGACTCGGTAATCGGCGAGTCTTTTAGCGAATACTCGCTCAGTAACGAGTCCAATGCAAGTCAATGGCAATCTTAGTTTTGTCAGAGTTTACTTTATCTCACTCGCTAGACTCGCTAGACTCGCTCTATCACATCACTATATAGCTTGAATCTCCCCAAACAGCAGCGAGTCTGAGCGAGTCTACGAGTCCGAATCCTAGCGAGTCTGCGATTCCGAGTCCTGTATTCTCTATTCGGGACTCGCGAATCCAGAATCTTTTATGTTACTAGTCAGCATTGCGTGTTAGGTCAGAAAACTTGTGAAGACAGCCAATCATAGTCAGTAATGCCATAGCAGCTTTGGTTGTGTCAGGACTATGATTGGCTGCTGTCCATCGTGATGCCTATGTCATCTATGACAGGCAAGGCAGTATATAAGGCTTGCCCCCGCCATTTTGGGCACATTCCTGAGAAGAGCTGACCTAGTGCAGGGAGACTTGGAGCAGATCTAGGGACAGTTAGGCAGTGTAGGAGTCACATATAACCCAAAAGTTCTTTTCAGAACTAACAGGACGGAGTGTAGGAGTCAAGATTCCTCACACATAACCCAAAAGTTCTTTTCAGAACTACCAGGACGGAGGATTGCTGTACAGGACTGTAAGGAAGGGAGAAAGGAGCAGCCTTACAGTGAATCCAGCACCATCCTCAGAGCTTAGTTCACCCAGCTTTCCTCAGAGCTGTAATCCTAAGCTTTTTTTTATTTTTGGCACTAGTCTACCAAATAATTTTGGTGCCATTTTTCCACAAAAAATTTCCTGTGCTAGTGCGTTGCTGTACGGTGTCCTGCCTGCAGCTCGCACGGTACTTGTAAACTTGCACGCAGCCAGCACCGCAGCCTAACAGTGCCTGGTTCTGCGTACTAAACAATTTTTTCCTGTGCCAGTGCGTTGCTGTACGGTGTCCTGCCTGCAGCTCGCACGGTACTTGTAAACTTGCACGCAGCCAGCACCGCAGCCTAACAGTGCCTGGTTCTGCGTACTAAACAATTTTTTCCTGTGCCAGTGCGTTGCTGTACGGTGTCCTGCCTGCAGCTCGCACGGTACTTGTAAACTTGCACGCAGCCAGCACCGCAGCCTAACAGTGCCTGGTTCTGCGTACTAAACAATTTTTTCCTGTGCCAGTGCGTTGCTGTACGGTGTCCTGCCTGCAGCTCGCACGGTACTTGTAAACTTGCACGCAGCCAGCACCGCAGCCTAACAGTGCCTGGTTCTGCGTACTAAACAATTTTTTCCTGTACCAGTGCGTTGCTGTACGGTGTCCTGCCTGCAGCTCGCACGGTACTTGTAAACTTGCACGCAGCCAGCACCGCAGCCTAACAGTGCCTGGTTCTGCGTACTAAACAATTTTTTCCTGTACCAGTGCGTTGCTGTACGGTGTCCTGCCTGCAGCTCGCACGGTACCATCCATCTGTCTTAAAATATCGCAGGGTGCTTTCACATCTGCGTTTTTCGTAATTCGCGGCAGATGCGGTGAAAAAACCGCATCTGCCGCGTTTACCGCATAACCGTTCCACTTGCGGCGCGCTTGCGGTTTTTTCTATGCAAAGTATAGGCATACTTGCGGCAGGTGCGGCTTACTGCGGTTTTTTTCGCGGTCGCACCTGCCGCAAGTGCAAAACCGCACTTGCCGCACCTGCCGCAAGTATGCCTATACTTTGCATAGAAAAAACCGCAACCGCGCCGCAAGTGGAACGGTTATGCGGTAAACGCGGCAGATGCGGTTTTTTCACCGCATCTGTCGCGAATTACGAAAAACGCAGATGTGAAAGGGCCCTAAGCCTCTAGTGTGTACCTTTCACGAAATAGTACCTGCTACTTGTTTTACAAGCCCCCAGAAAGCCACCAGAAATTATAAAATGTTTGCTTTTACAGCATGGTGTGTGCCCGAGAATCGCTTCCCCCTCCCATCATCGGCTCCAAATAAGAGAAAAACCTGCGAGTTTGGACTCGCACACTTTCAGAGACACATCAGTGATTTGGAAATAGCATTATTCGTTATTACTCGGTTCCCTATTCATTAACATTGGACTCGCTAGACTCGCAACGAGTAGCGAGTCCTGGGCTCGGACTCGTGCGGGTCTAGCGATTCCGAGTAATTTAGGACTCGCTCATCCCTAGTGTACACCCCACACATGTGCACCCCTAATGATAGCTCTACTGTACATTTATAAGGTTTACTATAGCATCAGGTGAGGAGGATTGTGGGAAGTCAGAAGATTTGGGTAATTAACAGCTGATCCACACAGCAAAGATACGTAGATGATCAAAGCTCGGCACCCAAATCTAAGATAATGTGAGAGCCAGCTACACAGAATGACACCTTCCCCATCAGGTAAAGCTTACAATTCAGGAAATAGGCAATCATAGTGGTAAATATTGCATGTAGTGCAAACAAATGACATAAAGCAGAGTTTACAGCAAATGTAGATAGTATACCATTAAATGGATTACATAAAGATGAGAAGTTCAACAGATATGACAGTAAGCAGAGTTCTAATAATACCACAGATATTTTTCAATATGAAAAGCAGACCAGTCGAGCTGAAAAGCTTGCTACATGGATACATGGTAACACATACCACAGATACAGGGGTTGGCCAAAATAATGGAAACACCTGGAAAAATCAAGAAAAGTAAATTTAATATGGTGTAGATCCACCTTTTGCGGTGATTACAGCCTCATTTCTCTGAGGTATGGATTCATACAAGGTGATATCATTGGCCCGGCAGATCTCCACAAAATAGCATCCCAGATTATCACAGAACCTCCGCCATGTTTTATGGTTGGAAGAAGGCAGTCTGGATGGAATACTTCTTTCGGCTATCTCCAAACGTACACTCGTCCGGAGGTTGGAAAATGGGGTAAATGATGATTCGTCTGAGAATATCACATGTTTCCACTGCTCAAGGGATCAATTCTGGAGGCTTCTACACCACTCTAAATGCTTGGAAACATTTGTCATTGAGAGCTGCGGTTTTCTAATTGCAGCTCTTCCATGAAATCCAGATTTGTGCAGCTCACGACAAACAGTTTTCGTGGAAACTGGGTTCTGTAGGTGTTCATTGAGCTCTACAGTGATTTTCGGAGCTGTGGTCTTGCGATCCTCTCTCACAATTCGCTTTAGAGTCCGACGGTCTCTCTTAGTCATCTTTGACTTTCGGCCGGATCTGTGCTTTGCTGCGGACGTTCCTCCTTCTCTTTCAAATGTAGTTATTACTTTGGAGACAGTACCTCTTGACACGCCAAGCATTCGGGCACTTTGCTACACTAGCGCCTGCCATACAAGCACCATCAATTTGGCCTTTTTGAAAATCTGAAAGGTCTGCCATTGGTATCAGGTTCTCATCAATGTTCTTACAATTCAGCAAAACAAACAGTTAATTTACATACACATATCACTTAACACAAATAATCAGCTACAAAACATTAACATATGTCACGGTTTGCATGCTTATAACAGGTTCGAAGATTATGATGCCAAAACATTAGGTGTTTCCATTATTTTGTCCAATCCCTGTATATAGCAGCATGAAAAGCAGGAGATCAATGAAACTGAAAAGCTGGGTACATGGATACACGGTCACACATACCACAGATATTTTGCAGCATAAAAAAAGGAGATCAGAGGAGCTGATAAGCTGGGTACATGAATACACGGTTACACATACCACAGACATTTAACATTATGAAAAGCAGGATCAATAAAGCTGAAAAGCTGGGTACATGGACTCACGATCACACATACCACAGATATTTTGCATCATGAAAAGCAGGAGATCAGTGGAGCTGAAAATACATACCTGTATGAAGAGAAGAGAAAAGAAGAGAGGATGAATGTTAGTTAACTGCCATTGAACTACCTGTGTCACTTAGCAAAGATGACACTTCACATATGATGACATGTGCACACCCCACACACTTGTCAATGTACCCATTAGAGCAGTGAGGGACACAGTATGTACTGCAGATTTACACTTCCAACCTGGGAACATCGAGTCATCAGCGTAGAAATATTAGCTGCAGCAGTTTAACTGTCAAAAGCAATTTCTGAGAGTCATTTGTTGAATTTTTAAACCTGCCAGTCCAGCAGCAGAACTGGGTTCAAATCTGACACATAAATCTCTAAGGAACTTTGCACCCCAGTCACAGATTGGGCAGACTAGGCAATGGTATACTTTTCAGTGTGCTTCATTGATCTTGGCAATCACCACTGTACATTTTTTATTCTTGGTCAATTGATGCTTTTGTGGCATCTGGATCTATTTTTTTAAATGTGGAGACTCTCCTTGGGGTCTCCTTCTTGCCTGTGTCCTAAATTTACAAGAGCTCTCTGAGCATGATGCCTACACATGCCACTCATCCCCCTTTTACTTATTTAACCTAGATGTTAAACAATGTTATGAATGTTTAATCTAGAAATGCTGGGCCAGGCACTGTCCTAGACCCTGTACCGTGCATGTAGGCTGTGTCATTATACAATTTTTGTTCTGGGTCAATTTGCCACTTTGGTGGTATTTGGCCCTCATTTTTTGAAATGTGGAGACTCTTCTTGAGGTCTCGTTGTAGTCTTTTCTGAATTTAGCAGGGCTCACTGAGAACAATGCCTACACATGTCAGTCATCCCCCTGTTACTAATCAATGTTTAACCTTGAAATGCTAGGTAAGGCCCTGTTCCAGACCCTGTGTTAGCATGCAGGCTATGCTATTTCATAATTTTTATTTTAGACTACTTGATGCAACTTAAGTGGTGTCTGGCCCTCATTTTTTGAAATGTGGAGACTCTTCTTGGGTCTCCTTCTTGTCTGTTTCCTGAATATAACAGTGCTCTCTGAGCACGATGCCTAAATGTGTCACTCATCCACATGTTAGTAATCAATGTTTAACCTTCAAATACTAAGTGAGGCCCTGTCTCAGACCCTGTGCCATGCATGCAGGCTTTGCTAATATGCAATTTTTATTCTGGGTCAAGGAATGCCACTTTTGTTGTATCTGGCCCTAATTTTTTTGAAATGTGGAGACTCTTCCTGTTGTGTCTTTGTTGTGTGTTTCCTGAATTTAGCAGGGCCCTCTGAGCAACATGCCTACACATGTCACTCATCTCCCTGTTCCTAATCAATGCTGAAGCTTGAAATACTGGACCAGGTCTTTTCCCATGCATCCACAATGCACTTTGATAAAAAATTTAACTCTTGGGAAGAGATGGCATTTTTCCAAGTGTCTACCCCTAGTTTGACCTGTTTTGGCTGCTTTTAGCCTTCTTAACGTCTTTTCTATGCCCTTGATTTTGCCTTCTATTGATATGAATGAGGTTCAGAAGTTTGGCAAACCATTCACCAATCTATTTGCCAAACATATGCCAATTTGGCAAACCGAACTTGAACTTTGCTCATCTCTACTGTTAACCTGCTCTGCAGTACAATATGTACAGTGATTCTGTATTGAATTTTTTTTCATTTCTTGTGCAAACTTTTTTATGCAAGTGAGAATTTGTTTTAAAAGAACAAAAGAAAATTCCCCAAAATTCAGATCTTTACGTCACTGTTTGCTTCTTAAAATATGCACGTGGCAAACAATGTTTTCTGTCTAAGGCTAGGGTCTGACTTGTGTCAGCCCTCAGCCTGCCGGATGCACTTAAACTTAGAAAATCTCAGGCTGAGTGCATAGCGTTACCGGCATGTAACGCTATGTGGTGCCTGTGTATAGTATCCCTATGGCAACCTGCAGAATCACGCATCCGCTGGCTCCACTCACCACTCCCGGATATGCGGTTTTGATGAGCGCACAGGAAATGCGGTTTGCAGTGTTTTCCCGTGCTCTCATCAAAAGCGCATATCCGTGAGTGGTGAGTGGAGCCGGCGGGTGCGTGATTCTGCAGGTTGCCATAGGGATACTAGACACAGGCGGCTCATGACATTACATGCTGGTAACGCTATGCACTCAGCCTGAGATTTTCTAAGTTTTAAGCACATCCAGCAGGCTAATTAGTCAAATTACATTCACTTGCTCAATACTACAGCAGCCTGTTACAGGTCATGGCTCTGTGCATGTTTATCCACATAGCATTTCTCATTACATTATTATTAGAAAGAAGTTACATTTTGTTGAAAAAAAATAATAATAGAAATTTTATAGCATGTGTTTGTTTTTGCACACCTGTTTTACTAGTCCTTGTCCACAAATGTATACACAACATATATCTTGTGTCTGCGGCCACATTTTTTTATGTATGTGCTTACTTATGTATTTCTTGTTACATCCTTATTGACAAGTTTTGAAAAATTAGGGTTCAAAATACTGTCAAAAGTTATTTATCTACAAAGTGTATAGAAAAAAAAAAAGTCAATTGCAATGGATTAGGTGGTATAACAGAAAAAAAACCATACAATAACTAAAATTGTTGGAGTTGCTAGCAACAGCATACTGTCACTATTAGTCCGAGCAGTGGTACTACTGAATACAGGTCATAATTTGCCTCCTTTCCTTTTGGAAAGCATGATAGTGAGAAGGATCATTTTAATACAATCTTTAGCACATCACTCGTTGCAGTCACAGCAAGTTGACTTTACCTTTTGACATTGACACCTCAGTTTGAGTCAGTGTTCTTCAGAGAATGATAAGCCTGATAAAAAAATTGTAAATAGCTATTATTGCTACACCTTTTTTTAATAGCTTCTATGGTGAGGTGGCAGTACCAAGGCTGTTTTGGCATTAAGGTGATTGAAAAGGTTTGACACATTTCTCGCAGACCTCTGAGAACATTTTATGTACATATTTTCAGGGACGTTGAAGTACCTGTGATTAGCAACACATTTATTTATTGCAAATCACCAATATTCCAATTGCCCTGAAAAAATTAATATAAGCTTTGGGGACAAACTAATCCTATAAAATTTGAATTTCACAAGATTTGATCATCTCCGTGGGTTATACATCCCACATTTCATCTATAATAATGTACTGATAGAAAACCTGCTGTTGTAATTGCATAAACTTTTGTAAGTGTAACATAAGACAAGTGGAATGGAAATTAAAGAGCTATTTAAATGTTCTAAATATCATTTAGCATGACAAAAGTGAAATTTGAATTATTAAATCTTGCAGGAAAAAAGCAGTTAAAATAAACACAAGTGTACAGGTTTACCCATGGATGTCTAAGAATATCATGGCTTTAAAAGAGACATCATGACACCAAGTCTTGCATGATTTAACACCGCTAAATAATTTGTAGAACAAGTAGTAATTCTTATCACTATTATCTTACATCCTTTTTGAATTTCAAAAGCTCTCCACTGGGCATTTTCATTTGGAGGAGAGACTGCATGAACTGTCAGAAGGCTAACTTTTAATCATTGACAGTTACGAGTTTACAACCAGAGAGCTCTGACTTCTACCCAGTAATTAGAAGAGAACTTGTGTTCTTCCATGGTAAGCGCATGCAATTAGATTCCTTCTGCCAGCTTTTCATTGCCAATATCTTCAACCTCCCACCAATACACTGTAGGATACAAGGTTTTGTCTCTTTTGATAATAATGGGATAGCTTTATTTAAATTCTAGCACCTTGACTATTATTTCTTTTTATTAAATGAACTATGAAATGCATAAATGAAGATTCACTAATACCTAAATTATAATTACTTTATTATTATATCACTTAATTTTTTTATTTACTTATTATTTTTTCAGATTCTAAAAGGAAACCTGCCATCAAAAATATGACTTTTAGCCTCTTACCATCACTATGTAAGGTTAATACATTGGAAACATTTTTTGTTGCACCTCCTTTATACAGCAGCACTGCACAGAACTATTGAACAGGCAGTCTAAGGAAATCAGGTAATGGCTTGTGAAAGAAGATTAGCAAATTTGAAATTTGCAGATTTTGCTAAATTTTGCAAAAAAAAATTATTTTGAGGAGAAAAAATGTGCACAAATTTGAATATTGGTAAGCTTGTAATATTTGGGAAATATATGTGAGGAAAAGGAGAGTGATAGAGACAGAGCTGATCGTAAGCGCTTATACTTTTCAGGAAAGAGGATGGACCCTGCTAACCATAAGAGCTTACATTCTACTGTAGAAAGACAAGACCTTGCTGATAGAGCTTTTACTCTATAGGAGAGAGAAGACCCTGCTGACCAATAGACCTTACACTCTATCAAAGAAAGAGAGGACCCTGCTGAAAATAAGAGCTTTTACTCTACAGGAGAGAGATTGGACCCTGCTGACCAATAGAGCTTAAACTATCCGGGATAGAGAGGACCCTGCTGACCATAAGAGCTTTTACTCTACAGGAGATAGAGAGGACCCTCCTGAACATAAGAGCTTACACTCTTCCGGAGAGAGAGAGAGGACCCTGCTGACAAATAGAGCTTACACTTTACAGGAGAGAGAGGACCCTGTTGACCATAAGAGCCTACACTCTTCAGGAGAGAGAGAGAGGACCCTGCTGACAAATAGAGCTTACACTTTACAGGAGAAAGAGAGGACCATGTGGACCATATGAGCTTACACTTTACAGGAGAGAGAGACCATGAAAGCTTAAAGTCTGCAAAAGAGAAAAAGACCTGAACTGACCATAAGAGCTTGCAATATATTCTATAGAAGAGCTATAGAGAGAGGACTCTGCTGAACAGTCCACAGAAGACAGAGTACATTGTTCACCATAATGGCTTAAAAATGTACAGGCGCAGAGAGATAGATGACCCCGATAATCATAAGAGTGTAAATACTACAGAAGAGAAAACAACTCTGCTGTACAAACTGTTCTCCACTGAGATTTGCCGGTGTAAAAGGTATCATAATCTGTAAAACGTCATAGCTGCAGGGTATTAGAAGGAAGCCCACATCTAATGCTTTAGAAATTTAGGCAATTGTGCCATGCAAGGTTTTGTTGACAAATCATATATCAAAATATTGGAATTTAAGTAAAACTGTAAATTTCAGCAAATTCTACTCAAACTTGATCCACCAAGGATCAATCTACTCATCTTTGCTGGTGACCAATAGAGTTGGATTTTGATCATTTAACTGCATTGATGGCATGATAAGATTTTATTGTTGGAGATCAACACTTTCTTATGCTGACAAGGTCTTAAGCAATGTGTCCTAGGTCTGCCTTAAGAAGAGGAGTGCATTGGAAAAGGGTGTCATGCAGGTGCAGCGTTACAGAAGTAAGACAATCTGAATTATAGATGGGAAGAAAAGAACTTCTTTATCAGACACGCACAACTGTTGCGGGTGAAGAAACTTACAATTTATTAATAATGCTTTGACAGAAAAACCATGACCATATTAAAAACATTTTAAAAACATTTAAAAAAGTGAAACTGTTTACTGTTTTTAAATGCTTTAATTATGGTCATGGTTTTTCTGTCAAAGCATTATTAATAAATTGTAAGTTTCTTCACCAGCAATAGCTGTGCACGTCTGATACAGACGTTCTTTTCTTCCCCTCTATAATTCTGTTAGGCTGTCCATCTGACATATCTGGTATAATACTCACAAGCAATAACATTTTGTCAGACTAAAAAGCAACATTGCTTCAATTTCCCTTCCAAAAAGAAAGAAATGCAATTAGAGTTAGTCAAATTTTATGTAAGCAAAAAAGCCCTCCTCCAATACAATAAAAAGTAATTGTCTCATTACATTGTTATTGTTGAAAAAAGTTTGTAATTGTTAGAATCACAATTATCATGACTCTTTTAATAAAGATACCTTTGATCTTTACCCCAATAGCATGTAGAAACAGAAGGATCTGTACATCCAGAGATCTGTGGTTAGTTCACCAAGGCTGCTTTTCACACTACGTTTTCTTCCTGTTCGTGGGGATCCTGTTTTTTGTAGGACCCCATGAACAGGAATGGACAGCACCGGATTGGCAACTCCGGATACCATTTCTGTGTCTGGGTCCGGGATCCGGACACAGAAAGAGCAGGGGGTGCCCGAGCCAGACAAGTGCTGTCGGCGATATCCACTTTCAAACCTGCAAACTTTTTTTTTTAAAGATTTAAAGCACGCTGATGTGGTCATATGATTGGGTTGCCCCGCCCCTTCCCGGTCAGCTGATGCGCAGGTCCTTTTACCTTCGGAGATGAATTAATCGCGGGACACTCGGAGTCGGTAGATAGGTGAGAATTTATTATTTTTTATTATTAACCATCCATTGACTTCACTTTACTGACTTCACATTGATTTCACTTTAGCAATGTAAATAGACACACTGTTAAAGTGAAATTACACACATGTACCACGGGTACAGAGCAGTGCTCTTAACTTAACTAGATTTCTCTTTTTTCGTTCACTTTTCATATACATAATTAATAAAAAAAACTATTAAGACTTCCATTTTTTAAAGCCATCTTACTTTTCAATATTTTTTCATACCTACCTAAATAATTTGCACAGTACTGTACTTAATACAAAAAAAAGATGTAAGTGAAGGGTAATCAGTTCACCCTGGTAATCTGACATGCACAGCGGAAAGGCGTCTTGAAACCACCTGAAACAAACTTCCTACCCCTTTTCTGCATAATAAAAGCTAATCTGGGCTCCACCACAAAGTATCAAACTCACATAAGTCTAAAACAAGTTGCATTTTGTGGTCAGGTCTTTCCTTTCTGTTGCCTTCATAGGCAAGGCGCTGAGTAAGGAAGGCACATATACTGTATACTAGCAATAGTAGCACCTTTTAACAGTTTTTAGCCACTCTTTGGAGAAAGACATCAAGAACCCTGTCAGAAAAATGGCAAAAAAAATTCAGACAATGCAGGGAAAGTAAGCGCTCACAATTCTTTCAAAATATCATGTGAAGATAATTGTTTTTTAGATAGAAATACCAGCATATTATCAATATAAATATCATGATTCAATTAGTATGTTTGTAGTAAGTGATGCATCACTTAGTTTACTTAGTTTAGTAGTTGCCGCAGTTATAATAAGTGAGTAGTGAAATATTCAGACTTGAAATACTTATAATGAGTAGGTCCCAATACTCGGGTACGTATTCCGAGTAGCGAGTCCAATGCAAGTCAATGGGGAAATGTGAGTAATTGTCTGCTGGACCAAAAAAAGCAGTCTGGGGGCTGAGGAAAAGGCTGAAATGGGTGATTGATTGCTTAAAAGCTGGAAGTAAAAAGCTGCCAGCTTTTAAACAATCACTCAGATGATGCATGCTCTCCCGCCACCTCCCTGCCCTGCTCCTATTCCTCCAACACCTGCCCACTCCCATTCCTGGAAGCGAGTCGTAGGCTATTTCAAACGAACAGTTTATACATCAGCTGTTCGTTTGAAATACCGGCGGGAAAGCAGCCGGTGAAGTCTTGTCACTGCCGGCTTTCCCGCTGGCTATTTCAAGCGATCAGCTGATCAGCATGAACTGCTTTCCCACCGTCTATTTTAAATGATTGGCTGATCAGCGTTAGCTGATCATTTGAAAAAGCTAGCGGTGACAAAAATCTTGTCACCGCCGGCTATTTCAAGCTATCAGCTGATCAGCATCAGCTGATTATTTAAAAATAGCCGGCTTCAGCTGATTCAGATCATTGAGCCTGATATTGATCATCTGATCGGTTTGCCGTCTTGCAAACTGATCAGATGATATTGGATTCAGATTGGACGTCATGGGACACTCGAACCAGGACTATCGGAGGGGATGGGGTTCTGTTGTTTAATAAAGATGGAGTCAGTAATTGTGTTCTGTTTTATTTCTAATAAAAATATTTTTTCTCTGTGTTGCTTTTTTTAATTTGATTTCTAGAAATTCATGGTGGTCATGTCTAAAATTGGTGTGACCCTCATGAATTTCGGGCTTAGGGCCAGCTGATAATACAAAGCTGGCCCTAACCCCATTATTACCCAGCGAGCCACCCGGCACCAGGGCCACTGGATGAGTCACATACAGCGCTTCTGTGAAGGTGCCACTTTCTGGGGCGGCTGTGGACTGCAGTTCGCAGTAGGGGGGCCCAGAAAGCTTGGGCCACCAAGCTGCAGATTCCAGTCCCCAGCTGCCTCGTACCTGGCTGGACACAAAAATAGGGCAAAGCCCACATCGTATTTTTAAATTATTTCATGAAATAATTAAAGAAAAGGGCTTCCCTATATTTCTGGTTCCCAGCCGGGTACAAATAGGCAGCTGGGGGTTGGGGGCAGCCCGTACCTACCTGCTGTACCTGGCTGGCATACAAAAAAATATGGCGAAGCCAATGTCAATTTTTTTTTAATAATTCATAAAAAAATATAAATAAAAAACAAACACATTTAGGGACTGCATCTTTATTATCCCCTCGACCCTCATCTTTGTGCTGAACACTCTGGGCTTTGTTTCATCAGAGACCAACCGGACGAACAAAGCTTCTATCCCTGTGGTCTCTAAAGGAGAGCCCGGAGAGCTGCGGCATCGTAAGGGGGGGAGTAACTCAAGACTCCTATATTTATGTTTGAATCAACTTTCTTCCACATAAATCACCTTTATTTCACATGTGGTTGTCCCAATACTTTTATTCTTATAGTGTATTGAATGTTGCTTAGTCCTTTGTAAAAATCCATGGAAAGAATAAACCATGTGGGAGAACAATGCTAATGAATTATTCTGTCTGACTCAATCATTAGCCCAAAAAGGTTCTGAAAAAAGACTGATGCTCCTTGGCCTAGTGATTTAATGCATCAGGTTCTTGGAGGATCATAGTAATTCATTTGTAAGGATTATCTATGTATACCTAAGGTACAGTATGAATGGACTAGCAAAAAGCTTACGGTATATTTTCTGAATTATAATATTTTTTTATGGAATGTCACAACAACCATAGGCCAATAAGTTATGTTATAAATATATTATGTAACTGTTAAATATTTCTTATAGTAAATTATTTGTAATAGGTCTGTAGTAGATCGGTCCCTGTGCTAAGGCTGATATTGTTCTTGGCAGCGTGGGTCCTGTGTACATATGGAAAAATGTGCTCCTAAGAATGGTGATCTTTTATGTAGACCACAAGCTTGCTTTAACTGCTCAATTACCATTAAACAATGTTTCTACAAATGCTCGTTTATGACATTTGTGCAGTGGAAATACTCCATAAATGATAGCATACAATTTCCGTTTGGTGCATACTACTCCAACAAGATTTTTCATCAAAAGTAAATGTATTCACACTACAGAAGAGAAGGCTGAAAGCAGATATGACAGTCTTATGTAAATGAGTAAATGATCATTATAATCAATGCAAAAAATATTGTTTTTGTTGATTTAACTGATAACATGATGGTTGGGGATACAGTTTTTACATTTATAAGAAGTTGAGTTTCTTTAAAAAGTTTAACAGTTTTACTATGCTGTTTGAAACCTAAAGTTAGGGAGTATTCTTCTACAATATTTGGTAATATCAAAAAATATTCGTCGATTTAAAAAAAGTGTCAGAGATTTTTCTTGTAAAACACAATGTGCAAGGTATCTGCTATTATTATACAGTTGTGGCCAAAAGTATCGACACCCCTGCAATTCTGTCAGATAATACTCAGTTTCTTCCTGAAAATGATTGCAATCACAAATTCTTTGATATTATTATCTTCATTTAATTTGTCTTCAATGAAAAAACACAAAAGAGAATGAAAGAAAAAGCAAAACATTCATCATTTCACACAAAACTCCAAAAATGGGCCAGACAAAAGTATTGACACCCTCAGCCTAATACTTGGTTGCGCAACCTTTAGCCAAAATATCTGCGATCAACCGCTTCCGGACTCCTGCTGAAAAATTAAATTTCCAATTCTAAAAAGCTTGTTGGCAGAGGGAAAAATGAAGCATGCTCTAAAATTTCCTGGTAGACAGCAGGGCTGACTTGGGTCTTGATAAAACACAGTGGACCTACACCGCAGATGACATGGCTCACCAAATTGTGGAGACTTCACAGTAGACCTCAATCAGTTTGGATTGTGTGCCTCTCCACTCTTCCTCCAGAATCTGAGATTTTGATTTCCAAATGAAATGCAAAATTTACCTTCATCTGAAAACAACACCTTGGACCACTGAGAAACAGTCTAGTACTTTTTCTCCTTGGCCCACGAAGACACTTCTTGCATTGTGTATTGGTCATGAGTGGTATTGACACAAGGAATGTGACAGTTGTAGCCAGTGGCGTAACTAGAGTCTGATGGGCCCCGGTGTGAAATTAAGACCAGCCCTCCCCCTCATTGGTCAGATGTATGAGCCCCGTGTAACGTTCTAAATCCCATTAAGACTTACAAACTGACCCCTCTTCCCTTTAATTTAGCATTAATGTCCCTCATCCTGCTATATATGGTCCTCCTCCTGGAATATAGCCCTTATCCTGGTATATATGGTTTTCCTCCTCCCGCCACCATAGTCCTCCAATTATTATGCATCCCCATATCCCTCCATAAAATACAATGCACTCCCCATAGTCCTCCACATAGTATAATGCACCACATAGCGCAGATCTCCCCCACCATCACCAGCCTCCCTCTCTCCTCCATCACCAGCATCCACCAGCAGCCTTTCTCCCTCCTCCATCATTAGCGTCCACCAGCAGCCTTTCTCCCTCCTCCATCACCAGAATCCACAAGCAGCCTTTCTCCCCCTTCCATCAGCAGCCTCCCTCCCCCCTCCATCAGCAGCCTCCCTTCCCCTCCATCAGCAGCCTCCACCAGCAGCCTCTCTCCTCCCTCCATCAGCAGCCTCCACCAGCAGCCTTTCTCCCTCCTCCATCATCAGCGTCCACCAGCAGCCTTTCTCCCTCCTCCATCACCAGCATCCACAATCAGCCTTTCTCCCTCGTCCATCAGCAGCCTCCCTCCCCCCTCCATCAGCAGCCTCTCTTCCCCTCCATCAGCAGCCTCCTCCAGCAGCCTCTCTCCTCCCTCCATCAGAAGCCTCCACCAGCAGCCTTTCTCCCCCAACATCACCAGCATCCACCAGCAGTCTTTCTCCCCCACCATCACCTGCCTCCACCAGCAGCCTCTCTCCCCCTCCATCAGCAGCCTCCACCAGCAGCCTCTCTCTCCCCTCCATCAGCAGCCTCCCTCCCCCCTCCATCAGCAGCCTCCCTTCCCCTCCATCAGCAGCCTCCACCAGCAGCCTCTCTCCTCCCTCCATCAGCAGCCTCCACCAGCAGCCTCTCTCCCCCTCCATCAGCAGCTTCATTCCCTCTCTATCAGCAGACTCCACCAGCAGCCTCTCTCTCCCTCCACCAGCGAGCCCCGCCCCTTTCATGACGCGGCCAGGCTCTTAGAAAGTGAGAGGGTGTGATGTTATCTATCAGTGGGCGGGCACGCAAGGCAGCTCCCGTCCCTTCATGTGACGTCCTGCAAAGTAAGAGGGAGGGCTAGAGAAGCCAGTCATGCTGCTGGAGACACAGCCCTCTAGTAACTGACCCAGAAGGAGACGCCCAGAAGTACGCAGGCATGAAATTTTATAAAGTGTTTATTTCGGTTTACATTTATCAATATT
This sequence comes from Allobates femoralis, assembly GCA_033576535.1. Classification (NCBI taxonomy): domain Eukaryota; kingdom Metazoa; phylum Chordata; class Amphibia; order Anura; family Aromobatidae; genus Allobates; species Allobates femoralis. Next base: position 505,299,559 of record JARQOC010000004.1, read on the forward strand.
CTGAAGAAAAACATAGGTGGAATGGTGTAGGTAGGGTGCAGGGACATGTATTAACAGCTTATAGTCGTCATCTGAGGTGGTTGGTTCCCTTTAAATAGCCCGCGCCTACACTGAGCAGCTAATGTCGGCTTGGGCTATTTAAAAACACAGCTGATCTGAGGGCTGTTTAAAGCTCCCGCGACGACAACGAATAGGAGATTTAAACACAGCTAGTCTGAAAGCTGATTCAGGTCCTTAAACCTGATATTGATCATCTGATTGGTTTGCTGGCCAGCAAACTGATCAGATCATATTGGATCAGGATTGGACGTCGCGGGACTCTCGAGTCTGGAATATGTTCTAGGAGGGGTTCTTTAATAAAGATAGAGTCACTAATTGTGTTTGTGTTTTATTTCTAATAAAAATATTTTCTCTATTTTGTGTGTTTTTTATCTGATTACTAGAAATTAATGGTGGCCATGTCTAATATTGGCATGACTCCATGAATTTCGGGCTTAGGGCCAGCTGTTAATACACAGCTGGCACTAACTCCATTATTAACCACTGAACCACCCGGCACCAGGGCCTTGGAAGTGATGGACACTGTGCCAGAAGATGGCTCTTCTATGAACGCGCCATTTTCTGGGGCGGCTGCGGACTGCAATTATCAGTGGGAGAGGGGGCCCAGAAAGCCTCTGTGCAAGCAGACCTGTATGTTCACACAGATGTAGCAGAGCTGAAGAGATGCTAGCCTGACTATGGACTACGTCTAGAGATTTTTTGGGTAAAAGAGATAGAGTCTCTAAAAGTCATCTGTTTTATTTCTAATAAAATATTTTTTTCTTTGTGTTGTGTTTTATTTTACCGTTTACTAGAAATTCATGGTGGTCATGTCTAATATTGACATGACCCCATGAATTTCGGGCTCAGGACTAGCTGATAATAAAAAGCTTGCCCTAACCCCATTACTACCCAGTGTGTCACCCGGCATCAGGGCCCCAGAAGAGCTGGATACAGCACATTGCTTCTGTGAACACGTCATCTTCTGGGGTGGCTGCGGACTGCAATGCGCAGTGGGGGTGGGGGGGAAGAAAGGGGGGGTGTCACCCTGCACTGTGGATTGCCTAGTTGTACCTGGCTGGACACAAAAATAGGGCAAAGACCCACATATTTTATTTTTTAATTATTTCATGAAATTCATGAAATAATTAAAAAAAAGGGCTTCCCTATATTTATGGTTCCCAGCCGGATACAACTAGGCAGCTGGGGGTTGGGGGCAGCCCGTACCTACCTGCTGTGCCTAGCTGGCATATAAAAATATGGCGAAGCTGACGTCATTTTTTTTTAGCTTTTGTAAAATGACTTTTAAAAAAAGGGCTTCACTGGACTTTCCATTGCTAGTGAAGGTAACACCAAGCAGCGGGTGTTAGCAGCCAGTAGCTGCTCGGGCCACCCTTAGCTGGCAATGGAAAATGCAGTGGGAGCCCATGCATTTTTCTATAAGCCCTAAGGATTATGTGTTTGGGACTTTATATATGTATATATATCTATATATATCTATATATATATATATATATTATATATATTTTTAAATGATTTAAAAAAAAAAATTGACCTGGGCTTTGCCATATTTTTGTATAGCAGCCAGGCACAGCAGGCAGTTATGAGCTGCCTCTAACCCCCAGCTGCCTAGCTGTACCCAGCTGGGAACAAAAAATATAGGGAAGCCCTTTTTTTTTTATTATTTCATGAGTTTCATGAAATGATTAAAAAAAAAAAATAAGTGGGGATTTGCCCTTTTCAGAGGCAGTAGTATTACCAGGCATCTTGGTCAATTGGAGACCCATTGGATCTAGCCACTGAAAACCATTTACCCACAAGGGTTAAATGAAAATAATAGTTTTGTTCCATTTTTGTGAGGTTCTATGTGTATTTTGCTTGGGGTTCTCTCCTTGTTGGTTTTAGTATTAATGCAATGTACATGTTCTTTATTTAGTCCCAACTCCTATGTATATTATGAACTATATTGGAAAAGCATCAATACTGTATGAAGGTTCCCATGTTCTGCTAATGAACTACATCTTGTGGATGAAGTCATATATCAACATATAGCCAACTGTAGATAGTATAAGCACTACTGAAAATCATTGACTATGTCTGTGAACTATATGTATGTATTGCTAATGTGAAACATATGCCATTCAACCAACTGCTCTTGCTATAGTGACATTGTATATATATGTTACATTAATTGTACAAACAGGAAGCAAATTGTGGTATAATTCTATGCAGTTTGACATTTGGGAGCCTTAAGCACACCTAAGGGCTGCAGCCCCTTATAGTTTATGTCACTTCCGCGTCCTGCACTGTGAGCGATGAGGCTGTGGGGGCAGCGTGATAGGTGCAGCGTTTCTATGGGCTGCGATGATGTGGATCATTTGATCCTAGTCTCCACCCCTCCATGATGCCGGCCTCTAGCCATAGCGTGTTGCTATGGATGTGAGATGGTGAACTTTGATTGGATGATGGGCCTTTTTAAGCCCCTCCCCTTGACTGTTTGGCACGCTCCCTGATGAAGGATTGGCCAAAATGCACATTGGGCAACGGTGAGGACGCTGGGCGACATTGGACACTATTATAAGGTAATTATCACTTCTTTTGTCTTGCTGACCTGTATATCTGGCAATAAGTCTCCAACTTAAATGCTGAGAAGTGGAACTTTGGTTTGGGTATGCCGGTCATAGGCATAAATGTAACATATGAGCAGCAGACTTATGAGTAGTGATTTAGTACTCACAATACAGGCACACAATATGTAATATGTGGTAGTTTTATGGGTACTATTGATAGGGTCTAGTGATCAATTAGGTACAACCCTCTAGTTCCACTCATACTATATAGAACCCCTGTATATGTAGCAACCATACAGTGGATATAAAACACAGCGTGTGTGTCTTTGTGCTTTTGATGTGAAAGGCTCTGAAGTGGTGATAGCCAGCACACCTATCAATATCCTTTGTGACCTGGATATTTATATAATATATAACAACTATATCTCTATTCCTAATACTGTGTTATGGCTTTCAGCACACATATATGCCATCCAGCACAACTACCGTATATACTCGTGTATAAGCCGACCCGTGTATAAGCCGACCCCCCTACTTTTGCCCCAAAAATCTGGAAAAACCTATTGACTCGTGTATAAGCCGAGGGTGGACCCCAGCACAGGTATACAGCCCTCAACAGTGTGGTATACAGCAGCCCCAGAGGTATATACAGCAGCCCCAGTGGTAGTATACAGCAGCCCCAGAGGTATATACAGCCCCAGTGGTAGTATACAGCAGCCCCAGAGGTATATAGAGCCCCAGTGGTAGTATACAGCAGCCCCAGAGGTAGTATACAGCAGCCCCAGAGGTATATACAGTCCCAGTGGTAGTATACAGCAGCCCCAGTGGTAGTATCCAGCAGCCCCAGAGGTATATACAGCCCCAGTGGTAGTATACAGGAGCCCCAGTGGTAGTATCCAGCAGCCCCAGAGGTATATATAGCCCCAGTGGTAGTATACAGCAGCCCCAGAGGTATATACAGCCCCAGTGTAGTATACAGCAGCCCCAGAGGTATATACAGCCCCAGTGGTATACAGCAGCCCCACAGGTATATACAGCCCCAGTGGTAGTATACAGCAGCCCCACAGGTATATAGAGCCCCAGTGGTAGTATACAGCAGCCCCACAGGTAAATACAGCCCCAGTGGTAGTATACAGCAGCCCCACAGGTAAATATAGCCCCAGTGGTAGTATACAGCAGCCCCACAGGTAAATATAGCCCCAGTGGTAGTATACATACAGCCCCACAGGTAAATATAGCCCCAGTGGTAGTATACAGCAGCCCCACATATATATGCCCCAGAGGTATATACAGGCCCCCCATCTATATACAGGCCCCCCGCCGCAATCCTGTAAAGGAATAGATTAGTATACTTATCCATCCGCTGCAGCTGCCCCGCCGCCATCGCGATTCAGCATCTTCCGACTTCCAGCGTCTCGCGTCTTCTTCCGGTTTCCTCCTCGGTCGCACAGGCAATGACGTCATTGCCTGCGACCATCGGAAGAAGACGCGAGACGCTGGAAGTCGGAAGATGCTGAATCGCGATGGCGGCGGGGCAGCTGCAGCGGATGGATAAGTATACCAACCTATTCCTTTACAGGATTGCGGCGGGGGGCTGTATATAGATGGGGGCACTGTATACTGTATACATTGTATACAGTATACAGTGACTCGCGTATAAGCCGAGGGGGGGACTTTTCAGCCCAATTTTTGGGCTGAAAAACTCGGCTTATACGCGAGTATATACGGTATATGTATCTATGTGTACTATGGAGCACTGGAAGATTTGACATATAAATATGTGTGCATCGTATTGTGACTCTTATGGTATATGTATAACCCTGAAATTATATCTACTAAGTGCCATTGTGTATGTAAGGCTAGGGTCACACTTGCGTCAACCCTTAAGGCTGACGCAAGCGCTAAAAACGTAATAATAATAATTTCCCGAGATGCAGCCTGAACACAGGCTGCGTAGCGGGAGAACGCGGGCCCCAGCAACCCGCTGTGTTCCCTGCATACCAGCTACACAGCGGGCTGCGGGGAGTGCGATTTGCACCATGCACAGGGAAATGCATCATGCTTTGTTTCCCTGTGCGTGGTGAGTGCATGGTGCAAATTGCACTCCCCACAGCCCACTGTGTAGCTGGTATCCAGGGAACAAAGCGGGTTGCTAGGGGCCGCGTTCTCCTGCTATGCAGCCTGTGTTCAGGCTGCGTCTCAGGAAATTATTCTAAGTTTTTTGCACTTGCGTCAGCCGTAAGGGCTGATTCAAGTGTGACCCTAGCCTAATTGTCCAGCCCCTCTGTCTGTACAACTCAGTCCTCTTGGCATGAGTATAGCCCTGTACCTATCCAGATTGCATATTTAAGTTTTTCACTTTTCCATATACTATGGACTAATAATCGCAATGTTTCTTGTTTTCTCACTTCTACTAACAGCGATAGTCCTTTGTGATATATATTCCTAAATCCAGCCACAAAACATGGATTATTTATATATACAGCAATAATCACCTGATTTTTGTGGTGAAATTCTATGTATCTATGATGTGGCAGCTAGGCGTCTGGTATATACTAATTTGTACATCTGATGGCGGGCTGGAGAGTTGCTGGATGCAACCATTCAGCCTGCCATTCAGCAGAATCACTGAAGAGCGCATGCGTGCACTCATGAGTTACTCGCTGTGGCATCATAAAGATGAGCCGAGTTCATGCGAATGAACTCAGTTCCCCCCATGTGACATCACTGGGAGCGTAGGAAATGTTTCCGCATGCAGCATCGGCAAATGAGGCGGGAGAATTTGACCACGCTCCCAGTAACGTCACAGAGGTAAACTGAGTTCATTCACATGAACTATTGAACTCAGCTCATCTTTATAATGCCACAGCGAGTCACTGATGAGAGCAAGCATACACTCTTCAGTGATTCTGCTGTATGGCAGGCTGAATTGTCGCATCCAGCAACTCTCCAGCCTTCCATCAGATGTAGCAGAGCCAGTGCTGTCGTGGGACACATGGAGGCTTCTGGTGATGGACTGATGAGCATGAGGTTGCTTTGTTATTTTATTTCTCTTACAGCAGAAAATGCCTTCAGGTGGTATAGGTGAGAGGGTAAGTATGGTTTAAGTTAGAACAATAAAGGAGTACTTTCTTTATTTAAAATAAAATACTTTATACTGGGTGTCTGTGTTTTATTTAACTTTTTGACTTTGGGGTAAGTAATGGGGGTGTTTTATAGATGCCTCTCTATTACTAACCTGTTCTTGATGTCACCTGGCATTATAAGGTGACATCAAGCCCAGCCCCATTACCCTGCTGCCACCGCTACACCACAGTGTGGAAGAGCTAGGCTAAGTGCCAAATTTGGCGTGTCCCTTGGACAGCTGAGGGCTCTTGTTTTTAATCTCGTTCGTTGGCGGCCAATATTCTTGGTCCCTTCCTAGGCTGTTAATTCTAGCCCCCAGGTGTCTGCTTAGCCTTTGCTAGCTATTAAAATAGGGGAGACCCCACGCCATTTTTTTGGGGGTGGGAAGGTACCCATTTTAATAGTCAGTAAAGGCTAAATATTCATCTGGGTGCTGATATTAATAGCCTGGAAAGCTCCATGGGTATTACCCCCTTCCCAGGCTTCTAACATTGGCCTCAGCTGTCTGCTTAGTCTTTGCTAGACTTTAAATTTACGGGTGCCACACACCATTTTTATTTTTTTTTTAATCTTTAATGTAGTAAGAAAAAGCAAAAACATATATTTAGGCCGCCTTTATTATTCTTAGAGAGCCATCAGCCGGCAATGCTTTGTTATTCCCATTATTAAACAGTCTCCTATACTGTTATTGCATATATGCAGTGAGTGCCAGGGCTGCCAAAAATTGTGATGCACTCCAATGCCCCTTGGAAGAGATGTGTAGGAGGGCCTCATTAAATAATGTTCCCATTACAAAGATACGGGTCTCCTATACTTGAAATTCCCATGCACTAAGTATGGACTGACAAACATTTACCCCTGGGGGTATACATGAATATACTGTATAACTTTTATTTTTATTGCGGGCATCATAAACACCCTTTAAAAATATTATGTGGGTGTTGCATCGTGAACCACGGTTACACTGGTGATATGGTGGTGGAGGATGAGGAGAAGGACTACAGGAAATAGCCAAAATCCGGAAGTGTATAGTCATGTGTGGGGGTGAAGAGGAGCGTGGGAATATACCTCCCCAAAAAAGACACTGACTTAGAGTTTATATTATGCTGCTATCATTTGGTGGTGTTGAAAAGTCTGGCCCAATCCAGGTCTTGTTCATTTTGATAAGAGTCAGCCTGTCAGCATTTTCAATTGACAGGCAGGTGCGCTTATCAGTAATAATTCCCCCTGCGGCACTAAAAACCCACTCTGATAAAATGGTAGCGGCAGTGCAGGCCATGACTACCAAGGCGTAGAGAGCCAGTCCATGCTATGTTTCCATTCTGGATACCAAATAAATTAGGCACAGAGGAATCACGGAGGACTTTGGTACGGTCGGCAAGGTACTCCTTCAGCATCTTCCCAAACTTTGCACTCATTATGAGAATACCCTGCACCTCAGGGCTTGTGCCATCAGAAAGGATGAGAAAAGTCTCCCAGAACTTTGACAGTGATACCCTGCCTCTGCTGAATTGGAGTTCTGTCTCTCTCACCTGTACTCCTTGGTTGTCCACCAAACTGTGACCTCTGCTGCCAGCGTTTTCTGATAGGAATTTTTTTAATAACTCTTCAACAAGAACCTTCTGGTACTTCCCATTTTTGTAGACCTCACCACCTCAGGAATAAAATATATAAAGTTCTCCTTGTAGCGTGGGTTTAAAAATGTCACCAACCAGTAATAGTGTCACCCAAAATTTTGATAATGGGAGGGTCACAGGAAAGGCAGCGTAACTAGTGATGGGCGAATCCTAAATTACTCGGAATCGCTTGACTCTAGCGAGTCCGAGCCCGGGACTCGCTACTCGTTGCGAGTCTAGCGAGTCCAATGTTAATGAATGGGGAAGCGAGTAATAGCGAGTAGTGTGCGATTTACAAATCACAGATGTGTCTCGGAAGCTTCAGCCTGAAGCAATCCTAGTTTTGCCATTGATTTGCATTGGACTCGTTTACTGTGCAAGTAATCGCTGGGAAACTCGCACAGATAAGAGTCCGGCTGTCTGTTCTGTGTGCTGGCTGCCGCAGCTCCAGGGTCCTAGAGCCCGCCTGCTGCCTGATGTAGCAGAGCTGAGATTGTTCTCAGTCTGCTCATTCCCTGTGCATAGACATCTATATCTATGCACAGGGGATGTAGCACAGAGGACATCGCGTTTTGGACTGCGTCGGACGGAAGAGGATTTTTTTAATTAAAGATGGAGTCCCTAATGGCTTTTTTTTTTATTTCTAATAAAAAAATTTCTCTGTGTTTGTTTTTTTTAAAACAATTTATTAGAAATTCATGGCGGTCATGTCTAATATTGGTGTGACCGCCATAAATTTCGGGCTTAGGGCCAGCTGATAATACAAAGCTGGCCCTAACCTCTTTATTACCCAGCATGCCACCGCCACCAGGGCCGCTGGAAGAGCGGGGTTCAGCGCCAGAGGATGGCGCTTCAATGAACGCGCCATCTTCTGGGGTGGCTGCGGGCTGCAATTTGCAGCGGGGGGTGCCCAGAAAGCTTGGGCATCCCTGCGCTGCGGATTCCAGCCCCCAGCTGCTTAGCTGTACCTAGCTAGACATAGAAATTGCGCGGGGCCCCACGCATTTTTTTTTAATTATTTCATGAATAATATAATTTTTATGGGACTCTAATCAATCATATACTCTATAACACAGTTTATGTGAAAATCCCGTGATACAAATATTCATTGAAACAATCTAAATTAAATCTCTATATCCCAAAATTATGCATTATAATCCTTCCTCATAAAACATCAATTTTTGTGTCTAAAATCCATCAATCATATACACATACAAATTGTGACTGAATCCCTGTGCAATATTACAAACAATTAGGAGCCTATTAATTCATGTGATAATAAAACTCAAAACCAACCCAAAAATTGTGCAACCAAATCAATTTAGACATATATATTCCCAAAAATTGCAATTCTAAATAAATATGTGAAAAAAATTAATTTGGAACATATATATGGAAGTGCCTTACATCCACCAACACTTACAATATGTGTGCATATGATGTATTGATCCAACTACTGCTCCTCCAAAATCTGACCCATACTACTACTACTACTAATGCTGTTCCAACTGCTATTCCTCCATGTTACAACTCCTCAATTATCTCAGGCTGAGGGAGGGGAGCACATCTCCGGACCGAGTACTAACTCTCTAATAAATCATAAGGTAATCTCTTTTTGTGTGGAAACATTGTAAGGATTGAGTTTTCAATTAAATAGAGGCCAGAATCATCGGTAGTAGTATGGGTCAGATATTTAAGGAGTAGCAATATGGTGAAAGAGTAGTTTGAGCTATAGCATATAGCAACACACATATAGGTGTTGGTGGATGTAAGGCACAAATATATATTCAGACTTATCGGTAGTAGTATGGGCCAGATAATTGAGGAGTTGTAACATGGAGGAATAGCAGTTGGATCAGCATTCCATATAGCACACACATTATAGGTGTCGGTGGATGCAAGGCACATTTACATATTTAGAATTATCGGTAGTAGTATGAGTCAGATTTTGGAGGAGCAGTAGTTGGATCAATACATCATATGCAAACATATTGTAAGTGTTGGTGGATGTAAGGCACTTCCATATATATGTTCCAAATGAATTTTTTCACATATTTATTTAGAATTGCAATTTTTGGGAATATATATGTCTAAATTGATTTGGTTGCACAATTTTTGGGTTGGTTTTGAGTTTTATTATCACATGAATTAATAGGCTCCTAATTGTTTGTAATATTGCACAGGGATTCAGTCACAATTTGTATGTGTATATGATTGATGGATTTTAGACACAAAAATTGATGTTTTATGAGGAAGGATTATAATGCATAATTTTGGAATATAGAGATTTAATTTAGATTGTTTCAATGAATATTTGTATCACGGGACTTTCAATAAACTGTGCTATAGAGTATATGATTGATTAGGGTCCCATAAAAATTATATTATATTGGTATTATGGTTTGGGACAGGTAATGACAGAATAACTTGAAAGATGACTTTTTGAGAAATCTGGTAATGCATTTATGAGTAATTGGGGCAATTTTGTTAGAATTGATTCTGATTATGACGATAGCTGAATAAATTTTATTGTATGACATATATCATGGGAGATTATGGAGTATATTGAATATGAGGACAGTAATAACTTTTACCTGTATAAGGCTGGGGTTCCACATAAGCCCTCAGTCCGTTTTTGGCTTCAGTTTTCTCATTTTTTTTTCTAAGTCCAAAAACTGACAGAAAAACGGATTGGGTGTAATAAACACCCTGTCCGTTTTTCTATGGAGCTCCAAACATTGCCCTGTCCGTTTTTGAGTCAAAAACGTTGCATGCAACGTTTTTGGCATCAGTTAAAAAACGCATGCGTTTTCATGCGTTTTTTTTAACATGGGGCCCTATGGGAAACGCATGCGCGAACGCATGCAAACGCGCACTTGCGTTTGCGCATGCGTTCGCGCATGCGTTTTTTTAATGAAAATTCCAAAAACGTTCAGGAGTGCAGGAGGCTCAAAAAGCACCCAGAAAAAAACGGATTGGTGATGAAAATCACTTCCAAAAACGGATTTCTATGTGGAACCACAGCCTAATATAGAGATCGGTCTATTACGGAACAATGTGGTGATGTGCTCCCCAATTGTCAAATTTGGACTATGATGACAATAATAATTATTGTATGCCTATAGAATTATGAAAAAAAATTTGTCTTCAATTTTTAATATGCAATTGTGGTGAATCTTGTTGAAATAAATAAAAACTATTTTCATATTTATAAAATATAGTGCGGTTTTCATGATTCACCAACAGATCTGTTTTAGATCTGGGTGGTGATTGGCTTTGGAGTGGGAGAGAGGCCTGAATCTATAAATGGAAAAGTGAACAGCTCTTCAGAGTGTCCAAGTGAGAGATTCCACTCAGCATGGTGGGAGGAAGCAGGATCAGGGTGAGGAATATGTGGTCCAGACTCACGGCTTCTGAGACTTGACCATTGGGAAGACAGTGTGGTTGTGGTGGTGGCAAATTGACCAGAAGCATTATCCGCTATCCAATCAACAACCTGGTTGCGGAGCCCACTGGGACGGGGTACTCGGTGCCGGACCGGGGTACTGCTGGGGGATGTCACGGCGGTCCTGGTCCGGACCGTGTCCCGGGCCCGCACAATAAAATGGGGGGTTATTTACAGGGGATTTGTCACTCGTGACGCCACCCACATTGTGTGGTCAATAATGGGGACCACCGCTGCTGCAGAACCTCCGGGAATGATGAGACAGCAGCTAGGATGGTGCAGTTCTTGTGGGCAGAACTGGGTATCCCCGGGGCAGTGGTAGTAAAAGTCAGTGATGGTAATTGTAGGCTTTGCAGGAGAAAGGGGTGATGTGGAGATGGCTCCTGACGGGGCTATATGGAGAACTGACAGCTTTTCATACCTGAAATCAGACACAGACAACGTAGCAGGGTTCACCCGGGTTTACTGTTCTTATCCTTCAGTCAAACAGGCACGGTACAATACAATTCTTTACAGCTTTGCCATATTGAATCCGGTATACTGAACCCACTGCAGCCAGGTTATCTTTCCTAGACTCCTCTGTCTTTCTACGTGTCCTTTCAGGCTATTTCTCAGTGTTTTCTCCTCAAAGTGGATTAAGGAGCGGCAGCTCGGTCCCTTTTGGCAGCTTCCCCCTTTTATTCTTTAGGCGGTAAGCCGGGTCCTATCTATGCTGCTGTGCTCCCCAATCTTATGGTGGGAATATAGATCTGGAATCTGTATTCCCCGTCAGGTTGTCTGGGGCACCGGGTAAATCGTCAGTCCCCTTCAGAGCTGACACTCTGCTTTCAGCCAAACCACAGGTATCCCTATTTCTCAAGAGATTACCGGGTCCCTTTCCTTTCTGTGTAACTTCTTGGTATAATCAGGGAAAATTTCTTGTCAGTCAGTTGCTTCACTACCTTTCTGGACCTGATGGTACTGGTCTTGCCTTGACTGCTCGGCACCTGCCTACTGGCTAACCACTTCCTGTCACTCCTTTATATACCCATCCGTTACCATGACTACGCTCCATCCACTCATATCTAGCCTATTGCCCCTTGTCTGCCTAGAGTCCCAGACTCAGGGTTAGGTCCCCATGCAGTGGATATGTGTGCGAGGTGTTTGTTAAACAAACTGTCTACCCTCCTACCTGACTGCAGTACTACCTGTGGCCACCCGGGACGCAGGGGCGCCACATTTTCACATTGCTCTGGGTTTAATAGTGGTGCACTGCGGTCCCCTAGGAATTAAGACTGGAAGATCAGGTGAGAAGATGTGGGTCTTTGTTGTGGCACAATTGTAGCTTGCCCACGGCCTCGGCCTCTGCATGCACCATCACCATCACGTCCAGTTCCTCGTCCCTTGCCACCTGCCTTGCGCATTTTTAACAGAAGACTATATACCCTGCCTGCCTGTATACAGCTGGATTAGTCCTGAAAAGGACTGTTTTTTTTTATGGATAGTATGTATAACAGGCTACACTAGCCCCAGACGTGACTGGAATAGAGCCTCCTGTGTTATCTGTGATAGATGCGAACACCTACTACCGGCGAGCATGCTCACCCATCACTACTTGTGAACCTCCCCCAAATTTTTCAATGGCTTTTTCTTAACAATCCTTTTGAGGCTGCAATATCCCGGTTGCTTGTGCAACTTTTTCTGACTTACTTATACCTTCCATTTAACTTTCCATTAACATGCTTGGATACTGCACTCTGTAAACAGCCAGCTTCTTTAACAATTACCTTTTTTGGCTTATCTCCTTGGAGAGTGGGTCAATGACTGTCTTCTGGACATCTGTCAAGTCAGCAGTCTTCCCCATGATTGTGTAGTCTACTGAACCAGACTAGGGGACCATTTTAAATGCTTACTAAGCCTTTGCAGGTGTTATGTGTTAATTATTCTAATTATATGAGATAATGACTTTTTTGTTTTCATTGGCTGTAAGCCATAATCATCAACATTAATTACAGAAATAAACAATTGCAATAGATCACTCTATGGCGGCCATCACACGCTACGATATATGGTAAGATATCGTTAGAACACGCCAGATTAAACATCGCTCGAACGATGTCTATGCGTGTGACGGCAAGATACGATCAACGAGAAATGATCAGATCGTAAGATCGAGATGTGAGATCCGGACCTCATATCTGACGATGTTGGCTCAGTGGATACGCAGAATCGATGCGTGTAAATGAACGATATCGTATGAAAGCTGTGGATTGAGCGATGGCGAAATCTAACACGTAGGCGTGCCGGGAATTCACCTGTGTCACGCCTCCTCAGTTGTGATTCGTTAACCCTCATGCGTTACGATTGGCTGGCGCCACATCAGCTATTATTGGTGGAAGCTCCTGTGTTACGATTGGTTCTTTCTTCCCAGGCCACCATTTTGGATGAGCTGTCACTTCAGCACTACTACACATAGGCGGCGTTTGGCTGATCCTGCCTTGTTGTTTTGAATTGACGGCCAGACACAAGGGCGCCAAACTCAAAAACGCCAGTATTGGTATGGGCCCAATATAGTCTGCACGCTGTCAAACCCCCTCCAACGATTTGGCGTTACGCTGTACACAACGTTGCGTTACGCCACGCCCCAGGGTTCTTGTCCCGTAGGTGCCGTACAAGTGTTCCTTGCCGTGTCACAGCGCGTACGGCGCGTTTCAATGTGGTTGGCCCACGCAAGCGGCCGTACTGACGTCATGAATTCGGTTTCAGTTTCATTCCGCCTGCAAGGTGCTAGCTCCTCCCGTGCACATTGCAGCACAGTCATGGCCGCAACAGGGCGCGCTGCCACGTGGGGGATGGCGGAGCTCATGATCCTAATCGATCATTGTGATTGGTTGGATTATTGGGGCCACCATCACCACCGGCACCCCAGGCTGCGTAACTGCTGCACTGTGCGCAAGATCCAGCGTGCCCTGCTCCGCCAGCTGTGTGTTGAGAGGAGTCCCAAGCAGATCCAGAATAAAATCGCTGATCTGAAATACAAGTGCCCAGGCCGCATTGTGGACATCCGTGCCAGGATTGCCAGGCTGCGTGGTGAGTAACTGTTGGACCCAAACACACATCTGCACATGTACATGTACCACACTACATAGCACCGTCTCCAAACATATTAGAATAGTGTGGTCCCTGGCCTGGACCTGCCCATGTGGTACCATATATTCTGCGTTGAGGCAGCCTTCACAGGTGCATATGGCTCTGCAGCGTTCTGCCGAGCCATCTGCAAGGCTCTGCATGCAGACGCCAGAGAAATCCCGAAAAATGCTTCACACGGTGTCTGCAGATGCTTGCACACACCCCTGCGCTCACATTGGCCCCCATGACTGATCTGTGTGCATGCGTAGCCATGGCCACAGATCACACACTCCCGTCCACACCGAGAATGCAACCTGTAATGGTGGCCAATGGGAGTGCATGGCGGTCTGCATGCATCTGCAGACACCGTGTCAACCATTACAAAGGCTAGGTCTGCCGGCTGCATGCAGAGGCTTGCACATGGCTGGGCCAAATGGTGCGTAGGCATGTGCAAGTGTGAGGTCAGCCTAATTTGGAGGCAGGCCCTACACTTTGGGCTGGTCGCCCAACCTCCAACTCCCAAAACATAATTTAAAAACAAGTTGAAACCTTAGCTAAATTAAATACACTCTTCAGGCTGCATCTTGACATTTATTCAATGCCGGGCCCAGGCATCATGGGAAGGGGATGGCCTGTGGAGTCCAGGTGACATATAGTACTGGCAACTGGACACTACCTCCCCTTGCCATGCTGGCGGAAAACTTGGTCAAAATACAAAACTTTGCCAGATTGCTGATTGTCACACACTTTGGAAAGGACAAATCAAGAATGAATGGTAATCAACATACATTCCTTTACTGGGTATTGATGCACCATGTTCATGTGAGAACAATTCCCATTGCCTGTGGTTTTGGACACAAACCTGAGTATGGGCAAACCAGTCATGTGCAGCACAAATGGTGAGCCCGCACTCAGCCGTAACCTCACTATATTAGTGCCTAACCTGACTCCACACTGACAATTGTTTGAGGAGACATATGGCTTATCCACAAACCAACCATGAGACACTGGCCCACAGATGTGGCACCGTACAGAGGGGACAAGATAGACACAACATGATGTTTGACCATAAAAAACAATCGCACCTGACCCACATGACTAGACAGCCACAGTCCAAACACCATCAGCTTCTGGCCGTACCTAAACTACAACACACATACCTGAAGCATGTGTTGCTGTATGTGGGCAACAGCAAACCTATCTTCCCAGAGTAGTCGACCTCCTGTCAGTCAACATACTGTCTTCTACCCACAGTACATGCATCCAACATGACCTTGTCCCAGATTTCGTAATGTTGGAAAGACAATAGGCACACAATAAAAAAGAAACGCAACAATTATTAGAAACTTTAGCCTAAAAGCTTGTTCATTGTGCTTCCAAATACAGATACTGCAGATTCATCATCTGTAGATGGCCAGCATGGGCCACCTGCAGGAGGACCAGCTAACCCACCGGCACATCCGGCACCAGGGACACCATCCCCCCCTAGTAATGGCGCCCATGATGAGGATG
Source organism: Allobates femoralis (assembly GCA_033576535.1). NCBI lineage: Eukaryota > Metazoa > Chordata > Amphibia > Anura > Aromobatidae > Allobates > Allobates femoralis. The sequence continues at coordinate 505,314,975 of JARQOC010000004.1, forward strand.
ATTTGCCAGCTGATGGCAGCCATGAGGAGACCGAGGAGTGGTCCGGACAGTCGGGGACGGAGGAGGCTTCTGCCAACTCCTCCCAGCCATGGATGGAGGAGGAGGATAACATCCCCTCACCACCATGCCCACAGGAGGGCGAGGATGCTGGCCAAGAGGCTGGCCTGGATGATTGGCCACCCTCCAGCCCAGGGCCATTATTGCCACCAGGCCACGTCATGTGGCCACAGAGCACCAGCCTCCAAGTTCCCCCACCTGCCACACTGTCCAGCTCGGTGGCTAGCCCAGGGGTCGGCATGTCCCCGGACACGGCTGACGAGGAGGTGCCCTCCACAACCGCGCCTGCCGAGGAGGAGATGTTGGCGGCAGAGCCCGACACCGTGCCCTCCCCAACCGCGCCTGCCGAGGAGGAGATGTAGACAGCCGAGCCCGACACCATGCCCTCCACAACCGCGCCTGCCGAGGAGGATATGTGGGCGGCAGAGCCCGACACCGTGCCCTCCCCAACCGCACCTGCCGAGGAGGAGATGTGGGTGGCAGAGCCCGACACCGTGCCCTCCACAACCGCGCCTGCCGAGGAGGAGATGGGGGCGGCTGAGCCCGACACCGTGCCCTCCCCAACAGGGCCAGCTGAGGAGGAGATGTGGGCGGCCGAGGCCAACACCGTGCCCTCCCCAACAGGGTGTGGCCAGGAGGAGATGGCGGTGGATGATCGGGACCCACACTTTCAGGACTATACTGGTAAGTTTATAATTGTGGGGCATACACCCTGCATACTGTATTGAGTATTGTGTTTCTTGGCCACATCACACACACAGATAATTGTGCAGATATAGTTCAGATATGTGTGGTTGCAGTTAAATCATGGATACATTGCTTCTTTTTGTGGCTTGGTCCAAATGGAACAATGTGTCCATTATTTCACTGGAAACATAGATCAATTCAAAATATAAGCCAAGAGATCTGTATGTGGGATGTGGCCCTAACTTCCCTCATTTTTGTGTCAGAGTGTGCATTAATTTTTCCCCATACTGTTTGTGCAGATGGTGAACGTGCAGGTGCTGTGGGCTGGAGTCTAAATGAGTCCCCATCAACCCCTGATAGTGCTGAGGATGTTGATCACCAGGGTAAGGAGCATATTTTTTTTTAAAGTGTAAAAGATCAATGACTGTTGTTTTCTAACTGTGGTCATCATCCCAATACAGGTGTCCCTACTTTGGATGACGTGATCCGGGCACACTTAGATTTCGCCATACAGATGAAGGTGGCAATTGAGCAGCATATTGATAACGTGCTCCGCTTGCGGGAGATGCTGGCTGCCCTACATCAAGGACATGGTGGCCTTCCATAATATGGTGCCAAATAGACACTTGCAGGGTCCATCCGGACCTGCAGGACTGTTGTCCATATTGGACCCAATATGCTTTTTCTTGCCATGTTGGCATTGTTTTTTTTTTTTCATATTTTGCCCCCTGTTGGGCTCTTTTCTTATAGTGTCCAACATTTGGACCATAGGGAGTGTGTTGGGGCTACCACGTTGGCCTCTTTTCTTATAGTGTCCAACATTTGGACCATAGGGAGTGTGTTGGGGCTACCATGTTGGCCTCTTTTCTTATAGTGTCCAACATTTGGACCATAGGGAGTGTGTTGGGGCTACCACGTTGGCCTCTTTTTTTATAGTGCCCAACATTTGGACCATAGGGAGTGTGTTGGGGCTACCTCGTTGGCCTCTTTTCTTATAGTGTCCAACATTTGGACCCTCACAAGTGAGTTGGGGTTCTTCCTACACTCAAACACCAATGTGTACTTGGTGTGCACGGTATGGCACTTTTTAAACAAACAATAAAATGTTGATACAAATCTTTATGTCATTCCCTTTATCTAAGCACACATATATGTCAAGATTATGGGAGGCTTATGTTGGACTTTAAGGGCATCAAGGAGACAACATTGCCTCAACAGGTTGAGGCAGAGGAAGGGGTCAATAACACATGTTCTAACACAAGGTGCACATTGTGAGCATGCCGTATGTGGACCAAGCAAGCACACATCCTTTTTAGGGAAAGTGATGATTGTAGTTTGGAAATGCTCTTTACACCATCACCAAAAATGTGTCTTCACTGCGTCGAGATCTACCAGCTGGTGACTCCAGGCCCAATACGTTTTAACAATGTTAGCACTACATACAATGATGTGAAGGACACCTCCGCGGGCTTGTGGGTCCACCAATAATTAGTGAAGGCTACTGCTCAAGACCAAACATTTAAGTATAATGGCCCTCTACATATGTAGGTAGTGCTAGATACAGCATGTGGGCTACTATATATGCTGATCGTCAAACAATGAGGGATTTTCGAGAACCCAGAATGCAACAATCACGGACAACATATTTAAGGAGTGTGAACAGAAAGTATATTTTAATGTAAATAAATTTCTGAAACTCCGTTCATTAATGTGCAAAAGAAAAAGGGACAGTATAACATTTCCTCAAAAAAAAGAAACATCATTCTGTGGTTGTAAAAGGTAACAAAAAACACTTGGTGGGTGGACCTACCCAAATGAAAATTAAAACACAAAATAAAACACTAAAAAAAAAAACAAAAAAAACTATAAGTCCTCATAATGGGGCTGTTCTCCGTAATCTTCTTCCTGGTGGAAGCTGGGGTCGGGGCGTTGAGGAGGGAACCAACCAGCCCTGCCTCGCAGAGCCATGTGATGGGCTCGGACAGATGGACGGCCAGGGGGGTAATTTGGAGGGCCCTGGTACTGCCAGGCCTGTAGGTTTGCGGGTGGCTGGGGAATGGGAGCAGGGAAAGTGGACGCGGCATTAAGGTTGCCCTAACGGGCCTGCTCCATTACCAGGAGCATGACCCGCTCGGCATGCTCCTTTTGGTCGGGGGCAAAAGTTGGCAGGCGCTCATTCACAAGTGCGGCGAAGGGGCATTGAGGTTCACGGACCTGCTGGGTCAACACCTGCTGAGCCAGTGAGACAAGTTCACTGCCTGAGGACGCCGGTGGATTCCTTTCCCGGGCCCGTGGACGTGAATGTGCCAGAGAGGGCCGGTTTGCCGCTGATGCGCCTTCAGGAACGGGCCCAGATGATGCTTGTTCTGGTGTCTCCAACTGTGACCCCGAAGAGGGCCCTTCAAGCGGATCCTACATGTGGAAATGAAATACAGAACAGATCAGCAAACATAGCACCAAACTTTTGGGAACAGTTTAGAAAGGATGGGGAAATTGACATGTATGTCACTACCCCACACTGTGCCTGATGTCCTGCAAAGATGTCCTGACCGGCCGTTACAGCTTAGGACAATAACACAACACACACTAGTTGTGTGCAAATGGAGTGATTGGTACAATTTTAGGTGCTGTAAACAGCCTCAAGAAAGATGGGAGGGCAATCTGGGGAGTTTTGCCTTCTCAACCTTCAAAACATGGATATGAATGTTGGCAAAAATGTGTATGCTGGGAGAATTTTGTTAAGTAGTGGCATAGGTGACCGACTTACATTTTGTGGGTCCACGGCATCTTCAACATTTGCCTGTGGTGGCTGGCTGAATGCCTTACTGTCCATCACTGGCCGCGGCTCCTGCTGCTCCAAAGTGAAGAGGAGAATATCGTAGTACCAGAGGGTGGGTGTGTAGAGGTCCTCTGCCGCCATTCCCGATCGTCGCGACTCCACGACCTTTCTATGTTCCTTGTGGAACACCGTTTTTAAGGACTGTATTTTCCTCTTGACGAAGTCAACGTCCAGCTCTTGTCCTGCCATGTATTGTCGGCACACCACCAGCAGGCTTTCATACGCCGCTAGACGGAGGCCCCTGTTAGTATATCCTACACTTCTGGTTAGCCATAAGCAGGGGTTTGCCCTGTAGGCCTCAATGAAGGCAGTGGCAAATTCCCTGTTTGGCCGGGGCATCTGCAATACAAATAAGAAATCCATTCAGTACACATCACAGGGGCACATGGTTTAAAACAGGGGTCTCAAACTGCAGGGCTCGAGGGCCGCACACAGTGCAGGTTTTCTGGATTTCCATAGTATTTGACAGTTGTTAATCAAATGATCAACTGTCAAATTTAAAGGAAAGGCTGAAAACCTGGACTGTGTGCGGCCCTCGAGGCCTGGAGTTTGAGACCCCTGGTTTAAACCATGTGAAACTCACATCCACAGGATGATAAATTATCTGCCATGATCAATGTGAAATGTCAATGCTCCAAAAAAATTTAAAAAATTGCTTCTACAAAGAATCTTGGTAAATTCACATGGATGTGTGCTGTTGTGACAGTGACAAACAAAAATGTGCGGCTGGAGTACCATTTAATAACCAGCACTTAGATGTGTGTGTCTCATCTAATAATGTGCACATACCTTGGCTTTAGAACACACAGTGTGTAAAGGCACAAAAATTAGGAAACTCTCCAAGATGCTTGAAGCTGCCTGCTCACAATCACTTGTGTGAAGGGACACACAAAAGAGCAGGTACGGCACACATGTTGCCAATGCTCTATTTATCCTAATTGAACCTACAGCTGTTGGACTATCACAAGTGCGATATGCATATGCATCGCAAGTGCCACGCCTGTTATAGGACGTAACGTCTGCGTTGGGTGTGGTACAGCGTTTTGAGCCACGCCTGCCATCTAACATAGCCTCGGCGTTGGGTGTGACACAATGGTTCAACCACGCCTGTTTGTAGGGTGTTACATCATGGTGAGGTGTGGGGTAGCGACGAGGAGACACGCCTGCTTGGAGGACGGCTCGCCTTGTCATCGTCTGGGGCTAGTATATGTTGTGTGGACGTTGGCAACAACATGTCTTTGCTGCCGAGTTGGTGCCGGTATGTGCGTTGTGATTCCGCATGTGAAACATTGTGAATGGGGGACACTATAGCGTTGTCAAAATGGATATGACAGGGTTTCTGTTCTTTACCCCCATCTGCTGTATAGGTAATGTTGTTAAGTGTTTTTTTTTTTTTTCTTTGGATACAAACTTTGATCACTACAGCATTACACTGTTGGATTTTTGGCATTAGGAAAAAGATCATCTTTTTGGTGCCTTCACATTTGAGTGACACCCATCTCAGCGACCAGTGCATGTGAGTTATTATTGTGTGTCTGTAGTGTTGCTTTCTCAATACATATCGTCCTCCATGTGTGTGATGTTTTAGGAATTTGCATTCTTAATGCTGTAGAAAAGTGTGATGTTGATTGTGATCTACATGTGTGTGTAGGCCTTGGTTTGGATCTTCTTTTGGTGACAAATATATCCCTGAGGAAGGCGCCGGGAGTGGCGTTGAAACGCGTTGGAGGAATAAAGAGGATGGAAAGTTTTTTTGGCTCCTTGGTGAGTTATTTGAACACAGAAGCAGCGCGGACCGTGACACACCATCTTTTTTCCCATCACCTCTTTTGGTGACAAAGGCATTTGGCCGTTTAAAACATGTGGAATTAATCCACACCTTCATTAATACTGTATGTGTAGTTGGGTTTGAGGACATCATTTCCACATGTGTTGTGCACCTGTTCATATTTCGCCAATGTCATGCTCATTCGTGGTCCCTTTTGTAATGTTCACATTGTAGTAAAACCACGTTTGTTTGTAGGCACCGTTGTAAACATCATTTTGCCTCTAAACAGCATGAATCCTGATGAACGTGCCGTGGTGGGGGCTGCTTTGCTGGTGGAGGCTGCACGTTTGGAGGAGGAGAGGGTGGAGAGACGCAGGAGGAGACCACGATGCATCTGGACCAGGGAGTGGCTGCAGCAGCGCAATCAACATTCACACATTCGCCTTGTGCACCAACTTCGGGCCGACTTCCCACGGGACTTCCAGAATTTTCTGAGGATGACAGAGGAGTCCTTTCAATTCCTGCTGGGTGCAGTCACCCCGCTCATCGCACGCCAAGACACTGTAATGCGTCCAGCAGTGCCTGCGGAGGAGAGGTTGGCCGCCACACTGCGCTTTCTCGCCACTGGGCGCAGCATGCAGGACTTGGAATACTCGTCAGCTATATCGCGTCCGCTCCTTAGCCAAGTGATACCGGAGACCTGTGAGGCTATACTGCGCTGTCTTGCTCCTACATACATGCGGTTGCCACAAAACCCACAAGAATGGCTGGCCACTGCAGCCGACTTCAGCCATAAGTGGCAATATCCGAACTGTGGTGGTGCCATAGACGGCAAACATATTAGAATCACCCAACCACACCACAGTGGCTCTTATTTTTATAATTACAAAGGCTACTTTAGCATTGTTTTGATGGCAGTCATGAACGCCAACTATGAATTTATGTCTGTGTCAGTGGGAACAAATGGGAGGGTTTCTGATGGCGGGGTTTTTGAACAATCTTCTTTTGGCCAGAAACTCAAAAATGGGCGCCTGAATTTGCCGCCCACAAATGTCACCTGTGGAAACCTGAACTTTGTGTTCCTTGCAGATGAGGCATTCCCACTCCATCCCAATTTGATGAAACCATATCCCCAGAGGCATCTTAATGCACGACAACGCTTTTTTAACTATCGCCTTTTCTGGGCCCGGCGAGTGGTGGAGAATGCCTTTGGGATTATGGCTAGCCGGTTCAGGATTTTCCACACGGCCATTAACATGAAACTGGAATCTATTGACCTCGTTGTTATGGCCTGTTGTGTGCTGCATAATTTCCTCCGACGCCGAGATCACCAGGCCTACACACCACCAAACTATGAAGACCACATTGACTCCAGCACTGGGGAGGTGGTGTTGCGGGGCTGGCGTGCTGATGACCCACACATGGCTGGACTACAGCCATTAGGGGGTGGAAGCAGCCGCCAGGAGGCACAGGAGATGAGGGACCGGTACTGCTAGTACTTTAATGGTGCAGGGGCTGTGAGCTGGCAACACAACCTCCCGTAGTTAGCAGTGTGCCTTGTGTAAATTGTCATTGCACAGTTCGAATGTGTCCTGAAGCTCAGGCTTGTAGCCAGGACATGTGTCCCTTTATAATTTGCTACATGTGTTATTTGATTTTCATAATCCAGATTTAGGGAACACTTAGTTAATGTTTGGAAGAGGCCGAGGCCTTGCCTATTTGAGGGGAGCTATGTGTCGCAGACATACCTGTTGTCTGTCACATGGGCCGGATGATTTAGCATCTTGGTGCATGTTGGCACTAACATTTTTTTTTGGGCGGAAGGGCCCGGCTTCTGGGTCCTGTGAGAGACGGGCGGGACCAGGACCCACATACCTCCCCAAAGGCCGTTGTGACAGTCGTCACATTATTTTAGCGTAGCACCTAGGGACAGAGTTAGGACTGTCTCGACCAGGGCCTACCGTGAAGTTGGTGAGGCAGCTTAATGTACGTTTTTTTGATAAAATGTATAAACAAAAAGGCCCTGATTTTTGACCACGGACTTGGTATTTGCTACAAAGTGTATTTAGGAAACCTGATTAAATACACACATACATACTGTATGTTGGGCCACATATATGGTGGTCCCAACACTAGTCTTGGAAAAGCAGAGAAGAGAATGTCACAAACATTAGGGCCCCTGGAACAATGAATGCTGAGAAGCGTTTTGCTTCCTTTGCATTGTCATACAGTTTCCCTACAATACCGCTTGACTACACATGCGCTTTGTACAACACCTTTCCAAAAATTACATCATAAACACTACAAAGCAAACACTCATGCGCTTTACATGCACTTTAAAAAAAAAAAAAAAAAACAACATTCCGCACACACAGCTCGCAACAGGGTGACAGTCCTTTACGGGTCGCCAAAACGGCAACCATTGACCAACGCATAAGTGTTGGGATTGTGCACGGCGCACAAGGGGGATAGCGGTTTCTACCTTTCGGGAGTGACATATGAGTTTTTTTGGATAGCAGTACGTGTTTACACATGGACATTGCGATGCACATCACAGGACATTCGGAAAATTAGGCCGCCATGTTTCCAAACACATCTGACCAATGAGCAGTCAGTACTGGCCACCAATGATGGAGTGAGGGGCGCGCCTTGTAATACATGTGGCACGCCTATGTGCTCCAATTTACCTTCAAATATGCCTACATTTATCCCAACATCGTTTACGAGGTTTCTGTGTGACTGTTTGCTAGCGATGTGCACAGATGATAAGTAGATCGCTCATACGACCGCTGGATCGCTGCATCGGGGAGTCGTATGAGCGATGTCTGTGAGTGTGACGGTACGATGAACGATCACACACATCGTTCGAACGATGTGCAAATCCGACATCGTATCCGACATCGTTATCTATATTGTAGCGTCTGACGGCCGCCTATTTGTAACATCTCTACATATGATATGCATTTCACTTTTTGAATTGTAGTACTGAAATAAATTATCTTTTTAATGATATTAAAATTTATTGAGATGCACTTGTACATATGGAAAGGTATAGCTGTCAGTCAAACAAGCTTTCAACCAAACCTATTTTAAACTGTATAGCCAGGTGAAGACATCTTTTTGCAGCCACAATTATCACAAAGATGGTACAATCTATTGTTTAAACTGCAAACTCACTTGCTACGTAAATCTTTCTGCCATGTGAAGCTCAAAACTATATTCCATGTTCATGATATAGTTTTCACAAGGGCTATGGGGAAAAGAGAAACCGGGGCGCCTAATCTGCCCTTCAAGCTAGGGAGCCCTAACTCAGGGGTACTCCTGATGATGGAGAGGCCTGAGTCTCCACTCTGTCCATGCTCCTGTACATCCCTGAACTGATTCCCACTCCCACCTTGCCCCGGAGCTGGGAAGTAATGAAACCCACAAATAGGGAAAGACAGGGGAGGACCAAAACTCAATCTTACAGCACGCACACACAGGGAGAATACAATATGTTGATAAGGAAGAAAACAAGTACAAGCAGTAGATAAAAATACAGCAAGATAGTCTCCACCTAAGGAGAAACAATAACTGAAACACCAAACACCAGACTGGTATTGCTGGAGCAAAGCTGAAGCTAAAATCGGCATAGTAGACTGGGCTTCACAAATGTAAAGGGTGAAGACAGCCATGATAGGACAGAAGCAACCAAAAATTCCAGCAACAAATTGCGAGCCATCAGAAAATTAACGCCTGCAAAACTGATGGCTAGTGCAAAAAAATAGCCGGCATCCTAACTCTGGCTGAGCAACACAGAATTGCAACTATAAAATATTATTTCCTTTATCAGCTGCTGCTTGATATTGAGTACTGCTGCTTAGCTTACAAGTACCCAGAATACTCAAGCCTTCCACATCTTGTGTAGTTTGCTATACATTTACAATCTAAATCTAATAAATAGTTGCACAGATTGGATCAAAGTTAAACCATTTTGAATTTTGTACTCATTGATATGGTCTAAGAAAATGGGACAAAAGGTGTATCAGTGAGGAAACCTCAACTAGCAAGAGAGGGATATAAACCTGTAATAAGAGACACAAAACCATGCCCCAACACTTTTATTAGCACAAAGATAAAGTGCCAGATTCAAAGAGCAGACCAAGCACCAATCATTGCTTCTTTCAGAAATGTCACTCTGTATTTGACAGCAGCTGTAAGCGGATAAAAGAAGCCACATCGGGGTTCTCGCTCCAAAGTTCAAGCTACAACACTTAATCCACAGCAAAAGAGAGGAAACAAGCTGCAACTCACCGGTTAATGCAGATCCTTTATTGTGCAATTATGGGTGCATACAAACAGAGAGGGGAATGGATCAACAGATCCATGCACCATAGAACCACTGATCCATCACCCCCTCCCTGTTTGTATGCACCTGTAACTGCACAATAAAGGATCTGCATTAACCGTGAATTGCAGCTTTTTTCCTCTCTTTTGCTGTGCACAAAGATAAAGTGTCCAACAACAATGTATCTAATAAAAATTAGGGACTATGTTCACCAGGTATAAAGGTTTTAAGTAGGGATGAGTGAACCCATGATAGTTCAGGTTCTGGGGGTTTAGCTGGACATTTTATAATATCTGTTATTGACTCAAACTTGATCCAAAACCGTGAGTCACTGATTAGGCAGTACAGTTTTTCACCCACATATAGCCAACTATAAGCAAAGCTCTTCTGGGGGAGGGAGGGCAGGGTTTTGTCATTTCCTTTTGTTGGTGCACACTCCGACCGATAATGCTGATTTAATACCAATTGCAAGCTGGTCAAACATTGCAAACAGCTCACACTGGACCGAGCTCCAAGTGTACCTGAGTACAGTGATTATTGCGCCAATGGTTTGCGTATGTAAAGCACCCGAAGTCCAAACCCTGAAAAGTTTTTAAAAAATCTATTTCGGCACAAGCACCGAACCTAAAAGTCAGTTCACTCATACCTAGATTAAAGACTTTTGTTAGGTTGTCTCATCTGAAGATGCTTAGCTTCTTTTCTAGCTTTTCACTAAAAAAAAAAATTGTTTTAGAAAAAGAGTGTAACATAGGGGACACTACCCTCACAATAGAGACTAGCCGCTGTCACGCCACCACAGGCGGAGCTAAATAATGAACCCACTTGACCATGGAATACTGTGGAGGCTGACACCAGAAAGCAAGCCAGACCAGGATGTCAGATGAAAGAACTGAATTTATTAAATAACAACACAGAAGAAAAACCCCAAAGGGAAGTCCTCAGGACCAGAGCACTGGGGTTCCCCCAAGGGAGCACCAATGAGTGGACCCCAATACAGGGATTGTACCGGTACAGTCAAGGAGGATAAACTGAATCAGCAATCAGAGGGTGTTACAATGGACATTGAGTCACTATATACCAACATTAGGCATGACCTAGGGATAGCAGCAGTGGCATATTTCCTTGATAAAAAATCTACTGGGAATAGGTTGAGGGACTCATTCATCTTGGATCTACTCAAGTTGGTACTTGAACGTAATTACTTTGTCTTTGACAGAACGTTTTTCAATCAGGCCTCTGGGACCGCTATGGGGGCGCGGTGCGCGCCTTTATATGCAGGGATTTTTTTAGGTTGGTGGGAGGAAACCCATGTGTACCGTCTGGAGACCTTTAAAACACACGTGTGGAAGTGGTTTCGTTATATTGATGACCTGCTTTTTGTTTGGACAGGCACCAGGGAGGAGTGTGAGCTCTTCATTACCGCGCTTAATTCGAACATTTGGAACATCAAATTGACTGCTGATCTGTCCATCAATACGGTGAACTTTCTAGATTTGAAATTGATAAAGGAAGGAAATAAGCTGCATTCAACCTTGTTTCGGAAACCAACTGCCACAAATGGACTTCTGCACTTCTCGAGCTTCCATCCGGACCACTTGCGTAGGAGCATACCCACAGGTCAGTTCCTAAGGGTCCGTCGGAATTGTAGTACTGAGATGGAATTTGTGACACAAGCACGAGGACTAATGGACCGGTTCCTGGCACGGGGGTATCCTAAAAAAGTTGTCTCTAGGGCCTTTGAATCTTCTAAGAAACGTAAGAGGGAGGATCTGTTTTTGCATAGGCCCAGAGATAGCAATAGGGGTATATATATCACGACCCCTTATAACAACTGCTGGACGGACCTTAAACATGTTCTTGATGTGAATTGGGATATACTGACACAGGACACCAGGATACGCCCATTTTTGGAAGAGAAACCGCGACTTGTGGCTAAAAGGGCTCCCAACCTGAGAGATCAACTGTCACATAGCCACTTTATGAGACCAGTAATTAGGACTGGGAGGGGATTTCGCATAAAGGGGTCGTATCCTTGTGGGGGATGCACTGTGTGCCCTTTCATGGTGTCTTCTGAGTCAATTCACATTGATCGTTTTCCGTTTCAACTGCATTCTAGGAAGTTCTACAATTGTCTATCCAGGAATGTGGTGTATGGGCTGATTTGTGGTTGTGACAAAGTCTATGTGGGACAGACCACGCAGCAATTGAGGAGACGGGTGCAGCATCATATCTCAACCATCAACACGGCCAGGAGTGATCTAGAGAACATTAATGGTAAGTCCTTGACGTCAGTCGCAAAACATTTTTTGACTGAACATCGTGGAAATCCATCCAGTTTGAGAGTACTGGTTTTTGATGATGTCAGTGGTAGCATTCGAGGAGGAAATATCACCCGACAACTCTTACAACTTGAATCTCGGTACATTTTTGATCTAAGGACAGTGGCCCCGGATAGCCTCAATGAAGATCTGCTTTACACTGGTTTTTTCAAACAAACGTGAATTTTGATTGTGTGATCTTAGTAACTGTCTGTATTTTAAATTTTTTAACAGGTCCATTTGAAGACTTTGATATAATGGCTATAATTGGGGCCCCTGTGGAGGAGGATGGAGGAGAGAATAATGACATAAAACTGGGGCATTCGGCCACTCAATATACAGGACATCTCTGGATCTGATTTTTCTTCACTGAACATTCCCCCATTTGTTCTGTATTTCCTTCTTCATGCTGATTTCTTGTTTATGTATATTTTATTGTTGTGCTGGTATGGGGCAATATCATTATGCAGGATCCTGCAAGGTTTGCCAGTGACCTTTGTTCACTGGCAACCTATTTTGTGACTATATGGTATTGACCATATTACTCTCAGTATAATTATAATGATAATGCTGTGCATACTTTTATTATTATTGTTTTCTGTTTTTTTTTTTTCTCTCCTTCTGATTAAGATAATGGGGAACATATGGGGGCTGTTTATGATACAGACAGTTAGTCTTAACAATTGTTCCAATATTCACCAGTAGGGGGCCAGCTGTCCTGCAGCTTTGCTTATGGGAGCTCAGCCTGCTTGCTATTTGCACACAGAGATGCACAGGAGGAATTGAGCATTTTTCATGGCAACCAGTATTAAATGCCTTTCTGATCCCTTTTTACTATGTTAGGATCAGTTTTTTACTTCTATTGGCTAAAATACTCGTTTGTATGGTTGCTATGGAGATAGCTTCATTACATTGGCTGGGTGATGACCTGTATAGACGTCGCTGAGCTATGACATGGCTGCACATGTGCAGTAGCACTCCCAGAGATCCAAGATGGCTGCGCCCAGTACAGGGACAAGGTAATGGCTCTGATTTGCAGCTTCAGTGCTAATAAGCATTACAGGTGCTATAGATTTATTATAATTATTACTAATGATCTGGGTATATAACAGACTGCACAGGGCACCATTGGCACTTACGTCTCTTTCCCCTGAGGAAGTCCTAGGCGGACGACACGCGTTGGGTCGCGTCCTCGGATAGCTGGTGGCTGGGTATGTGATCATAGTGATTATATTGTATATACCTGAGGGTTGAGTTGGCTGGCAGATTACTCTGTATCCTTGGCCCTTATGCAGGACATTTTAGAGGGTGTACAAGACCTTACTGGTCTTCCTATATGGTGAAGCTTGGAGGGTTTGGCCCTGACCATAGCTGCAAGGGTGCAGTGTAATTACAGTTAATAGGGCACTATTTGCCATAACTGTAATGTAATTTGATTGCAAATTGACTGCATTTGAGACATTTGTTTAGATCTGCCAGCAAATTACATTGTACTACACTCTGACTCGGTATTATTGCCTATTGCTCAGTAACCTGTACATACCTTTTGCACACCAGCTTTGTAACACCTTTTTTGGTTTTAATTGTTTTTAAATTAAGAGGTGGTCAGTGGTGTTTTGTGGTTTTCTATTGAGTTTTTTATATTAATAAAGATTGATTATAGTGATCATCCCTGCTGCTATGTTCTTTTTCTTTAATTGCTACATGTTTTTGCATAGTGGGATAGATCCTACCTATATGTGATAGTGGTGCCCCCAGACCCTAACTTTGACAGCAATCAGAGGGTCTGACCCAAAGGAACAGTGATACCAGAGGTGGGGGGAGGGGGGGAATAAAGAAACCAAAAAAACAGGGAGGAAAGCGAGGTGGGGCTCTGTGTATCTGGAGGGATCAGAGAAGCAACCAGGGATCAACGGGTGCTGTATGGATATGTGGGTAGGTAAGGCAAACAGAGGGTCCAGTACTGAAAGTTAGAGACATGGCATGTAAGAATGTCAGGAATTACAAGCAAGACGCAAGCGGGTCTTAGGGACCTGAACTGGCTGCTAAGCATAGAACAAAGTTGCTTAAGCACCTCCCAAGTGAAGTGAGGGCATTAAGTATCTTCCAGCCACTCAGGCTGCCTTCACACTGCAGTTTTTTCACCGATCAGTGTCCATCCAGTTTGTTTGCCAAAACCAGGAGTGTCTCCAAAACTCAGAACAGGTGTCAATCTTTCAATTATACTTTTTCTCTGCAAGTTCCTCTCTTGGGTCCTCTCTGGGTTTTGGGACAAAAACTGGATGGACACTGATCAGTGAAAAAACTGCAGTGTGAAGCCAGCCTCAGCAATTGGCTAAGATGTCATTTTTGTAAAGGGTGTACTGGCCCTTCAAACTTACTAACCGTGGTGCGCACGTTCCCCTTTCACGTTCCCCTGCAACCAGAAAGTGAGGAAGCAGGGGAGAGACGCCAAGGAGCCACTGCGGCTGGACAGGACAGCGTGGGAGTGCGGACCTGGTAAGTATGCCTGTGGGGCACAGGAAGATACAAGTAGCTAGATGAGACCTGATACCCCAGCACCCAAAGGGGGATCCTGCTGGCTGCAGAGTTACAGCCACCATGCTCAAATTTACTATCATTGCGTTGTTTCAGCATTTCCTCATATGCTGGTTAATGTGATCAATTACATTTTACGTAAATGCCCATTCTGCCGTGCCTTAAGCTTTAGTTTTTATCATAATTCATGTTTTTGTCAGTTTGAGTTTTAAACTATGAGGGAAATGTTTTTCTTTACAAAGCTTCTTATCATGCAGCCTAACGTGAATTGGTGTTATTGCATTTACTGGATATTTCTGCAACTCTACAAACTATTTCTATTTTGCAAATAAGAAGCTTAGCAGGATTTTGTCGGTCAACACAATGTTCTTTTGTTTATTTGCTGGGGATTCTTTTGGTAATTTTTTTATAGTCTTGCATTTTTAATTGTAGGTGGAATGCTAAAAACATAAAGTGTTTTGTGTGATTTCAAAGGGAAAAATAGCTCCCAACTGGTCAGGTTTTGTATAGCAATCTATGAGATGAATATCTGTTTCTAGCACCCCACTTGTGTGAAAAAAAGAACTGGTAGGCATTATTATTGAGAATAAAAGAATCCTGGCAGCCATACAAAATGTACTTTAATTAACAGCAGGTTTTCAGCAAACCCATTTTACCCCCCAAATATTAGGATTATATTGTTAAATGATCCAATATACTGTGAAATGCTCAATGCAACGTCAGTGCAATTGTGAGAATTGTCACACACCTAAAGAATTATGATCCCTACGAGATAATGAAATAAAATAGCTTTTACTCCCCTTAAATGAACAATGTCACATGACACTTTAATGACTTTAGTGTAACTATATGTTAAATAAAAAAATGTTTCTTAAAATAGGATCATAGACAGAAAAATGTTTTTGATAAAGTTATGATAATAAAATGATACATATCATTTTTCTGATTGTTTAATGTCGGTAGATATAAAAAATATGTAGGCTGCACTGTCTTTGGCCAGGGTCACATCTACGTTTTTTTTTTAGAATCCTGATCCGGTTTTGAGCTTTCAAAAAGCTCAAAACCGGACCAGGAAACGCTCCTCATAGGAGCCAATGCTAAACACCGCATGGCTTCACAAGCCATCCGATGTCCGTCTCCGGCACTGCAGCCTGCGTTACAAATCATGCAGGCTGCAGTTTTCGGAGCGGTTCTATGATCCGCTGTGCAGTAACCGGATGGCTCAGGATGTGTAATCCTGAGCAATCCGGCAACTGCATAGTTTGCTGATCCCGGCTATTGCCGGCATTAGCAAACTGTTCTTTGTCTTGTAAAAATGGTAATTTAATAAATAAAAGAATGGTTGAGGTCTCTAGGGGGGCTTAGTCCCCCCTAGAGACCGGACACCCACTCAGGTGGGCTACACCTACAATGCCCCCATGCCACGGGCTCTTCCGAGCTCCGTGCATGTTCCCCTACCTCCCCCCCCGTATCTGTATAGAGGGGTGCATGCACCCCTCTGTTAGAAGTATCCCTAAATGTGGCATAAACACAGTGATTACAGTACAAATAATAGTTGTATAGTTACGTGCATCTTCATGAACTCGCAATATCTCTCCATGGGCGGGGCTGTGTGCTTCTGCCTCCGCCCACGAAATCATGATGCCCGCCCCCTCAGGACTTCAACCTGTGTTTTCAGGGCGGCCGTGTCATGAAAGGGGCGGGGCTATCGTTATGACGTGACCTTAGCCCCACCCCTTTCATGACGCGGCCGCCCTGAAAACACAGGGTGAAGGCCAGAGGGGGCGGGCATCATGATTTTGTGGGCGGAGGCAGAAGCACACAGCCCCACCCATGGAGATATATTGCGAGTTCATGAAGATGCACGTAACTATACAACTATTATTTGTACTGTAATCACTGTGTTTATGCACATTTAGGGATACTTCTAACAGAGGGGTGCAGGCACCCCTCTATACAGATACAGGGGGGAGGTAGGGGAACATGCACGGAGCTCGGAGGAGCCCGTGGCATTGGGGCATTGTAGGTGTAGCCTACCTGAGTGGGTGTCTGGTCTCTAGGGGGACTAAGCCCCCCCTAGAGACCTCAACCATTCTTTTATTTATTAAATTACCATTTTTACAAGACAAAGAACAGTTTGCTAATGCCGACAATAGCCGGGATCAGCAAACTATGCAGTTGCCGGATGGCTCAGGATTACACATCCTGAGCCATCCGGTTACTGCAGTGCGGTATTCTGCACACATTTTTGTAAAAAAATGTGTGTGACCGGTATTGCGTTCACCGCATCCGGATACAGATGCGGTGAATGCAATTCATGTTTTAAATGTGACCCCAGCCTTTGTGTTCCTTTTATTTGGTTTAATGTTATCTAGAAAAGAAAAAAATCGCCATCTTGGAGCCAATCTGTGTTCTCATCATGAGCTTTAAATGAGTTTTGATGCTATGTATTTTTTTTAGCAGAATTTTAGGGTATGTGCCCACACTGAGTATTTGGTGAAGAAAATCCAGCACTGAATCTTGTGGCAGAACAATGCAACAAAACCGCAGTGCGTATTTGGTGCTATTTTTGTGCGATAAATGTGTGAATTAGGATAATGTAAGGTTTGCATGTAGATCTACAATGTCCCCCAGTCAGAATTACTGGGGGCCATAGGCAGCTTAGTTCGACACTGGGTACACAAAACCTCAAGATCAAAATACTTATGAGAATATAGCTTTAGAGTCCCCTAAATTACACCAAAACAGAATACAGTGTTAAAGATAATCTGTCAGGTTGTTTCTACCCTCTACCCTATCACTACCTTTCCCTGCACCACTGCACCTTCCTAGCACATTTTTGCATGCAAATGAGGCATACAGACTACAGTCGGTAGCCTGACTGGGTCTCCAGGTCTCCATCTCCCCCCTCACAGCTGTTATCACGTCCCGCCGGGCATGAGAATTCATTCTCCTGCGCGCTCCCAATTTGAAATTCCCGCCTCCTCCTTCCAGGTATGATGCACCAGACAGACATCATTTCTGGTCCAGTGCATTGTGCATGAATATCAGTTGTGCGAGCCGCCTTAGATATGTGCACTGCGCATGCTCCAGAGCTGGCCTGTACAACCTATACACTGCCACAATGCACCGGACCAGAAATGAACTCCGGCAAATCCAGAAGGAGAAGGCGGGAATTTCAAATTGGGAGCGTGCAGGAGAATGAATTCTCACACCCAGCAGGGTGTGATAACAGCAGTGAGAAAGGGAGATGGAGCCCTGAATACTGCCCAGTCAGTCTACATACCGTAACCTGGATGCCTCATTTGCTTGCGAAGATGTAAATCACAAAGTCTTTTTTCACAGCCTTTATAGGCCAGTTTTAGTCTGACAGGGATCATTAGGGATATGCTAGGAAGGTGCAGGGACAGGGAGTAATGGGTTAGTGGGTAAAAACGACCTGACAGGTTCCCTTTAAAGGAGATATCCAGGATGTATAAAAAAATGCCCAAGCACTAACAGGCAGGTAGCTGCACCTACCTGCCTGTTGTGCCCAGTGCCAGTCTCCTCTGTTCACTCCTAGCACAGAGCGAGCACAAACCACTCTCCTGCCAAGGACAACATGCCAGGGTAAATGAGCCAGTCGACAGGGTAGGGTGTACTTGGATACCGGGACAGTGGGTCACTTCAGTGGGGATCACGGCTAGTCAGTTCCTGGTTTCGTGCCCTGGACTCTCAGTGATGGGGTGGGGGTAATGATGATGGGGAATTTGTAATGTGACGCCGCCTGTGGTACATGGTAATAGGGTTACCAGCGCTGCGGCTGGCCGCTGACTTGATGGAAATGCAGCTTTGGTAGTACAGCTCCCCACAGGTGGAGCTTTACCTCATGGCAGCGGGGTTGATGAGGGGAGTAGTAGTCCTCACCTCTGTGATGCTGTAGAGGCCCTCCAGGTGGCGGATGAAAGGAGAACAGACACCAATTCAGCTCAAACAGTTCTTTACTTGCACCAGGTAAAATCGGTATACGGTACAATCTGGGTTAACCAGGGGCCGTAGCTGCGGATTTTGGAGGCTTTCCAGAATCTGTCAGAGGTGTCCTTAATATGGCTCTCCTGGTCATTTTCCCTTCTGTGCACTGATGGCCTTCTGTACTCCCACTCGTGAGTGTAGTCTCTAGTCCTCGGGGTCTGTTGCCTAAAGTCTCTGTACTTCTCAGTGTCATGAACCCAGCTTCAGGACTGATGTTGGACTGCTTGATGGGTGCTGTGGCTCCCTTATGTCGGGCCCACAGCCTGCCAGTCTACGGTTAGGGATAGACCATAACTATCCGCCTCGGTTCCGGTGTACCGGTGGTGACCTGGGTCTCCAGCTGGCTTCGACCAGTCCTGAAGTGGCCCCCCTTCTCCGTCTGGGTCACCCCTCTCTTAAGAGGTGCCCTCCTATCACCGTCACAGGGTCCCCTGCGTCCGTCTTCTCTGCTTTCACCGTCTGACTGACTAGTCTTCTAACTGTCACTCCTTGTCTCCTGCTCATCTAGGCTCCACCCCTGGGACCTACTGAATATATATAATATAATGAGGAATGGTGGCAGGGGAACTTTAGTGGGATCAACTAAACTTTCCACAAGTATGTTCTTGAATCCAGGATGCAACTTGTAAGAAAAAATTGGAGTCCAGCTAAACAGGACTGGATTTCCTTTTCTTTTTATTGCTCAAAAGAAAATATAGGGTATACAAAATAAAAATGTTTCCGCTCTGCTCTGAGGCAGAGGTTGGACAGCCGAAATCATGTGTGGGTAAAGAAGTGGGCTTGGTGTGCTTGCCTGCATCAAAGGCAGAGAGATGACGCCTGACCTACAAAGAATGTCATGGGTTCTTAAGGGTTTATACCTCTTATTATGCTCTGCAGTCTCTCCAGACCTAAGAGCATAATAAATGTAACATGAAAAAATGAAGAAACTCCTTATACCCATGCTAAGGCCTTGTTCACACATACCAATGCGTTTTTTTAGCCCTTAGAAAAACTGATCAGTTTTTCTAAGGGTGCCAAATAGTGTCCCCTGTGTTCTGAACGTTTTTGAGGAGTTTTTGGACTTAGTCATTTTTTCATTAAAAACGCATATGCGTTAACGCATGCATTAACGCAGGTGACTATATGTGCCATGCGTTAACGCATGCATTTCCCATAGGGCCCCATGTTAAAAAAAAATGCATGCATTTTTTAAACAACACATGCGTTTTTTTACAGTACCCAAAAAACGCTTCATGCAATGTTTTTTGGAATGGTGAAAAAAAAACGCATGTGTTGCAAAAAAACGCAGCTACACTTAAGTGTACTATGCGTTACCGCATGTACGTTTTTTATAAACAGCTAAAAATACAGAGAATGCTAAAAATGCAGGTATGTGTGAACAAGGCCTAATGCTCACCTCTCCAGTCTCTGCGCTTCAGAACATCACGTGTTCAGTTCTCGTAGCATCTCTTGATTCCCACCGACAGGTTTTCTTTAAATACACAGAGGATAACTTCTCTGCAAATCAAACTTCCCTGAACAAATTTGCGGGAACAGAAAATTCAAATTTTGCTTGATCCACTCATCTGTAGCAATCAGTAGCTATCCTACAATTTATTTGCACTTACTGTAGGTAAGTATGTCTGCAAAACTGTTCTTAGCACAAAAGGTAAAAGTCAGGACTTCTAGTTGAAATTAAAGCTTTCACACTGAAATAGGCTTGTGTCGTCACAAAATGTTACCTGCAAAACAATCTTTATAGTGCTCTTGTCTCAGCTCTTTGAAAATTATAATTATTGAACATGAAAGACCACATTTTTTCAATATATTAAAAAGGACATTCGGCTTCTAGACTTGTTAGCAGCTATACCATGTTGTCAGACCTTATCCTATTTATTAGAATTACTGAATATATTTGTAATTCAGAAAGGCAACAGAGGAGGCTAATTTGGAACAATGCTGACTTACTAATTTGTACATGGTGATGTGTCAGTGAATGCAAAAATGTTTCAACTAAAGACAATGCAATTAACGCAGAACAAAGAAACGATGGCATGAGCGTAACAACCTTTCCAGTGTACGAACATTAACAACTTGCCAAATGAATCTTGTGATGTTTGTCATCAAATGTATAGCAGAGATAAGTTAATAATCTCAATTAAGGACATAATTAGGATGACCCAAGTTACTTTTCTCCCTTTATAAATACTCTGTTTGTGTGTTTTACATCATATTATGATTTCTTGTCAGATTACTATTTTTCCATTAAAATTGGAGTCATCTATAAAACTAAACATCGTTTAGTTAAATAATCAAAATAGCAATAATTTCTCCAAATATGACATTTTTTTCCAAACAAATTAACACGTTCACCAATATTAGATAAGTAGTCAGCACCAGACTGGGTTGTCTGGGGTCCACCAGGGAAATTGACTCTAGGGGCCCACCCACCCGGACTCACCTTTCAGCTATATGAAAATATAGTGTAGCGTGGACTGTAAAACACAGGTGGCTTCTGCACATCACTGTGCGCTCACCATTACTGCAATGTACAATTTCTGTAGTTTGCATTAAAGTAATTTTTT
>JARQOC010000004.1:505336186-505446052 GCA_033576535.1 Allobates femoralis
ACCGTATACAGTGCTAACCACTAAGCCACCGTATAAATTGCCAACCACTGAGCCACCGTATACAGTGCTAACCACTGAGCCACCATATACAGTGCTAACCACTGAGCCACCATATACAGTGCTAACCACTGAGCCACCATACTGTGCTAACCACTCAGCTACCATATATATTGCCAACCACTTAGCCACTATAGAGTGATAACCACTGAGTCACCGTAGACAGTGCTAACCACTGAGCCAGCGTATACTGTGCTAACCACTGAGCCACCGTATACAGTGCTAACCACTCATCCACCATAAACAGTGCTAACCACTCAGCCACCATAGTACGCTAATCACTGAGTCACCATCTACAGTGCTAACCACTGAGCCACCTTATACAGTGCTAACCACTGAGCCACCATATACAGTGCTAACCACGAATCCTCCATACTGACTTAACCACTCTGCCTCCATATAGTGCTAACCACTGAGCCACCATACTGTGCCAAACACTTAGCCACCGTACAGTGCTAACCACTGAGCGACTATATACTGTGCTAACCACTGAGCCACCATACTTTGCTAACCACTGAGCCACCATACAGTGCTAACCACTGAGCCACTATACAGTGCTAACCACTGAGACACCTTACAATCGTTACCACTGAGCCATCGTGCAATGCTAACCACTGAGCGACTATATACTGTGCTAACCACTGAGCCACCATACAGTGCTAACCACTGAGCCACCATATACAGTGCTAAACAGTCATCATATACAGTGCTAACCACTGAGCCACCATACTGTGCTAACCACTGAGCCACCATATACAGGGCCAACCACTGAGCCACCATACAGTCCTAATCACTGACTCACCATATACACTGCTAACCATTCAGCCACATTACTGTTCTCATTATTGAGCCACAATATACAGTGCCAACCACTGACCTACTATACAGTGCTAACACTGACGCTCCGTATACAGTGCTAACTACTGAGCCAGCGTATACTCTGCTAACCACTGAGCCCCCGTATACTCTGCTAACCAATGAGCCGCCGTAAAGTCTGCAAAACACTGAACCCCCATATACTCTGCTAACCCATGAGCCCCGCATACTCTGCTAAGCACTCTGCTGCAGGCAGGAGGGGGCCGGGAACAGCGGTTGGGTGCCCCCAGGAGGGCCCCCCTCCTGCCCGCACCGGCCGCTGTTCCCTGGCCTTCTCCTACCCGCACCTGCCCGCTCTTCTCCAGCCCCCTCCTGCCCGCACCCGGCCGCTCTTCCCTGGCCGCTGTCCCCTGGCCCCCTCCTGGATTTCGCCATCGTTGCACACTGACACCGCTGCACACACGGTACTGCTGTAGGTATCTATATATATAATCACCAATGTTGTACCGCTATTCCGGCATGCACCGCGGCACCGTCGCGAGCGGTGACACGCAGCGCCTTCGCGAGCCGCTATTCACAGACTCAGACCCGCAAGCGGTGCCGCGCTTGCAAGCCGCAGTCACGTCCCCAACGGTTACGTCGCCATTCACAGCCCCACGAGCGATGGCGCGCTCGAGTGCCACCGCCAACCGCAGTCACACCAGGAACAGTTGCAACGCCATTCACACCTGCACGAGCGCAGTAACCATCCGTCACCGCGCATGTGCATTCACGAAATTTACCTCACAACAAGGACACGCCCCTATTTCCTCCACTCTAGAAGTACGCAGCTCTCAAAGAAGAAGTCGGTGGTGACAGCCATTACGTCACATCACCTCTCCACCCACCAGGACGCCCATTAAGGTTGCCATCACGCCCACAAAGCTGTTACCCACAGAACTACCTGTATATACTCTGCTACCCACGCAGCTGCCTGTATACTCTCTGACCCACAGAGACACCTGTATATACTCTGCTACCCACGCAGCCAGCTGTATACTCTGCTACTCACAGAGCTGCCTGTATATACTCTGCTACCCACACAGCTGCCTGTATACTCTGCTACCCACGCAGCTCACTGTATAGTCTGCTACCCACAGAGCTACCTGTATATACTCTGCTACCAACGCAGCTGCCTGTATACTCTGCGACCCACAGAGCTACCTGTATATACTCTGCTACCCACGCAGCCGGCTGTATACTCTGCTACTCACAGAGCTGCCTGTATATACTCTGCTACCCATGCAGCTGACTGTTTACTCTGCTACCCACAGAGTTACCTGTACATACTCTGCTACCCACGCAGCTGCCTATATACTCTGCTACCCACGCAGCTGCCTGTATACTCTGCGACCCACAGAGTTACCTGTATATACTCTGCTACCCACGCAGCCGGCTGTATACTCTACTACCCACAGAGCCGCCTGTATACTTTGCTGCCCACAGAGCCACCTGTATAATCTTCTACTCTCAGAGCCGTCTGCATACTCTGCTACCCACAGACCCGCCTGTATACTCTGCTACCCACAGAGCCCCCTATATACTCTGCTACCCACTGACCCGCCTGTATACTCTGCTACCCACAGAGCCGCCTGTATACTCTGCTACCCACAGAGCCGCCTGTATACTCTGCTACCCACAGAGCCGCCTGTATACTCTGCTACCCACAGACCCACCTGTATACTCTGCTACCCACAGACCCGCCTGTATACTCTGCTACCCACTGACCCGCCTGTATACTCTGCTACCCACAGAGACGCCTAAATACTCTGCTACCCACAGACCCGCCTGTATACTCTGCTACCCACTGACCCGCCTGTATACACACAATTCATTTCACTGCGCTCCCGATGCAATTGCATCGGGCCTTTTTACTAGTAACCAATAATTAGACCAATACTTAAAAGGACTATTCAACATTAAAAAAACATGGGAAACTGCCATATTTAAATGAAGATTTAGAGAGATTGACCAGTTGAAGGAGCACTCCAGCATTTTACTTTTCAGCACTAGAGTGGTGCCTTAAAAGTAAGCCCCTTGTCATATACTCACTTTCTGATGGCTTCTCCTTTTACCAATGCTGCTCTGGTCCCCCCGCATCATCTTGTGACTGTAATTTCTTACTGACTAGAAGTCAGAAATTACATTGCCACCCTTCCAATGCATTTCTATGGGAGCCAGAACGAGACCAGAACAAGGTCACCTAGAGATGTATTAAGTTGTGACTTCCCGAACGTGCCATGAGACAGTCAATCTGTGTAGACCAACCAGAGTGGCGGTGATAGAAGATGAAGCCGCCAGAAGGTGAGTATAATACAAGGTGCAGGGCACTTATAATTAAAGCGTTACTCCAGTGCGGAAACACAAAAAAAAAAACTGGAGTGGTTTAAAGGAAATTATCTTCTCGTCACATGATAGGTGATAACTTGTTGATTGGTGGGGTTATGACCAGGGGCGTAAATACAATAGGTGCAGGGGTTGCGATCGCACCCGGGCCCTGCAGCCTAGGGGGGCCCCAAATGTCTTTTTGGCCCATAGAAAAAGACTAATACTACTAAAGATTTGCAATAATTGGGGGCCCCATTGGAGCTTTTGCATCGGAGCCCCTGGCCCTGAAGTTACGCCACTGGTTATGACCGCTGGGACTTGCACAGATCTGCATATAGGGAAACATTTTCATGTCTGAATAGAGAAGCAGACACTTGTTCCATTCATTTCCTTTGTGTCTACAGAATGTTAGGCTCAGATTTTTCTGGCAGCCCCATAGAGAAGGAAAGGAGCAGCAGTCGAGTGTCTGACCTGCTGCTCCATGTCACAACAGGGATAAAACGTGTGTCAATCTCAGCAGTGGGTATGTTATAAGTTCAAGTTACAAGTAACCTAAGGGTAGATGATAAATTTTAAACAGACAACACTTTTCATTACATTACCCCACTAATTGCACTTTAAGACAATAAGTCATAACACTTGATTCATGTCTCCTCTTTGCTACCCTGCAAAAATCCTGAAATAGGTTAATTTTTATGTAGTCCATGGGATGTATGCAATAGATATTTTGTTATCTATAGAGTGATCTTTATACATTGTACAGCACAGTAGCTCAGTTATTAGCGCTGTTGCCTTGCAGCACTGGGGTCCTGGATTCAATCCCCCCAAACACAATGTCTTCAAGGAGTATGTATGTTCTCCCCACGTTTACATGGGATTTCTTCCAGGTTCTCCAATTTCCCTCACAGTCTAAAAACACTCTTGTAGGAAATTAGCATAGTCAACCCTAAAGGGGTCTGTGATGATGACATCTGAAAAGCTGTGCAACTAATGAGTAAAATATAGAGAAAAATGAATAAAATGCAAAAATATAAAATAAAATACTGGCAGCATAGTTTCTGGTTGAAAATGTTTTTACCACCTCTTTAGAAGATCATTCTTAATAAAATTTTGCATGGTCATCTTAAGATGGTTTCGTAGCATTTAAAAATATGTCCTACATAACAGCGCCCCTTCCCCAAATGTCCCCAAACAGTTTAAACCAGCCATTATCCCATTGGCACAATGCTCCCTCATGAATGAAAGACATATTAAAACAACCATATCACCAGCTAGAAAGCCTCTAATACCTGAACATGGTATTTTCAATCAGCAACTGTAAAGGTACCGTTACACGCGGCAATATTGCTTGCAATTTCACTGGCAATTTGCTGGTTGCAGTGAAATCATGGACACATTGTTACATTTGTACACAGCAACAAAATAGAACAATGTGTCCATGATTTCACTGCAACCAGCAAATTGCCAGTGAAATTGGCTTGCAATATTGCCGCGTGTGACGGTACCTTAATCAGTAAGCAATTGGAAATATCATTTAGATTACGTCTCAGCAGAGTTGTTTATAATCATTGAAAAAAGAATTAGTGATGACACCTAAATTCCTGCAGTACAAGTGTATTTCTGACATTTGACTGGTTTGTCTTTTAATATAATGTCTGGTTGATATGCAGCCTGTCACCTTTGCAGTTTCATACTCAAAGAGCTTTAGGATGTATTAAGTTGGTCAGACACACTAGGGCAGCAGCAATTTAATTGGAAAGAGATTAACATGAAAACACTACCTTTTTATTATTTTGTTACATTCTTCACCTTTTTGGCTATTCATCAAAGTTTTCTGAGTTGAGATAATTGTGAACAGAGATGCAGGTTTAAAGAAGGTGTAGATGGGCAACACAAATACCCACAAACCCAACTTATGCAGTCATAGCAGTCAACCAATTACTAGTAATCATTCATAAAGTTATGCCAATTTTCCCCTTTAAGCTTCGATTGTTGAGCCTTCCTAACATCTGCTAAAAGTCAAAGGCCTCACAAAACAAATGGGAAAAAATAGCCTACTGAATTTATCATATATATAGGGAAACATTGCAAAAAAAATTTGCTCCAGCTGTAATCTGAGCCGGAACACAATTTAAAATTATGCCCGGTGAGTCTCTGACGCTGGGACATGTACACAAGGCTTCAGAAGCTAAATGCTGTGAGGGGAACAAAGTCACATGTGCAAGCTTTTTATAGTGATGGTTATTCACCCAGGAGTCTATGGGAACTCGGAACCCAGGCGTGGAGTTGAAGGGATGTTACTGGTGGCCCACCCGGACCCGTAGCCCTGGTGGTCAGCTGAAAAATTTGGGGAGAAGTAAAAGGGGAATAAAAGAATAAAAGTTTTTGTGACGCCACCTGCAGATTCTGGTGATGCTCACCAGCGCTGCTGTCAGACCGCCAGGGATGATGGTATTGCAGCTTGGGTGGTCTGGCTCCTCGCAGGTGGAGCCGGGTCCCCAGGGCAGGATAGCACTGCACTTGTTGTCGTGGTGCTAGATGTGGGCAGCGCAGCTGCGCAGCAGTTGGTGCAGAAAGGAGACACGGTGGTCTTGTGACTCTATACTGGTACTTTACTGGAACTGGTTCAAATAGCACTTCAAGTTACACTTTACACAGTCTTTGAATATGTAGCTGGCTGGGTAGTCACTGAGGAGGGTAAAGACTCTTTGAGGCTCCCATAGTATACCTTCTTTTGTCTTTCTTATGTCCCGCTGACCTGCGCCTCCTCACTTTCCTTGCGCTGCCCTGCACAGCCCACTTGTCTACCAGTCCCGTTGGGTGTTATGAGGCACCGTTCTTCTCTCTAAGGGGCTCAACCCAGTTTGGTGATCCAGGTGGGGCTGCACGTTCTGAACGGGGGTCGGGGCTGATAGTTCGGCCCTCGACTGTCCGGTGCTGATGACTCAGGGGTGAACTCGCCTGTATCATAACTCGGAGCCGGCACGCCATTGGTGGACTGGGATTCCCCCAGACCTGTCCAGTGGTCTAGCACTGGGTTTCCCTTTACTTTCCTGGGCCGCCTTTTCTTCTCAGGCGCCCTCCCTGGGAGACCCCTCCAAGGCTCCCTCCTTGCTTCTTCCCTCAGTTCGGACTACATCCAACTGTGTGACTTCCCGCTTCTCCTTACTCCTAACTCTCCTCCCCCTGGAACTGGTTACCCTGGTAACAGGTTGCCAATTGGTCCCCTAATCTAGGTGTAAGGATGCTGGGGTGGGAGCCTCAGGTTGACTTTACACTCCCCAAATGAAAGGAATACTGCACACTCTGTTGTGGGCACAGTAACACTACAGTGACGCACTGACCAGTGGGGCGCCACACTGGCAAAGGTGCCAGATTTTGTAAAGTATGTTATTAACCCCACAGGGGAGTGTAACATGCTAAGTGGCCCGACTAGTCAAGGAACTAATGCCCCCTTGACTGGTCAAAGCTCTAAATTGCATGTCACAAACAGACTTAAGACATACTTTTTCTCCAGACTTGTTCAAATGGAAAAAAAAAATGAAGGGACGAATAGGCAAGTTATTTTGTTATGTGCCCACAACTGCTGGTGGTTCTGGGGGCACGAAGGAACTGACAGGTTCCCGTTAATAAAACAGTATGTCTCTTGATACCGTGTTTCCCCAAAAATAAGTCACCCCCGAATATAAGTCAGGGCAGGGCTGGCGCAGAATTTTCCAATATAAGTCATACCCCGATTATAAGACAGGGTGACTTATTTTCGGGGAATACGGTATAAGACAGGGGGGCGTGGGGGGTGGGCGGCGCTGCGCAGTATTTCCTACCTTGTCCCCCGGTCTGCTGTGCCTTGTGGTTCCCCCTGCTTCAGTTCCATCATCATCGGTGCTGGGGGCTGCCATCTTGCTTCTTCTCTCCGCCCCCGGCCAGTGATGTCAGAGCAGGCCGCGCTGTGATTGGCTAGCACCCGTGATCACGTGTCACGGGTGCTAGCCAATCACAGCGCGGCCTGCTCTGACATCACTGGCCGAGGGCGGAGAGAAGACGCAAGATGGCAGCCCCCAGCACCGATGATGATGGAACTGAAGCAGGGGGAACCACAAGGCACAGCAGACCGGGAACGGAGCGAGGACCCCACCGGAAGGCACAGAGGACATCCCACAGAAGAAGAGGATCGAGGAGGCAGCACAGCGGTCGGCACGGGGGACAAGGTAGGAAGCTGTGTGTGTGTGTGTGTATATATATGTGTGTATATGTGTGTATGTATGGGTATGTGTATGCTGGTGGCTGCCAATATAAGCCATACCCTGAAAATAAGACATGGGGCCACTTTTGGCCCCCCAAAAAATATAAGACAGTGTTTTATTTTTGGAGAAACACGGTAGTTGCTAAAAATTAGGTGACTGCCAAGGCTGGCCAAACATGGGATAATATCCAAAGATAGGCAATATGAAATTCAACTGTACACATTCTTAATTGTTGTTTATGTGGTGTATTTGGTCAGCAGCAAAAGAAAAAAAAGAATATTTATGGCAGCTTACAGTGTAAAAGATTGGAGTCTTAGAATTGTTGGCTCTAACTTGCTCTGACACTTTTTATCTTTTCTGGCAATGTGCATTCTAGCGTTGAATTTGTGACGCATTATAGTAATGTAGTGTGATCTGCAGACCACTAATTGGAAGGCGATATGTCTCCACCGGCCACAGGTTGCTATGCTTCTGGACAGAACATTGCCACGCAATGCTGCACAGATGATGGCCGCATATGGGTAAATGTTGCTTTTTCACAAATAACCATTACAGTGCTGTAGCACCTATCTATTCCTGTGTATAAAATGAATGGCTGAAGTTTCAAAACGCTAACAAACTTCAAAAAACTTGTTAGTGTGATTCTAACCTCATCCATTCATTTTATACATTAAGAACACAGAGGAAATCCAGAATCAGATGACTGAATTGCACTTATTTTTGCTGATTTGGCTACAATGAGTAATGCAAAGTTACATGTTATTATTTGAGAAAAGACACTTTCTGGCTTGGAGAGTACAATAACTGATACATGATTTTAGAGATAAAGCTTAAATGGAAAACAGAGTGTCTCATTTCAAATAGAGTCGCCCAGGTTATCTCACAAGAACAGTGTTACTGCAGAGAAGCTTTAGTCTAATGCTGTAAACAAAGTAAAAGAACAGTTTAAACAAATACGATAGGAGATTAAAGGATGTAAATTTATATTAATGTAACAGTGTAAACGTTATTACTTTGTACAAATGAATGTTAGTTGTTGACAGTGGCGTAACTAGAAACCCATGGGCCCGGATGCAAAAGCTCCAACAGGGCCTCCAATTATTGCAAATGTTTAAAAGAATTAGGCCCTTTTCACATCTAATGCGCCTGTGCACTTGGCTGCCCTGCCTGCCCTGCCTGCCCTGCCCAGTGCTAATACAAGAGCAGGTGCATTTAGGGGCAGCTGCAGCCAAGCGCATAGGCGCATGGATGTAGTGCTCCTGCGCTCATCTGCACTCGGTAACGCCATTACCTTCTATGGCTGGGCGCATCCAAGCACAGGAGCCGACATCCCCGAAGCGCGAGTGTGAATGGGCTGACGTCACCGCGCATGCGCTTCGTCAGACGCACCCGAAAACACCTAATGCAATGTTTCCAGGGGTGTCTGACGAAGCGCATGCTCGGTGACGTCAGCCCAGTCACACTTGCTCTTCGGGGATGTCGGCTCCTGTGCGCGGCTGCGCCCGGATATACAAGGTAATGGGGGCACCGAGCGCAGACGAGCGCAGGAGCACTGCATCTATGCATTGATGTGCTTCCCTGCATTTGCATGAAAATGCACCTGCGCTTGCCTTTGTGCTAGCGCAGGGCAGCAAATGCAGGTTAAATGCACCAACACATAGATGTAAAATAGGCCTTAGTCTTTTTCTATAAGGCAAAGAGACTCTTGGGGCTCACTATGGCTACGTTCACATTTGCATTCGGCACTGCAGCTTATGGAGTGCATACGCATACGCAGTGCTGAATGCAAACATTTTTATGTGAACACAGCGGAGATTGCCCACGTGCATTCACATGAAAATGTCAGTGACTCAGCCCGGCCACCCAATCAGCGGGAGGCTGAGATCAGCGGTAGAGAGAGATCTCCTCTTCCTGGCCATAGCCACTGTTCTCCTTCTTCGACGCTGTTTCATTTAAAATAGCCGGCTTTCCCGACGGCTATTTTACACGGCCTTGCGGTGGTGGCAGGTTGGAAAAAGAAGAAGAAAGAAGTAAGAAGAAGAAGAAAGAAGAGGGAAGAGGAAGAGAACGACAGGACCGGATTCACCTGCAGATCACCTCGGAGGAGAGCAGATGGCAATGCACACAGATTAATTTTAATTCTTCTTTTGTGTGTGGCTGTCTGCTTACCTATAATGCAAGCACACAGCCACACACAAAAAAACAACATTTTGCATTCGGCATGCGCATAAATTATGCGCAGCCAAACTCAAATGCAGCTGAACGCAGCCACACATAGTGACTATGCTTTCTAATGTTAAACATAGGAGCACATAGTGAAAACTACTCAAAAAGGCAGCATCAGAAAATCTTATCATCAGCCAGGCCCGCCAATAGGGCATTAAAAGCCATATAGCTGTATGGGGCCCAAAGAAAAGTGGAGGGGGCGTGGCCATATACAAACAGCAGGGGGGGCCCGGGCGCGCTGGCTGTGGGCGGGGCCATTTGGAGCAATGAGGCCCGCCCATTTGGCAGCAGCAGCAGTGGTGGCAGTGTGGCACAGTCACTGTCTAGACTACAGTAGTTCATACGCCGCGCTGCCTGCGCAGCTGACCTGAGTCTCGTCGAGTCGTCGTGACTCGTTATCATCACACCAGCCAGGGGCGGGGCGGGGCCGTCTGTCACACACACTCACACACAGGCTGGGGCTGGCTGGGCAGGCCAGCAAGTACAGGGAACCGCCCAGCCGCCGCCCAGCCACTATTATCCTGTGGGGGCCCCGGGCCTGGCCCGCCCACACCATGCCTTATGCACAGAGGGCCCGCCCAGCCTCTATTAGCCTGTGGGGGCCCGGGATCCCCCCCATTGTTCTCCACCTGCAGAGCAGCACGCTACATAGCTGCTCTGTTCTTACAGGACCTGTGATGATGTCACTTGGAGGGGAGGAGTCAGGGGTCACATGATCAGCTTCTCAGTTGTCATGATGCTGGATGAGGTAAAGTGTATTTGTGGTCAGGATGGATTTACAGTGTGGATGTAGCAGAGCCGAATGTATACGAGGTGTAAGAAGTGGAGCCGTGTGCGTATGAGGTGTACGGAGCGGAGCCACATGTGTGCAAGGTGTACGGAGCAGAGCCACATGTGTACAAGGTTTATGGAGTGGAACAACGTGTACGAGGTGTACGGAGCAGAGCCACTTATGTACGAGGTGTACAGAGCAGAGCCGAGTGTGTACGAGGTGTACGGAGCTGAGCCGTGTGCGTATGAGGTGTACGGAGCTGAGCCACGTGCGTATGAGGTGTACAGAGCAGAGCCGAGTGTGTACAAGGTGTACGGAGCTGAGCCGTGTGCGTATGAGGTGTATGGAGCTGAGCCGCGTGCATATGAGGTGTACAGAGCAGAGCCGAGTGTGTACGAGGTGTACGGAGCTGAGCCGCGTGCGTATGAGGTGTACAGAGCAGAGCCGAGTGTGTACAAGGTGTACGGAGCTGAGCCGTGTGCGTATGAGGTGTACAGAGCAGAGCCGATTGTGTACAAGGTGTACGGAGCTGAGCCGTGTGCGTATGAGGTGTACGGAGCTGAGCCACGTGCGTATGAGGTGTACAGAGCAGAGCCGAGTGTGTACAAGGTGTACGGAGCTGAGCCGTGTGCGTATGAGGTGTATGGAGCTGAGCCGCGTGCGTATGAGGTGTACAGAGCAGAGCCGAGTGTGTACGAGGTGTACGGAGCTGAGCCGCGTGCGTATGAGGTGTACAGAGCAGAGCCGAGTGTGTACAAGGTGTACGGAGCTGAGCCGTGTGCGTATGAGGTGTACGGAGCTGAGCCGCGTGCGTATGAGGTGTACGGAGCTGAGCCGTGTGCGTATGAGGTGTACGGAGCTGAGCCGTGTGCGTATGAGGTGTACGGAGCTGAGCCGCGTGCGTATGAGGTGTACGGAGCTGAGCCGCGTGCGTATGAGGTGTACGGAGCTGAGCCGTGTGCGTATGAGGTGTACGGAGCTGAGCCGCGTGCGTATGAGGTGTACGGAGCTGAGCCGTGTGCGTATGAGGTGTACGAAGCTGAGCCGCGTGTGTACGAGGTGTATGGAGCAGAGCCGCGTGCGTATGAGGTGTACGGAGCTGAGCCGTGTGCGTATGAGGTGTACGGAGCTGAGCCGCGTGCGTATGAGGTGTACGGAGCTGAGCCGTGTGCGTATGAGGTGTACGGAGCTGAGCCGCGTGCGTATGAGGTGTACGGAGCTGAGCCGTGTGCGTATGAGGTGTACGGCGCTGAGCTGTGTGCGTATGAGGTGTACGGAGCTGAGCCGCGTACGTATGAGGTGTACGGAGCTGAGCCGCGTGCGTATGAGGTGTACGGAGCTGAGCTGCATGCGCACGAGGTGTACGGAGCTGAGTTGCATGCGTACGAGGTGTACGGAGCTGAGCCGCGTGCATATGAGGTGTACAGAGCTGAGCCACGTGCGTATGAGGTGTACAGAGCTGAGCCACGTGCGTATGAGGTGTGTGTACCAGTGGTAACCCCCAGCGGATGCCGCTCCCACTCTTATAGTCTCAGCATAGTGCCGGTAGCATTCTTCTCCAGAGTCTCTGATAATAATAAGTAATCGAGATCCGCTGCCATTTTCTGGAAGCTTGTGACCACTGGCTCCAGAGCTCACCTCACCCTCTCAATGGGTGGGGGGCCCGGGGAGAGACCATACATCTCTGTGGCTCCTGCAGACCTCAGCTCACTCCCAGTCTGTGTCCCCCAGCCCTCTGCAGTGCTGTGTATTCTCTTTGTCCTGTATATTGTATATATAACAATTTCCTATGTGATGTATTTGATTTACAAAACTTATTGTCACAGAGTCGACTGCGCTCCAGACCAACACAAACCTGGAAGATCAGATATCACCGAACATCGCAGGGCACAGAGAAGCAGCTGCAGCCATTAAATTAGGTGAGGTAATTAATTTAATGTAGCCGGTAATTTTCATTGTGATGTGCGGCCCCTAAATGATGGTAGAAATTTCCAAATGTCCCTCCAGCAGCAAAAAAGTTCCCCACCCTGTACAAGGTGATGAATAACAGCACCAGTGTTATTCTGCCTCATGTGGCATTTATTGTTCACATCCCTCCACAGCTCTGATAAATAACAATGTATAGAAACAGAAAGAGGTTAATGTGTAATTGGTGAGGACATGGTGCAGAAAGGGAGTTTTTCCAATAGTGGGTGGTGAAACTATGGAAGGTTTGATGGGTGGAGGCGGAGCGTGGGTGGAGGCGGAACCTGGATGGAGGCGGAGTTAGGGTGGAGTCTCAGGGGGGCCCCAAAATTTTGCTAGTAAGGGGCCCCAAAATTTTTAGTGGCAGCCCTGTCAGCAGCAGCCAAAAAACCAAAACCAACACTGCACTTGCAGGATGCAGTCAGACCCCACTATGTAGAGCAAGCCAGGTGCAGGCTGATAAAATCATCTCTACCTACAAAGACATGTGGGAGGTGACTTGCCATGCACATATTGGGCCTGCATAGGACGCCATTCCCACTGATACAAAATGATGAAGAGTGCCTGATAGCTACCCACTGGTCCTTCCACCTGACCAAATGGGCCGCCCAGTACGCGCTGTCTCTGCACCACTAGATGAACAGCTCCCCATGGGGCCCAGCCGCACCCCGCGAAAATGATAAAAAGTGCAAAAAGTTTTTTATGATAAACAAAAAGCCTTTTATATGGGGTATTGGTTCATGTATTGGCCAAGACACTTAAACTCATAATCCATGTCACGGATCCCCATGTTAATGAGTCCTAACAAAATATATACAAAAACTACTTAAAAAGGCAGCATCAGAAAATCTTACCATCAGTAGCCAAAAACCAAAACCAACACTGCACTTGCAGCATGCAGTCAGACCCCATTATGTAGAGCAAGCCCAGGTGCAGGCTGATAAAATCATCTCTACCTACAAAGACATGTTGGAGGTGACTTTCCATGCACATATTGGGCCTGCATAGGACGCCATTCACACTGATACAAAATGATGTTAGGGCTCATGGAGATCTGTGACGTGGATTATGAGCTTAAATGTCTTGGCCAATACTTAAACCAATACCCCATGTAAAAGCTTTTTTTGTTTATCATAAAAAACTTTTTGCACTTTTTATCATTTTTGCGGGGTGCGGCTGGGCCCCATGGGGTGCTGTTCATCCAGTGGTGCAGAGACATCGTACGGGGCTGCCCATTTGGTCAGGTGGCAGGACCGGTGGGTAGTTATCAGACACTCTGCATCGTTTTGTATCAGTGGGAATGGCATCCTATGCAGGCCCAATATGTACAGGGCAAGTCACCTCCCACATGTCTTTGTAGGTAGAGGCGATTTTATCAGCCTACACCTGGGCTTGCTCTACATAGTGGGGTCTGACTGCATCCTGCAAGTGCAGAGTTGGTTTTTGTCTTTGGCTGCTGATGGTAAGATACGGTAGGAGCGCATAGTGCCTGCATTTTGCTGCACTCAGGGACGCTGCGTTCACAGCGCACATCGTGTGCAAATGTGAAACCAGGCTATGCTCCAGGGCCCAGGTGCAATTGCAACCCCTGCGCCTGTTATAGTTACGCCGCTGGTTATTGTATGACGGTTGTAACGTTAGTGAATGCAGAGGATGTACTCACAGGCTGGCCATCTGCAACATGACAAAAAGAACATTTCATAATTTGGGACTGATGTCAGATTTTATATTGGGGCTCAGACATTTTCAGATACATTTCAGATACATCATAGTATGGAAATAAAAACATTAACTAAAATGTATCCACTGAATTGATAGGCTAGGGTCAAACTTGGCAGTCCGTTTTTCTGCCTTTCCAAAAACTGATTCCGTTTTTGGAAAATGCTATGTTTGCATCCCAAAAACGCTATGCTATAAAGGGAACCTAACCCCACAAACTGACCCCCCCGGATCTTTAGACCTGTCCCTGCACCCCCTTTTATCATTTCTAGCCATCCCTTTTGCAGAAAAAATCGATTTTGTAAAGTAGAAAAGAAGTTATATTCACCTCCGTCCTGTGTGAGTTCTCTGTTTCTGAATTAGTCTCAATGGTCTGCCAGTCTGCTGCTCCCTTGTAATTATGCACGCCCCTCTCTGCTTGATGCCTTGCTAAGAGCCTGCCGGGTCATGAAAGGGGCATGGTTAAATCGTGTTATGCCGTTAGCCCCACCCCCATTCATTACACGGCCAGCCTCTTAGCAAGGAAAGAGGGGCGTGCACCTCAAAATCTGTGGCTATGTCCCCACTAATTCAGGCTGTGACTGTGTACTATATCATCTGCCAGTATCATTAAAGAAACTTTTGAGTTGAAGCGGTGTCTGTGCTCCTTTCCTTCGGGGCCCAGAGGGCCTCAGCATCAAAGAGGTGAGGACTACT
The DNA here is from genome assembly GCA_033576535.1 of Allobates femoralis. Taxonomy (NCBI): domain Eukaryota; kingdom Metazoa; phylum Chordata; class Amphibia; order Anura; family Aromobatidae; genus Allobates; species Allobates femoralis. Next base: position 505,351,049 of record JARQOC010000004.1, read on the forward strand.
ACTCCCCTCATCCACCCCCGCTGTCCTGAGGTAAAGCTCTACCTGTGGAGAGCTGTACTACTGTGAGCTGCACCTCCATCACCTCAGCGGCCGGCCGCAGCACTTGTATCCACGTTACCAGGTACCACAGTTGGTGTCACGTTACCGTTTCCCCATCCATCGTCATCATCCCCCATCATCCACACCATTGAGGGTCCAAGGCACAGTACCGGGAACCAAAAAGCAGTGATCCCCCATTGAAGTAACCATCAGTCCCGGTATCCGAGTACCCCCCTACCCTGTCGACTCACCTACATCTGGGCCTAATAGTGCCTCCTGCACCTACTACCCAGGTGTAACGTATGTTACATATGTAGCACAATATTGCGAGCTACAAGGATTCTGCAACCACACTGGTGCATGCGAATGCAGGTTCTTTCTAAATCTCAGGCAAATAAATTTCTTATAAGATTGGGTTAACTCAGTCCACGGTGAACATAAGGTACAGAAGTAAATATCCTCTTTGTGACACCAAAATGTTAGATTTAACATACATCACATCTGAGTAGTGGGTGCAGGAGGCACTATTGGGCCTGGATGGTTGTACCAAGTGGTGCTGTGGTTTTTCTGCGGTGTCGTACAGTTTTGGGTTTCATGGTGCTCCTACCTCATTCCTGGCTAACAAGAAAGTTTCCGATACATCTTGGTATGGTAAATAAATATATTAACTAAACTTTATCTACTGAATTGATATACATTTGGCTCTTCAGAGAGGAAAAGGACTTGAACTCTAGTGCTATGTATTAGAAGTAGTAATCCTAAAAGTCAATATTAACCCTATAATGAGCCTTGCCATATGACTTAGGATAAAAGCTAAACCAGAATCTCAATTTGCAGACACAGTGTTTTGCGGGGTTTCATTCCATAACGTGGCAGTACAGTTGAAATAGTCTTCCTTACTGAAGATGTAATTTGAATATTTAGTTTCCTAGAGAAGCATTGCATGGCTTATAACCCTCCTTACACTAGCATGCCTTGCATGTCACTCGCCAATAGAAGAAACACTACATCTTATATCCTATATCAATATCACAGGGTTTTAGTGATGAGCGAGCCCAAACTGTAAAGTTCGGTATCTATACCCGGACATCTAGTGTCTATGCATGGACCCCAAACACAAACTTACTGTTTAGGTTAATATTTGGTTAAGGGATCTGCAAAAGGAAGTAAAATAGTGATTAACCAGTTAAATCCCACTTACTGTGCTTCCTGTCCCCTCTCACACTTTCCTCTGGGTGCACTCATTAAGCCTCATACATGTTCACTGTTTCCCTAAACACCAAGTTTCTGTGATAGCATATGTGATTAGTTGTCATACACACACTTATGAAAAAAAAAAATAATAATTGGAAAAAATGTATGGGGTTCCTAGTATTTTGATTCTCAGTGCAGATAAAGAGGACAACTATGGCCTGCAACCTACCCAGCTGTGTGCTTTATATTGGCTTGGTATCAAAATACCGGGGACCCTACTCCATTTTGTTTTTATTATTTAAAGCAATAGTAAAAAAAAAGACTAGAAGTCCCCCTCAACTTTTATGCCTAGCTAAGATAAATCAAACAGTTGGGGATTGGTTTTCTCAGCCTGGGGAGGCCTATGATTAATAGACACTCCCCAGGCTAAAAATAGTAACCCACAGCCAACCCAGAATTTGGCCCATTAATTAGATGCACCAAATGCTGTTGCTTAGCCGACTCTTGCCAAGTATCCTGATGCAGTGTCAATTGGGCTAAAGGGTTAATGATAGCTGTGATTTGTCAAAAAATCACAGCTGACATCAAACCCTAGGTTAGTAATGGGTAGGGGTCCATGAGACCCCTCATAACAAACCTGTAAGTCAAAGAAATAAACACAAATGCTGAAAAATCTTTTATTTGAAATATAAAACACAAACCCTCTTTGACCCCTTTATTAACCCCATACACGCCTGCTGATCCGAAGTAGTACAACATATGATGTCCCATGACAAATTCAGTTCTGCTACATCCCTGTGGCTGCTGTGATGAAAAACACAACCTTTTGCTGCAGCTTCAGGGACCACAATGGCTACAGTGGGAAAGCCTTGGGTTGTGAGAAATGGTGACTTCACTAGGAGGGGTTCCCCTCTGCCATCAGTGAACTCTGTTGAACCCATTGCTGGATTGTCGGATTGTGGAACATGGCGGCATAGCTGGTGAGTGTGCAGGGGGAAGCAGTGCATATGTATGAGGCTTCATGAGCAAACCCAGAAGCAAGTGGGAGAGTGATACAGAAACATGTATGTAAGTATGTAAGTATGTACATGTAAGTATGATTTAACTGCTTAATCACCATTGTGTTTCCTTTTGCAGCTCCCCTAGTCACTATTTTATAGCTTCAGGTTTCCATAGATTTATATGGAGTCTGGGGTCCAAGCTCAGGTTCTGGTAAAGGCCGAACCTGAATCCAGATTTTTTTTTAAGTCTGTCCAGATCTTGTAAACCCAAACATCTGTGGGTTCACCCATTTCTATAGACTTTACACCTACCTTTCAGATATTCATGTCATATCATGTGCTGAGCTGTGTGGGTAGAAGCAAGAGCTCCAGCCAATGTAATTGTGTATTTCTCCAGGCCCCTTCCACGACAGCATAGGAGGTTGCCTCTCCACGCCCTATTAGGGACAGAAAGCACAAGAGAGGTTAAAAGGACCCTCCCACCTCCCCTTAGCCAGTGTCTTTCCTGTCCCCATGGGGCATGGAGAGGTTTCTCCTAGGCTGTAGGGGGCCGGCAAACTACAGCTTACCATTATGCTGCCGGACAGCTTTGGTCGGGCCTCGGTTCCTCCTCTGCTGGTCCCATGGCTGGAGATGTGGGCCCTCCACCTGGCCCTCCAGATCCCGGTGGGGTGATGCGGGCCATGGCATCCCCCAGCTGGCGGCCTCACTCTGTGCAGCCCGCCGGCTGATTCCCGCGCACTGCGCGCTGCCCCGTGACCGGAAGTGACGCGGTGAGGGCGGGACTTCCGGTCGTGCGCGCGCGCTCCCCGCTGGGAGCGCGTCTCTTCCGGATTCCGGCGGTGGAATCCTGCGGGGCAGCGTGCGGGCACGTTTCCAATGGCGGCCTGCCCTGGACCTGGTGCGGGAGGCAGGGGTTGTATTGCCGCTGGGGGGGCAGGCCTTCCTACTTAAAGGCTGCCCTGAAGTCTGCACATGGTAAGGTTACTGTATGCCTGTATTGCCATGTCTTCTCCCGCATCTGCGGAGCCTAGTGGTCCCCCTGCCCCAGTAAGTGTGGTGTACAGGGGGGGGTCCTTTCCTGCTGGGGTGGCTTTGTGGCTGATGGCTCCTGGTCCTGTGTTTGTGTTTTCCAGGACAAGCCAGCCCCTAAGAAGTCTATTAAATGCCCTGTCTGCAGTAAGAAGCTCCCTGCTGCATGGGATAAGAAGCTGTGCCAGACTTGCACGGATAAAGTGGTTAGGGCTGAGCACCCTAGCCTGGTTGATGACTTGAGGGCCATGGTCAAGCAGGAGATTCAAGCTTCCCTGGCCTCTCTTTCACCTGTGTCTTCAGTTGCTGGACCTCCCTCCCCTAAGAGAAGGAAGCTTCAGGCTACCCCGCCAGACATGGAGGACCCGAACCCTAACCCTGACTCCGACTCTGAGGGCCCCGAGGACTCCGCTGCTGCTCCTTCGGCGGATCTCCGTAGATTTTTATTCCCCTCTGATGACCTAGGGGATCTTATTGGGGCAGTCCGGAGCACTATGGGGTTAGAGGAAGTTCTTACACCCTCATCTGTCCAGGATGACATGTTTGCGGGCCTCCGATCAGCTAAACAGACGGCGTTTCCGGTACATTCTACTCTCCTGGACCTCATCTCCCAGGAATGGGAATTCCCTGAGAGGAGAGTCAAAAGTGATCTCTCTCGCCGGTTTCCGTTGGAGCCTTGCGAGATCCAATGGGATGTGCCAAAGGTAGACGTGCAGGTTGCCAAAGTGGCCAAAAAAACTGCGCTTCCCTTTGAAGACACATCCCAGCTCAAAGATCAGCTAGACCGGAAGATTGAGGGCTTTATGAGGCGCTCCTGGGAGGCGTCCTCAGCCTCTATGCAGGCGAATATTGCCTCCACGTGTGTGTCCAGATCACTTCTTAAGTGGATGGACCAGCTGGAGGCTCATATTTCGCAGGGTACCCCTAGGGAGGATCTCCTGGAGTCTCTTCCGTTGCTTCGGAAGGCGACTTGTTTTCTCGCAGATGCTTCTGCGGATTCGGTCCGTTTAGCAGCCAGGACGTCTGTCCTCTCTAACTCTGGTAGACGGGCTTTGTGGCTAAGGTTGTGGAGTGGGGATTCCACTTCAAAACTGAAGCTATGCTCCCTCCCGTTTAAAGGGGGGATGGTGTTTGGTCCTGCCTTGGAGGAGATCCTAGAAAAAGCAACCGACCGCAAGGCCCTCCCTGAGCAGAAGCCCGTCCGCCAGCGGCCCTTTCGTTCCTCGGTGCCTCAGGCCTCCCAGCCCAAAGGCAAGGGCAAGACGGGTCGCTGGAGTTACCAGAAGGGGAGAGGGGAGAATATTCTTGTCCCCTCCCATAGGTCCCAGCCCTCCGATAGGCAATGACTCGATCCCGGTGGGGGGTCGCCTGGCGGCCTTCCTCCCGCAGTGGAGAGAGGTCACCACTTCACAGTGGGTGTTGAACATCATCTCCAGGGGTCTCCTCATCGAGTTTGTGTCAGAACCCCCCTCGGGTCTTCAGGTCACTACACTGCCTTCCAGGGCGGCTCAGGATGTCCTGTACTGCAAAGTTCAGGACATGCTGCTTGCCAACGTGGTCTCTCCCGTTCCGGTTTCGGACACAGGATTGGGTCACTACTCCCGTCTCTTCCTAGTAAAAAAGCCGTCGGGCGATTTTCGGGTGATAATCAACCTGAAACGCCTCAATCGATATGTCCGTTACCGGCGTTTGAAGATGGAGTCTGTCAGGTCGGCGATTCCATTAATCGGCTATCATCATCAGATGGCTACCATCGATCTGCGGGATGCTTACTTCCATGTTCCTATACATCCTCGCCACCGTCGGTTCCTCAGGTTTGCGATTGTGCGCAACAGGGAGATTCTCCATTTCCAATTCAATGTCCTTCCCTTCGGCATCTCCTCAGCTCCCAGGGTCTTCTCGAAGATTATGGCAGAGGTAGTGGCCTTCCTGAGGGGTCGGGGCATTTGTCTGGTGCCATATCTGGACGACTTTCTTCTTGTCGCTCCATCAGTGTTGACCCTCCAGTGGGGTGTGGCGGAGTCCCTCAGGGTGCTGAAGTCATTGGGCTGGATCCCCAATCTTCAGAAGACCCAGCTCCAGGCATCGTCCAGACGGAGGGTTCTCGGGGTCCTGTTGGACTCCGACGCTCAGGCTTCTTTTCTCCCGGAGGACCATGGGCTGCTGCTGCAGACCAAGGTTTCCGCTCTGTGTCGGATGTCCGCTCCCACGCTGCGGACGACGATGTCGGTGCTGGGGTCTATGACCTCTTGCATCCCCTCGGTCATGTGGGCTCAAGCTCACTCCCGCTCACTTCAAGCCCATGTCATTTCCCGCTGGGACGGCCTGCCTTCTTCCCTCAACAGGAGGTTTCGTCTTTCGGGTCTTGCCACCTCATCCCTCCGCTGGTAGCTGGATTCCCGAAACTTGCGGAGAGGGGTGGCCTGGGATCAGTTCCCGGTTGTCACTCTCACTACGGACGCCAGCCAGAGGGGGTGGGGGGCTGTCGTTGCCCGCACCCCGTTTCAAGGGCTGTGGCCTCGGTTGATCAGGGCTCGCTCGTCCAATTACAGGGAGTTGCGGGCTGTGGAGGAAGCCCTCCTGGCTGCTGCCGATCTGCTACAGGGTTCCCACGTTATGGTATATTCGGACAACATCTCCACGGTGGCTCACCTTCGTCATCAGGGAGGGACTCGATCCAGGGCTCTGGGGTCGGTGTCCTCTCGAATATTTTCCTGGGCGGAACGGTGCCTCCTGTCTCTTTCCGCGGTCCACCTGAAGGGGTCTTTGAACGTTCAGGCGGACTTTCTCAGCTGCACAGACCTTCATCCGGGTGAATGGAGTCTGGATCAGGCCGTTTTCTGCTCCCTGGTGGCCCGATGGGGTGCTCCGAATGTCGACCTCTTCGCCTCCAGCACCAATCGCAAGGTCGCGGCATACTTCTCCCTAGATCCTCGGGACGACGCTGTGGGGGTGGATGCCTTTTCTCAGCCTTGGGACTTCCATCTGGCGTATGCCTTCCCTCCGATTCCCCTACCTGGCCAAGGCCTTGCGGAAGGTCAGAACGGACGGGGTTCCAACGATCCTGGTGGCTCCGTTATGGCCACGACGGAGCTGGTACAATTTAATTGTGTCTCTTCGGGTCGACGGTCCTGTGGTTCTGGGAGCGGATCCCAGTCTCCTGTCGCAGGGTCCGGTGTTTCATCCAGATCCCCGGAGGCTCAGCTTAGCTGCTTGGCTTCTGAGGCCCGTGTGTTGAAGTCACAGGGCTTGTCTGCCAAAGTGGTGGCGACCTTGCAACAGAATCGTAAACCAGTCACCAATGCTATCTACAATAAGATCTGGAAGAGATTCTCCTCCTGGTGTGGTCCTCAGCCTCCTGATCCCCTCCATCCTAATGTCTCTCGGATTTTGGATTTCCTCCAGGCGGGGTTGGACCTTGGACTTCGGCCTAGCACATTGAAGGTCCAGGTTTCCGCTCTCAGCTCCGTTTTTGATGCGGATTTGGCCGCCCATCACTGGATTCGCAGGTTCATGGTGTCCGCCTCTAGGATTCGTCCACGGATTAAGGTTCTTGCTCCCGCCTGGGATCTCAATGTGGTCTTGACTGGATTGTCCCGTCCCCCATACGAACCTTTGTTGTCCTGTGATGTTCGTCTGCTGTCTCATAAGGCAGCTTTTCTGGTGGCTATTACGACCGCCCGCCGGGTGGGAGAACTCCAAGCTCTGTCCATTCGGGAGCCTTATTTGACGGTCCGTGACGACTGCATCGTCCTTCAGCTGGACCCTTCTTTTCTCCCCAAGGTGGTCTCAGATTTTCACCGCTCCCAGTCCATTGTCCTGCCCTCTTTTTGTCAGTCTCCTCGTTCTCCAAAAGAGGAGGAGTTCCACTCGTTGGACGTTCGCAGGATTGTGCTTCGCTACCTGGAGGTTACGGCGCCCTGGTGAGTTGATCACAACCTTTTTGTCCAGCCCTTTGGTCCCAATAAGGGCAGGAAGGTGGCGAAGTGCACCATTGCAGGCTGGATAAAGCGGGCCATTGCCGCGTCTTACCTGTCTCAACATCTGCCGATTCCTTCTGGATTTACTGCCCACTCCACCATGTCTACCTCGGTCTCCTGGGCTGAAAAGGCGGGGGCTTCTCCGGAGCAGATCTGTACTGCTGCTACATGGTCCTCCCTGCATACGTTCACTAAACATTATCGTTTGGACCTAGGTTCTACCAGGGATTTGGCCTTTGGCAGGAAAGTCCTGCAGGCTGTGGTCCCGCCCTAGGTTTGTATTCGTTGGTATTCCTCCTATGCTGTCGTGGAAGGGGCCTGGAGAAAATAGAATTATTCTTACCGTTAATTCGGTTTCTAGGGCCCTTCCACGACAGCACCTAATTCCCTCCCTTTATTTCCTTGGTTTTTTCATGGAATGCTCTGTCTTGCTTTGGTCATGCTATGGTTCTTTGTAAGACACTGGCTAAGGGGAGGTGGGAGGGTCCTTTTAACCTCTCTTGTGCTTCCTGTCCACTCCGAACTGTCCTCTCACCTCTCCTCGTGCTCCCACTTCGACCGCCTACAGTCCGGCTTCCGACCCCTCCATTCCACCGAAACAGCCCTGACCAAAGTCACCAACGACCTACTGACCGCCAAGAACAAACACTACTACTCCATCCTGCTACTCCTTGACCTGTCTGCTGCCTTCGACACGGTTGACCACTCCCTTCTTCTCAGGATCCTGGAATCCCTTGGCATCACCCACCTTGCCCTCCCTGGATCTCCTCATACCTAGCGGACCGGACCTTCAGCGTCTCCCACTCCCACACCTCCTCCTCACCCTACCCCCTTTCTATCGGAGTCCCCCAAGGTTCGGTCCTGGGACCCCTACTTTTCTCCATTTACACTCTCGGCCTAGGGCAACTCATCGAGTCCCATGGCCTCCAGTACCACCTCTACGCCGACGACACCCAAATCTACCTGTCCGGCCCCGACATCACCTCCCTACTCTCGAAAATCCCTCAATGCCTTTCCGCCATCTCATCCTTCTTCTCTGCTCGCTTCCTTAAACTCAACATGGACAAAACTGAATTCATAGTCTTCCCCCAAGAAATTCCACCCCACCTCCCAACCTATCCATCTGCGTCAACGACTGCCCCCTCTCCCCAGTCCCCCAAGCCAAATGCCTCGGGGTAATCCTTGACTCCTCCCTATCCTTCAAACCCCACATCGAGGCCCTCACCACATCCCTCCGGCTCCAGCTCAAGAACATCTCACGGATCCGCTCCTTCCTCACCCACGACACCGCTAAAACACTCATCCATGCTCTTATCATCTCCCGCCTTGACTACTGCAACCTCCTTCTCAATGGCCTCCCGGCTAACTCCCTCACACCTCTCCAGTCTATCCTCAACTCCGCTGCCCGACTCATCTATATGTCCTCCCGCTACTCCCCTGTCTCCCCCCTCTGCCAAGCCCTTCACTGGCTCCCCGTCTCCAAGAGATCCCAATTCAAAACACTAACCATGGCGTACAAAGCCATACACAACCTGGCTCCACCATACATCTCCGACCTGGTCTCCCGATACCTACCCTCACGCAACCTCCGCTCCTCCAAGAACTCCTCCTCTGCTCCCCCCTCATCACCTCTTCGCACAACCGAGTCCAGGACTTCTCCCGGGCATCTGCCTTACTCTGGAACTCCCTACCCGAACACGTCAGACACTCTCCTACCCTGAGTAGCTTCAAGTGTCACCTGAAGACTCACTTGTTCCGTCAAGCCTACAACCTGCCATGAGACCCAGGCGAACACCCCATACCTGACATTCCCCCATCCTACTGTATCCTAACCCACCCCTCATAGACTGTGAGCCCTCGTGGACAGGGTCCCTGCCCCTCCTGTACCTGTACGTCCTGATCGCCTAGATTTAGTGTACTTGTTCTTGTCTCCCTCAACCTCATGTAAAGCGCCATGGAACCTAATGGCGCTATATAAATAAATAATAATAATAATAATAATAATAATAATAATAATAGGGCGTGGAGAGGCAACCTCCTATGCTGTCGTGGAAGGGCCCTAGAAACCGAATTAACGGTAAGAATAATTCTATTTTTCAATCAGGGTTTATCCAGGTTTTGCTTTTGTCAACCCAACTCCAAACATTAAATAATTTACCTGATAACACATTCTGCACAATACTGTAGAAAATAGTGATATTACCTACTGGCTATCACAGTGCAAAGCTTTTTTTTTTTCCTGTAGCAGTGTAACTGCACTTACAGAAAGTTTTGAAATAAAAATTGATATCATAAAGACTAGTGAGAAGTTTTGGATCAGTATCAAAGTGTAAAAAACACCACTGATCTCTAAAATGAGAAAGAAGAATCTCCCAAATGGATTTATTATAGACATTCTACTGCTCGTGTCTATCAGAGAGGAGCAACACTCAGGTGATACCATGTACTTCTTTTATTTTTCGAGATTGGTTTGGGTCTTAGGATGCCAGTACCTCACCAATGAAAAGGTTTGATTAGTGATAAGCGAATATATTTGGCACAATTTGTCACTTGCAGGAATATTAAGATATTTGGGATAATCGTTACTCGCTGAGTGTTTTGGTATTCTCCTTGTGAGTTTCAAGTCCCCTCCCCGCATGCTTGGTGCCTTATTTTTAGTCATTTAACATCCAGGGATTTCCTTCCAATCACAATGAAGCCATAGCTATCTTTGCTTCTGGCATTACTGTGATTGACAGGCATAGTGAAAAAAATAGTGAAAAATAAAATATGTGCGGCCCCCCTGCTATTTGTGATAACCAGCGTAGGTAAAGTAGACAGCTGCAGGCTGAAGCCCCCTGCTGTGTGCTTTTTATTGGCTGGTGACAAAAAGTAAAGGCTCTCTAATGACATTTAAATTATTAAATTGAATAATAAAAAAATTATATGGGCTCCTGACAATTTTTGATTATCAGAGCAGATGAAGAAGGCAGCTAGGGACTGCTATTCTCAAGCTGAGCAGGTCCATGGTTATTGAGTTCTCCTCAGCCTTAAAATAGCAGCCTGCAGTTGCCCCACAATTGATGCATCCATTAGATTTGCCAGTTGTTGGCGCTTTACTTGTCTTATCCTGATTGCATTGGGGTTATGTCAATTGGGTTATTGTATGGGGTTGTTTGTGATTTGTCAAAAATTACACCTCCATCAAGACCTAGGTTGCTAATGGAGAGGTGTCTGGGAGACCCCCATTACAAACACTGTAAGGTAAAAGGATAAGATCACAAACACACGCAGTCAGACAGTCTGGCACTGATTTCACATGGGGTTCCATCTTGCAGCTCCCATGCTGCCCTTAGTGTTTCCCAGAGGTAAGCGGTCATGTGTTCTAAAGTCACCGGATGTAGCAGAACTTGGATCATCATGGGACAGTCCTGCCACTGTTGGACTGCTGCCATGTCATGCAGTCCGACAATCTGGCATTGAGTTTACCAGCAGTCAAAGCTGGTGGCTCCAACAGAGTGTATCATGAGAACTGCCAGAAGTAACCTCAAGTAAATTAGTGCTGAACTGTTGGACTGCATTACCACCATGACACACAGTCCGGCAATGACTCCACCTGAGGTCACAGCTGGCAGCTCACACAAAGAGTACAATGAGAACCACCAGAGGTAACCTCAGGTGAACTTAATGCCAAACTGAAAGACTGCACTGCCGCCATGACGTGCAATCAGACAGTCTGAAACTGAGTTCACCTGAGGTCACTGTCATTTTTGGCAGCTCCCGCACTGCTCTCAGTGTTTCTCAGAGGCTGCCGTGAGCATTCACATGTTCTAATATGACTGCTCACCATGGTGTCAGGATGTAGCAGAGCCAGGATCATCGTGGGATGTCATGTTGAACCTGTGGGGCTGTTTTTTGGGGTAAATAAACTGGCAAGGAGGGTGTGTTTTTTTATAATTTAAAGTCAAGAATTTCTGTTTGTGTTTTTTTTTTCTTCTTACTTAAAGGGTTGGAAATGGTCTTCATGACAGCTGTGATATTTGACAAATTAAAGCTGACATCAACCCTATGTATTATCCCAATTGCCTCCGCCCCAGGGCAATTGGGATGAGTCTGGTAAAGTGCCACAATTGACTCATCTAATGGATGTCCCTATTGTGGTGCAGCTGTGGGCTTTTATTTATAGGTTACAAAGGCACAAAAAGGACAATCTCTGCCTGAAAATACCAGTCCCCAGCTGTCTGCTTTATCTGTGCTGGTTATCAAAAATGGGCCAGAGCCCACATTATTTGTTATTATTTATCTTGATAATTTAGAAAGAAAACTGCAGGGGGAAGCCTCTATTTCTAATAACCAGACAAGATAAAACACACAGCTGCAGCCAACAACTGACCACTTTACCTGTTCTAATTATCACAAATATGTGGGGGACCGCACATCAAAGTGACGTAATACTCTGACAACATTATTCTCAGAAACCAGCTGTGAGTCAAAGATGCAATAAGACATATTATAAATGCTGTTCCCATTTAATTTCAACACTTTTCCATGCATTTTAGTCTTTTTACAGGCCTCCCAGACCTCATGGACGGGGCCGCCAAAACTTGTTCGAGTTTCCTATTAAATTGCATTGGATTTGTTGTTTGTGACGAATACAAGAATAGTATGAAATATGCACTGTGTAACGTGTATTGTTATGGACCTTTGTACTAGACAATAATAGGCCAGAATAAGAAAGGGGTTAAGAAAAGTTTTTTTTGTCCTGGCATCTCAATTTTAGCTTGAAAGAAAAGAGACAATAACCTTTTTTTTCTTCTACAAAACGCCTGTAAACATTGTCTACAAAGTTTTACTGTATACTAAACATATTTTCTTGTGTAGAAAACCTTCAAAACTGCAATTTTTTATTGAGGTGATGCATATTGAGTTTTTAGATTTAACACTTTTAAACACACAATGATGTATTTACAAAACTGCTAGATAAAAGCAATGAGAAATGCCCTTGTATAATCGCTAATGACACAAATCTACCTACACATTCCTCTCTTTCTGTTATTTTATTTCCACTCGTGTAGTTTCTTGTCAGCTATTTTATTGGATTTGTTGAAAACCTTCACAAAAACAGCATTTAAAAGTTAACTGAATCAAAGGGAGAAAAATGTGTTTTACCAAGGAAAAATAGCAGCAATCATTATTCAATACGTTTGGAAATCAAGAGCGGCAAGAAAATATATGAGGTGTCTGCTACCATTGGTCAACTGAGAAATAATGATTTATTGTATTTTAATATGCACGACTTCCCAGTGAAGCAAAACAGAGCGTTAGAATGAATGGACTGGAACTATAACAAGTGAAAGCTCAGCTTTACAAGGAAACAATTTTTAAGGCCTGGAATTATAGTGAAATATGGAGTGTTTTCTGGAATTCCACATGTCAACATTCATGTTTACAAATTAGGAATATAGAAAAAAAAGAATATGTTTTATTTTCTCCTGAGTTGGGTTCAATTGCTCAATGTAATGATTTGCAGAATAGACTGCCTGGAACAGAGTGTAAGTAACTGTTCTCTTATTAAAAGTAGCCTTATGCCTAAAGTAAACATATGGCGCCATACAACTTCTAAATATTTAGGGTTCAAAGTATATCTGTGTGTGTTCTATTTTTTTAAAATGTCCAATTATTATACCTTGCATCTGGTCTGGTTGTGTGTGTTTCTGTTTCTTCTAATATTTTTTTATACCATGTCTGAGAAGGAGACGTGAGACGTCTTGAAAGCTTGCTTTGTAACATCAATTACTTTATTGTTGTGAGTAGCGATGAGCGAGTAGCAAAATATTCACACTCACTATAATTGTAATGAGTACTTTTTAATACTCGCATATTCGTCCGAATACCGAGTCTAATGTTAGTCAATTAGTGATAGGCTCCGCCCACAGACTTCCGCTATAAAATGAGTCTTTCCAGGACAGGGCAGAAGACTAAGCCTTTCAACGGTTTCAAAGTCTAATACCCCTTGCTTGTGCCCCCCAGACTAAGACTAAGGCTGGTTTCACATTGCGGAGCAGTCTCTGATTTTGGGTACAGCAAAAAATCGGATAGAATCAGATCAGTGACAAATCGTATTGAAATTGAGCTCCATTCCGTGCTCATAGGGATAAATGGTGGCCAAATCCGATCCGTGCCTGCCCGTTTTACAATGGACAGCCACGGATGGCCAAAAAACACTATGTGAAACCAGCCTAACATTTGATCTGCTCTTTCTGATGTGCCAGATCACTTTCTGTACAGGAAGGGAGCTGGTAACTTGTGTCAGATCAATAACGATTGACACATGGCTTATGAGCAACAGCGATACTTGCCAAGTAACGAGTATCGCGAATACTGTACTATTCGAGTGAGTAGCGAATAGCAAAAAATACACTCGCTCAACACTAGTTGTTAGCCATTAAAAGTTATCACAACTATAAGATTATTATTTTCTTTCTCCCACTGAGAGCAATCAATCTTTCTTCTATTTTATAAATAGAAATATATAAGCTCCATATTACAATCTCCCAAAATGTTCTGTGGACATGAGTCTTCTGTATGCCTGGCACTTTACTTAGAGGGTACAATGGGAATGAACTATTATTGCATTTGTGGATAATACCTTGACTATACAGTGAAGCAAAGTGTGAGTCTATTTCTCCATTTTATAGTGACCCCACTCTAGTGACTGGTGGATATTAAATCTCTAAATATATTTTTTGATGCAGCGGTTTGATAGAAATATTTAACAAATTGACAGCTATGATCAATGGTTCAGAGAACATCCTGATTAAGAGACATTTTCGCTCTTTCTCTCCTTCAGTGCATTTTAACCTTGCAGTTGATTTGAAAACGAAAGATTTTTATTCCCAACCTTAGAAAATATACATATTATATAGCTGATGCACTTTCTTGTTCAAAGGTGATGTGAACAGGAGTTCAATGATTGTGGTAGCCAAGGTGGAACAGTGGCCTAACTAAGATGGTAGTTTGTCCTACATCATCATAAGTCTGGATTAAATGTATATAGCAGTGTGGGGCGTAGGTGTATGGTGAGAGAATTTAATGAGGGAGTAATTATTACTGGCTTCTTGCAAATATCTGGAGCAGCAGGAATACAGTAATAGGGCTGATGAAGAGTATCTTCAGACATCTTTTAACAGAAGGAGGGAAAGAGAATGCCGTGTGATAGGAAAAAAAGGCCAGGAAAGAAAAGATGCTTGAAAATAGGCTTATGAAGGGGGCCTAACAGGAGTGTCAATAGGATAGGGTCCCAGGGATTCAACATTTAGTGGGTGGATCCCCCTAGTTCCAGGGATAAGGGTCCTGCTGTGCAATGAGACCACAGTGATATGTTGTTTATAACGAGTAAGGATAAAGCATGTGTCCTGGGGAGTTTGACTGGGGTGGTACACCTGTCAAACTGTAACACAGGGGTCCTAAGGCGAGATCAAGGAGGCCAGACACCTCCCATGGAGCATTCAATTCAAATCAGACTGCCTCAGCTAAAATGCCAGTGAAATGCCTGAATTACACGCCGCCACATCGTGGCAACATGCACAATTGTGTCCAATACCTGGCGGTGTCTACCTTCCTGTGGCTGCGTGTAAATGTACCATAAATGAATCAGAAATACACTCTATACATTGTTAATGTGGTAAATGACAGAAGCAAAATGCACTTCCGCACGTTGAAAACATGAGGAGAGGACAATATGGCACAGCATGTGAAGCTAATGGTATGCGCATGCTATCCAGTAACTATATTACTTCATAGTAATGATTAAAATCTAAATATAAACAGCTAATAGTGATTGAAAGAAAAGAGGCATTGAGAGAACCTAGTGAAAATTGTACATGTCACAATTCACTGTATGGAGTGTGTAGCTTAATAAGAGAAATGAGCACTAATGCACTTTTTGTAATATATTATTAGCATGAAA
Source organism: Allobates femoralis (assembly GCA_033576535.1). Lineage (NCBI taxonomy): Eukaryota > Metazoa > Chordata > Amphibia > Anura > Aromobatidae > Allobates > Allobates femoralis. Next base: position 505,366,243 of record JARQOC010000004.1, read on the forward strand.
AGAAATGAATGTAACAGCATAATGATATCAATTGAGATCTAATATGTAAAGTTTATATCACCCTGGTCAGAAAGGCTAGAGGAAGGGTTTCCACACCTGAAACGTTGCTGCTGTGCCCATGCTGTAATACAAAATAAACCTTTTTTCACCGAAAGAAGGATTGGAGTGCTGCAACTTCATTTATATAACGTGTATATATATATATATATATATATATATATATATATATATATATATAATATAATATATATATAAAGCTGAATGTGTGTGTGTATGTATGTATGTGTGTATGTATATCCGGGATTGGCATCTACACCGTCGCAACTACAGCCACAAAATTTTGCACAGTCACACGTCTGGACCCCGAGAGCGTCATAGGCTATGTTGTGAGGTGAAATTTTAACCCTGCGTGTTCCAGTTCACCAAACAATTTTGCCCCATCTACATAATGGGGAAAAAGTGACAGTTACCAATTGAATGAGAGGGGCTTAATGACAGCACCAAAAACTAACAGCATATACCAGCATATAGTCACTAAGGTGGGGCCCCAACTTGGGATATTCACCACGCACGGGGACATGTATACACACCACACGCACACAAAGAGTAACAGCAAGTGTATAGTCTCTAAAGTGCAGCCCCAACATTGGATACTCACCACGCACCCGAACAAACACACACACACCACAAAGAGACACACACAGCACAGAGACACACACCCCCAAGGACACACACACACACACACCCTATAGCGACACATGTACTCACCCCACAGGGACACACACACCACAAAGAGACACACACAACACAGACACACACACACACACCACACACCCTCCCCCCCACAGGGTCACATACACATAGCCACCCTATAGGGACACATGTACTCACCCCACAAGGACACACACACCACAAAGAGACACACACACACACCACACAGACCCCCCCCACAGGGACACACACACACACACACACACATACACACCCTATAGGGACACATGCACTGACCCCACAGGGACACACACACCACAAAGAGACACACACAACACAGACACCCCACACAGACACCCCCCCCACAGGGACACACACACATACACACCCTATAGGGACACATGCACTCACCCCACAGGGAAACACACACACCACAAAAAGACACACACAACACAGAGGCAGACACACCACCCCCCCCCCACAGGGACACACACACATACACACCCTATAGGGGCACATGCACTCACCCCACAGGGACAAACACACACATACACCACAAAGAGACACACACAACACAGAGACACACACCAAACAGACCCCCCCCACAGGGACACACAAACATGCACACCCTCTGGGACACATGCACTCACCCCACAGGGACACACACACCACAAAGAGAAACACACAACAGAGACACACACACCACACAGACCTGCCCCCACAGGGACACACACACATACACACCCTATAGGGGCACATGCACTCACCCCACAGGGACACACACATACACACCCTATAGGGACACATGCACTCACCCCACAGGGACACACACACCACACAGACAGATACAGATGTGCACAAATAACATGGGACTCTATGGTACCGGATTGCACCGGGCCGGGGCAATCAGGGAGAATCCGGTTTGAACTCATGGAATAGTAGCAAGTAGACTCGCTCATCCCTAGTCCTATCAGCAAGAGGACCTTGCCGGAAAGGTTAAAATAGACATTTTTATATTTTGGACACTTTCTTTTACTTAAAGAAAGTGTCCAAAACATAAAAATGTCTATTTTAACCTTTCCGGCAAAGTCCTCTTGCTGATAGGACCTGTGGTGATGTCAGCTATAGCGGGAACTTCGGTTATGTGACCGGAGTTCCCGCGAAAACTGACGTCACCACAGGTCCTACCAGAAACAGGACCTTGCCGGACCCATCGGTAGACCGCCGGACAGGTGAGCATACATTTTTTTTTATTTTTAACACTTTATTTTGCTTAATTTCACTTCCACAATGTTTGTATATACATTGCGGAAGTGAAACAGCACCACATAGCTGTTTATTTAGTGTTCAGGGGTGTTTGACGGTGTTCGACGAGCATTCGACGAACATTTGTCGAACACCCCGCCGATTTGACGAATCAAATCGAACACGAACACTAGGGTGGTGGCTCATCTCTAGCGGTGACGTCAGCACAGTCACACTCGCGCTTCCGGGATTTAATCTCCTGTGCTCGGCTGTGCTCGGCCATAGCAGATAATGGGGGCACCGAGCGCAGGTGAGCGCAAGAGCTGTGCATCTATGCGCCTATGTGCTTGCCTGCACTTGCCTGTAAATGCACCTGCGATGGCATTTGCGCTAGCACAGGGCAGGCAGGGCAGGCAAACGCAGGGGCTGCATAGGTGTGAAGGTGTGAAAAGGGCCTAACAATTTTATTAGCAAGATATTATCATTAGAGGAATACTAAACCTGGTGCCGTGTAGTCCTCCATATTCATTACTTCTATTTAAACATGCCCCTATCCCTGATTGTCATTTTTTTTATCTATGCACAGTGTAGACAGAAATCTGTCAATCAGTGATGTGGATGCAGTTGTACAGAGACCTGGCAGATCTTCAGCAGATAAAACAGGGATTTGAAAAACATGGCAGCAAGCATATTAATAAGTGACACATCAAGGAATCAAGGTCTCTACCACTACATCATGTACTTCATGCTACTCCCAAATGGGGTAGAAAATATCTGGTGACAGACTCCATTTAATGCACGTGGTTAGCACATCATCATTGCAGGAAAGTAAACAGACAGCAGGGATGATCGCTGGAGTAGGGATCCCTTGCTTTGTGGCTACAATTTGGACAACCCTTTTAAATACCAGTATGATAGCTCATTCAGCTGTCCTAAATCATGTCCTCAGATTACGGTAAGCGTCCTAAAATGTTTTCCATAGAGCTTTACACAGGAGTGTTTGCAGTTTTAACAATAAAAAGATCTAGTAATGCTTTGATTTCTACACACTTGTATCTAAGGTTTACAACACCTTTAATAAACTCCTTTCATGTTGAACAATACAAAACAAAGACAAACAAGGGAATCCATCTAAGAATATATTCCTTAGACATAAACCCGGAATATTGTAGACATAATATTAAAAGACTCCATATGGACCATTTGAAATATTCTCTAATTTCCTATCTTGTTCTGTGCAATTTTATAAAGAGTAAAGTGCAGATGGTAAACACAGCATTTATATTACTGTGCACAAGGGTAACTAATAAGCGATAAAATCCAGAATAAAGCACTTCTCTCCCCAAAGATTCTTTGGTGGATGTCATTGATGGGAGAAGATTTCAGGCTAAAGGTTATTTTCCATTGTCTGTGTCTGTGCTGACAGAATTTTGGATCACTTTAGTATATGAACTTTCAAAATATAATAACAGTAATTTTACTGTCAGAATCCTATTCAAGTTATATTTACTTGTGTAAATCCTTTTACCGTGTGACATCTATGCAAAACTATCCATCACTGTAATCACGGTTGTAAGGAAATTGTAAACAACATATTTAGGAGGACCTTTCACCAGTTCACAGACACTAAAAACAGTAAGAGATCAAACCTTCATCTAAAGGATAATTCTGTGTTAAGGCAGAGTTGAAAAATAGCATATGAAGTTTGAAAAAATTTGGACACTCCAAAAACATCATTAAAATTAACTGATTTCTAATACGCCAATAGAAAACATCTAAAGATATCCAAAGATATTGACATCAGTTAACATGCTTCATCTATATCACAGGCTGCACAACTCAACAAGTAGTGATGAGTGAACTAAAGTAGTTTCCAAATTCACACAAATTATGATTTGGGCAGAATCAAACTTTTTGCAATTTGATTTTGCTTGATTGTTTTTAGTGTCAAGGAGGGGATGAAAATAATAATAAAAATATTATACCACCTTTGCTCTAAAACTGCCCTTTATACCAGGTCTACCATTGATCCACTCCATCCATGTCTTTGGCTTCCGTCTTCACTTCTATCTTCACTTCAGCACTGTGTAAGGTGACCACTCTTAAAGTGACAAAATGATAATCTGTGAGGCCTAGTCACTGGCTAGGCCTCAAGTGATGTCGTAATGTGCGTTGCCCCATGATGTCAAGAGGTTATGCCATCACTTGAGGCACAGTCATCAGAAGATGGAAGAGAGGACTGGAGGGAAATAAGAGCCATCAAAGTTTGGAAAAGAAGACTTGTAAGAAATAAAAGGCATCAAAGGAATGGGAGGGGAGCAGTAGTGCAAGGTCAGTAGAGCAGCTAGGTTAGTATAATTTTATTTTAATTGTTAACTCCTCCATGTATTATCAGATTTCTCTTGTTTATTGTAAATGCAAGTGGAATCGAGGCATCAAGCAGTATTCCTTAACTCAGGAGCAAACAACAATACATGCTTCCAGGATTTCCTTAGTATTGTACAGATGATCATTTAAAGCTTAACCACCATTTAAATATTTATCTAATAATAATGTAGAGCAAGATATTTTAATAAGCTTTAATATATACTTTATAAATGAAATCTTGAAGAAAACCTTTCAAAAACCTTCTAGAAGATGGTCCCCCTGTGTTTTTTTCTTAACCAGACACATGCTCATTGTCAGGGAAATCCATATTCAGCTCCACACACACTGAATAAGACCTTATGGGGGTGGGGGCATAACCCCCTCAGCATGCACTTTCCTGGCTACAGTTGATGCAGTGTCAGTGTATGTCAGTTTACCTCAGGCTATAGAACAGTACTGAGCTGGGTAAGGTTGTCAGTACAAGCTCCTGTGATCTGTTATCTTTCTGCTTTTCAGTCACTTTGGATCTGCTCCATGCTATCACCTGATGGCCCCCACACAACTCACGATCTCTGATCTGTCTTCTCTTCTCTCGGGAGTTGTGTGGGGGTCATCAGATGATAGTACGAAGCAGATCCGATTTGACTGTAAAGATAAATAACAGATCAGATGGCAGCAAAGTACAATGCAAAATGTGCATTTATTAGACTTCACTGTACAGAGATCATATCACAACATAAATTATATACTTCCTCACTGACAGTGCCCAAACTAGTTCTGGCACACTAGGACAAATCTACTGCTACATGACAATTTTTACTCAGAAGCAGTAGAACGGGTACCCGGATACCACACACTGACACTACATCAGTGGTAGCCAGGAGAGTGCAGACTGTGTAGGGTCCCCCCCCCACCCTTATAAGGCCGTATTCAGTGTGTGGAGGAGAATACGTATTTGACAACAAGCATATGTTTGGTTTAGAAACAACATAGGGGACATCTTCCAGAAGATTTTTAGAACATTTTCCAGATTTCATTTACAAAATATATTTGAAAGTTTACTAAAATCGCTTGCTCTACATCATTATTAGATCAAATTTAAGCAGCATTAACACTTTAAGTACCTGCACAGGTGATGATTCCAACACTTGTGCAAATGCTAAGAAAATCCTGAAAACATGCAGAGTTGGTGACTCCTGAGGACAAGAGTTGTGGACACTGATCTAAAGTGTCATGCCTTCAGTCATGGAGCCAGTCTGCAATGGATAGGGAGAATCGTGGCCATCCCGCAGCTCTATGTGCCTCACCCACTCTGTCTCTGCTGCAGGGACGGTCTCTGCTAAGCAGGAAGATCAGTGCCCCTCAATCAGCTCCACTAGTTCTTCTCACCCCGCCTGTGGTTCCATGTGGCAGTTTGCTTCCTTCTCTTCCAGGAACCTGCATCCTCTTGACAGGTCTCCTGAGAATGTTCTTAGGATGCACACACTTAAAGACACAATACACCTGTTCTCTATTAGGTCTCTCAGCCTAAGTGCTGAGCTGATCTGTGTATAAATGGCATCCTTACCCTTAGAGAGGTGCCTGGGCAACATGTTCATTCTCTAGGAATGTTGCATTGTCTAGGTCACACTCTTACACTGCTCTAAATAGGAAGACTTGCCTTGCTTTCAGCATTATTCTAATACCTCTGTCTCCACAGAATCCTCTGCTGGCAGTTCATTATCCTGGATCTCTCTGGATGCTACAGATTCCACCCGGGTTGGCCAAGCCTCTTCTGAAGTGCATGGAACCATCTAGATTCCTGTACCTGCTGGATTGTATACAGCTCCCATGATTCATTCTTTTGATAGAGCCAGTGTTCCACAGTCTCCTCCTCTCTTCTGTTTGGTCTGTATTGGTCACCCCTCTGGTCCAAGATTCGCAGCATTTAACACTAGAACTACCGAGGTAGTCATTTTGACTACTTGGCACTATGTATTTCTATGTAGGTGTCCCGAGTGCAGTAGTTCAAGTGTTAAACCTGTTGGTGCTGTACTGGGTGAATCCCTGTAAAGGGGTTCTGTCGCCGGTGCTCCGCTACGAGAGTTTGGTGTTGTGATCCAGCGGGTCCTCCCCTCAAACAAATTTTTTATTTGTTAACCTTCCTTTAATAAATATCCTTGGTTTTACTGAAATCACTATCCAGTCTCTTTCTGTATCAAGTATCAGCTGCCACTACTCCACCAGTAGTCCTGTGAGTCCACTTAACATCTCCATGCCCTTCGGATGTAACATAAAGCCTATGGCTACTTTTTATAACTTTCTTCCTTAAAAAATTATTTATTTTCACCTACTTATATGAAATGCAGTACACTAACTGAGAAATTGCTATATAGATTGAGGCAAAGTTCTAATTAATCATCAACTGTTCAAAAGATAGCAGTCACTTAGTTTACAGCTATATCAATATTTCACAGCATGAAATCCGTATTCATTTAGCTTATCTGCTCATTCATAAAAAAATCCCCTAACAATACATAGAAACATCCTAAAGATATGTTTTTTTCAGACAATTAAGAAAGCATGCATGGCAAGTATTATAGACTATTAAACTATATTCGGCTCATTTAGGAGCCTATACAAGCTCACACCTCTATCGCAATAGCAGATATAGCTGTTGTTGTTGCCCTTCCTCCTATTTGGATGAAAGCCTTATTATAAGCTCATTTCAGTTGAACAAATCTCTGTGGACTCCCTGCTGAGATGGGCATTTAAACTTTAAAGCTGCAAGGCATTCGCTTTCCAGTGCTGACAGTGAAAACCTTACTGCGCAAGCATAATGATGCACATGGAAGCTTTCAGATTGTTCAGTGGCAGAATGCATTAAGGCATTTAACTGCTTACTGTATTTTCCTTAAGTGAAGAGACATCAAAGGACAACACTTCCAACTGGTATTGCAGCTAGGGGTGACCATCTCAAACCCACAAAATTTATTCCTTTCAGACTTCTCTTTGTACTGTAGAATTCATGACAAATTATATCATCCTTGGTAATATTTCATGAGTTAGTTTCATAGAAGATGCAAGCTTTTAACATTTATTCCATTGAAAATGTTTTCTATTTTATTGGTGTAGATGCGTTTTCTTCTGTGTATATGGTGCTAATAATGTCCAAGTACCCTGGAACTCGAGAAGATTGACACACTCCTTGGCACTCCTGTCTGCTTTATTATAGGAAATTCGTATGATAGATTCGAGTGGTTTATTTATTTATGTAACTTTTTATCTTACTCTTGATGCCTTTTACTGACCAAAATAGTAGCAGAAATATCTGGATTCCTTAAGACATTTATATTCTTGCAACATTAGTTTCATAACTATTTTAACTTATAATGTATTTTCCATTATTTATATGTTATATACACATTACACAGTTACTCAGGTTAAAAAAGGAAAAGCTCCCTTAATTTCAGTTTTTTGCGATTAGTTTATAAAATATTTATTGCTAAAATAACAACAGACTTCAATACTATTTGTCATTTCCTAATTACTGTCTATTAGAGAACCTGTCAACAGGTTTTACTATAATAAACTAAACACATCTATGCTAGATCGCTGTAATCCTGGATTAATCCATACCTTTGTTTTTGTCATCCTTTACATTCCAAAAAATTAGCTATTCAATTTTTATGCTGGGCCCTGTACTTCCAGACCTTGGTCCACTTTCTAATCATCCCCACTTCCCCACCGCCATCCTATACTCCTTGATTGGCAAATCACAATTATGTAGGCAGTCCACCTTACACTGAAAACCTGCGGAGGTGTGCATCCACGGTTAGGTCCTGATGGTGCAGTGAGATCAAGGCTCTGAATCTGCACGTATGCCAACATATGCTGTTTTCAAGTTGGGGAGACAGGTCACTCAGATAAGCTTCAGAGGCAAGATGTCAGTGTCAGGGGACTTAAGTGAACCCTTATCTGCTATGGTAATACATTAGGAATAGATGGGTGCCAGTGTGCCCCCACTTTCAACTCCCATTTTCAGAAATTAATAGCAGCATTTAAATGGTTAATAGCAGTAATCAAAGCTCAGTTCATACTGTTACTGTTAGACACACATGCCAGCTATGTAACGTGGCCAGCATCTACCACTTATAAAGGTAGCTTAGCTTTTGAGCCCCTTCTTCCTACTGTCAGCCCAGTGCTGGTATACATATTCATGTCCTCTTTGAAGAGGCAATTTGCTTATTACATTTCCCAGAGGAGAATGTAAGGCATTTCAGTCACTTAAGATATGGTGTGTTGCTCTTCATATGGAGAAACTTTATATCTTAAATCCCCAGTCTTAGGCTAGGGTCACATTAACGGTATTCAGGGCTTGCGTTAAAAACTTAGTCTTTGGCAGCATAAACACGGTGCTAACGCCATCTTAGCGCCGCGTTAACACTGCCAATGGTACCCTATGGAGACGCGGCCTGTAGCGTGGCTCCAATGTGACCATCTGATTTAAATCTCGCTTTATTTCCTAACGCTAGAAAAGACGTTGTTGAAATCGACTTTGCTCGCATCAGGAAATAACGTAAGATTTCAATCAGACGGCCGCGCTGGAGCTGCGCTAAGGGCCGCGTCTCCATAGGGTAACATTGGCAGTGTTAATGCGGCGCTAACATGGCATTGGCACCACGTTTATGCTGCCAAAGTCTACATTTTTAATGCAAGCCCTGAATACCTTTAATGTGACCCTAGCCTCAGCTTCTCATCTAGACAAGTAATTTCTCATTCTTTGCACTGACATGGCGCAAACACCCCAAAACACCTTGTTTTCAAATAGATAATATGATTTTGCTTATATACTTGGCCATATGATAAAGCTTGTTAAAGCGGCAATATTGATTTTTAGGATTGCTAATTCCAATAGGTGGTGCTAGAGTTCAAGTACTTTTTAAAAAGGCCATTTGCATATGCTTAGGACCAAAAACATTTGCATATCCTATTATTAAATTAGGTTGAATTATAGTAATATATATATATATGTGTGTGTACACACTATCGTACAAATGTTTGGGGTCATTTAGAAATTTTGAGATTTTTGAAAGAAAAGCACATTTTTTTCAATGGAGCTAACATTAAATGAATCAGAAATGCACTCTATACCATGTTAATGTGGTAAATGACTATTCTAGCTGCAAGCGTCTGGCTTTTAATGCAATATCTACATAGGTGTATAAAGCCAGGGCACAATGTGAACGGGTGTGTAAGACACGTTCACTCACACCAAATATATAGATCACAGAAAAAAAAACAGTATAACAAAACGTGTGGAAGTACTCTGCTATAATAAATAGTAATAAAAAGCAAGTGCTAGTAAAAAACAGTATAAAAACAGGGTACTTAGTTAATACGTTTTTGCAAAAAAGTACGTAAGCCGTTCTATGTCTTCAACGTGACCCATATCAGAACGGTCCTATCTAAACTAATTTAAAACCTGATCCTGTATAATATACCTCATGGATGCAGGGTGAAGAAAGGCCAGAGTCCAATATGGACACAGAGTAGCAGATGGCTTCTGTGCCTGGCTCAGAATGGGGGGGTGGTGGGGCACTCCCTGTCTTACTAAAAGACTGAATAATGAGGCACAGGCACAGAAGCCATCTGCTACTCTGTGTCCATATTGGACTCTGGCCTTTCTTCACCCTGCATCCATGAGGTATATTATACAGGATCAGGTTTTAAATTAGTTTAGATAGGACCGTTCTGATATGGGTCACGTTGAAGACGTAGAACGGCTTACGTACTTTTTTGCAAAAACGTATTAACTAAGTACCCTGTTTTTATGCTGTTTTTTACTAGCACTTGCTTTTTATTACTATTTATTATAGCAGAGTACTTCCACACGTTTTGTTATACTGTTTTTTTTTTCTGTGATCTATATATTTGGTGTGAGTGAACGTGTCTTACACACCCGTTCACATTGTGCCCTGGCTCAGCTGCAGTTTTCTCATTATTCAGTCTTTTAGTAAGACAGGGAGTGCCCCACCCACCCCCATTCTGAGCCAGGCACAGAAGCCATCTGCTACTCTGTGTCCATATTGGACTCTGGCCTTTCTTCACCCTGCATCCATGAGGTATATTATACAGGATCAGGTTTTAAATTAGTTTAGATAGGACCGTTCTGATATGGGTCACGTTGAAGACGTAGAACGGCTTACGTACTTTTTTGCAAAAACGTATTAACTAAGTACCCTGTTTTTATGCTGTTTTTTACTAGCACTTGCTTTTTATTACTATTTATTATAGCAGAGTACTTCCACACGTTTTGTTATACTGTTTTTTTTTCTGTGATCTATATATTTGGTGTGAGTGAACGTGTCTTACACACCCGTTCACATTGTGCCCTGGCTCAGCTGCAGTTTTCTCATTATTCAGTCTTTTAGTAAGACAGGGAGTGCCCCACCCACCCCCCATTCTGAGCCAGGCACAGAAGCCATCTGCTACTCTGTGTCCATATTGGACTCTGGCCTTTCTTCACCCTGCATCCATGAGGTATATTATACAGGATCAGGTTTTAAATTAGTTTAGATAGGACCGTTCTGATATGGGTCACGTTGAAGACGTTAGAACGGCTTACGTACTTTTTTGCAAAAACTTATTAACTAAGTACCCTGTTTTTGTACTGTTTTTTACTAGCACTTGCTTTTTATTACTATTTATTATAGCAGAGTACTTCCACACGTTTTGTTATACTGTTTTTTTTTTTGTGATCTATCTATTATATAATTGCCGTAGCGACTTCCGTCGGAGCGGCGCTGCTTCCGGTGGCTTGGTTAGCGAGTCCGAGCTGCTTCTCCTGGACTCTCCCCGTGGCCGCGTAGCGGCCAAGGCGACTCACGAAGCAATGCCCGCAAAGCGGGCATTGCGAGTCGTTGCAGCATCGCGAAGCAATGCCCGCGAAGCGGGCATTGCGAGTCGCTGCCACCCACCAACCAAGCCACAGAAGCCTCTACTACTCTACTGTACACCGCTATAGTATACTACAGTCCCATGCCCATAAGCGCCATGGGACTGTAGTATACCATCGCGTTGTACACTACAGCCTCCTCCGCTCTTACAGTCGCTGCCACCCAGCACTAACCAACACACAGAACCCTCTACTACTCTACTGTACACCGCTATAGTATACTACAGTCCCATGCCCATAAGCGCCATGGGACTGTAGTATACCATCGCGCTGTACACTACGCTGTCGCTAACACCGCCGCACCCCTATACCCTAAGCCCCGACCCGCCCCATCTATGCCCGCCGCTGTCGCTAACACCGCCGCACCCCTACACCCTACGCCCCGACCCGCCCCATCTATGCCCGCCGCCGCCCCATCTATGCCCGCCGCTGTCGCTAACACCGCCGCACCCCTACACCCTACGCCCCGACCCGCCCCATCTATGCCCGCCGCCGCCCCATCTATGCCCGCCGCTGTCGCTAACACCGCCGCACCCCTACACCCTACGCCCCGACCCGCCCCATCTATGCCCGCCGCCGCCCCATCTATGCCCGCCGCTGTCGCTAACACCGCCGCACCCCTACACCCTACGCCCCGACCCGCCCCATCTATGCCCGCCGCCGCCCCATCTATGCCCGCCGCTGTCGCTAACACCGCCGCACCCCTACACCCTACGCCCCGACCCGCCCCATCTATGCCCGCCGCCGCCCCATCTATGCCCGCCGCTCTCGCTAACACCGCCGCACCCCTATACCCTAAGCCCCGACCCGCCCCATCTATGCCCGCCGCTGTCGCTAACACCGCCGCACCCCTATACCCTAAGCCCCGACCCGCCCCATCTATGCCCGCCGCTGTCGCTAACACCGCCGCACCCCTATACCCTAAGCCCCGACCCGCCCCATCTATGCCCGCCGCTGTCGCTAACACCGCCGAACCCCTATACCCTAAGCCCCGACCCGCCCCATCTATGCCCGCCGCTGTCGCTAACACCGCCGAACCCCTATACCCTAAGCCCCGACCCGCCCCATCTATGCCCGCCGCCTATGCCCGCCGCGCCCCGACCCATCTATGTCCGCCGCTAAGCCCCGACCCGCCCATCTATGCCCGCCGCTGTCGCTAACACCGCCGCACCCCTACACCCTAAGCCCCGACCCGCCCCATCTATGCCCGCCGCTGTCGCTAACACCGCCGAACCCCTATACCCTAAGCCCCGACCCGCCCCATCTATGCCCGCCGCTGTCGCTAACACCGCCGCACCCCTATACCCTAAGCCCCGACCCGCCCCATCTATGCCCGCCGCTGTCGCTAACACCGCCGAACCCCTATACCCTAAGCCCCGACCCGCCCCATCTATGCCCGCCGCTGTCGCTAACACCGCCGAACCCCTATACCCTAAGCCCGACCCGCCCCATCTATGCCCGCCGCCTATGCCCGCCGCGCCCCGACCCATCTATGTCCGCCGCTAAGCCCCGACCCGCCCCATCTATGCCCGCCGCTGTCGCTAACACCGCCGCACCCCTACACCCTAAGCCCCGACCCGCCCCATCTATGCCCGCCGCTGTCGCTAACACCGCCGCACCCCTATAGCCTTAGCCCCGACCCGCCCCATCTATGCCCGCCGCTGTCGCTAACACCGCCGAACCCCTATACCCTAAGCCCCGACCCGCCCCATCTATGCCCGCCGCTGTCGCTAACACCGCCGAACCCCTATATCCTAAGCCCCGACCCGCCCCATCTATGCCCGCCGCTGTCGCTAACACCGCCGCACCCCTATACCCTAAGCCCCGACCCGCCCCATCTATGCCCGCCGCTGTCGCTAACACCGCCGCACCCCACCCGCCGATACCCCTAAGCCCCGACGCCTATGCCCTAAGGCACCGCCGCCCCTGACCTACCACCGCTCTCCCCTGCCCCTCTCGCTAAAGCCCTACACCCTAAGCCCCCGCAGGTCCCTAACCTAACGCCGCTATCACCTAAGCTCCTACACCTCTAACCCCCGCCGTGCCCTAGCTAACGTCCCCGTCGATCACTTACATGCCTTCAAGTCATCTGATCGTCCGTCCGATCCACAAGTCCTCCGTCCGGCCAGCCGTCCTCTTCCTCCGGCCCCGGTGGTCTTCTGTCTTCTTTCCGCCATCTCCGCCTCTTCGTCCGGCCCCGGGGGTCTTCTGTCTTCTTTTCGCCATCTCTGCCTCTTCGTCCGGCCCCGGGGATCTTCCACCTCCGACGTCCTCTTCGTTCTCATTCACATACAATGGAACTAAAATCCCCCATTGTATCTCAATCAGATCTGAGGCCCTCTTCTGATTGGTCGATGTATACTGCCCTCAGCCAATCAGAAGAGCCCCTCACAACTGACACGCAGTTCTCATTCAGGTCCGACTTATTTTTACCCATTGACATACATTACCGGTGTGTCGGCGATTTTATGCCCGCCCATCTGGTTCTATTTCTCGGCCCTAAAATCGACGACACACCGCTAATGCATCTCTATGCCCAGTCAGCCCGATTTCGGATTGAACGCCGACCAATCAGAATTCGAGCTCACTGCCCATAGACATGCATTAGCGGTGTGTCCGCGATTTTAGGGCCGACTAATAGAACCAGGTGCCCGGCCATAAAATCGCCGACACACCAGTAATGTATGTTAATGGGGAAAAAAAAAGGCGGACCGCAATGAGAACTGCGTCTCACTCTGTCTTAAAAAAAAAAAAATAATAAATTAAATAATAAAAATAATCATTTAAAAATAATAAAAAAATAATAAAAAATTCATTAAAAAATAATAAATAATTAAATAAAAATAATATTAAAAAAAAAAAAAAAAAGGTCGGACCTGAATGAGAACTGTCTCTCCGTCTAACCTAAAAAAAATAAATAAATTAAATAATAAAAATAATAATTTAAAAATAATAAAAAAATAATAAAAAAAACATTAAAAAATAATAAATAATTAAATAAAAATAATATTAAAAAAAAAAAAAAAAGGTCGGACCTGAATGAGAACTGTGTCTCCGTCTAACCTAAAAAAAATAAATAAATTAAATAATAAAAATAATCATTTAAAAATAATAAAAAAATTATAAAAAAAACATTAAAAAATAATAAATAATTAAATAAAAATAATATTAAAAAAAAAAAAAAAAAGGTCGGACCTGAATGAGAACTGTCTCTCCGTCTAACCTAAAAAAAAAAAATAAATTAAATAATAAAAATAATCATTTAAAAATAATAAAAAAATAATAAAAAAAACATTAAAAAATAATAAATAATTAAATAAAAATAATATTAAAAAAAAAAAAAAAGGTCGGACCTGAATGAGAACTGTCTCTCCGTCTAACCTAAAAAAAATAAATAAATTAAATAATAAAAATAATCATTTAAAAATAATAAAAAAATAATAAAAAAATCATTAAAAAATAATAAATAATTAAATAAAAATATTATTAAAAAAAAAAAAAAAAAGGTCGGACCTGAATGAGAACTGTCTCTCCGTCTAACCTAAAAAAAATAAATAAATTAAATAATAAAAATAATCATTTAAAAATAATAAAAAAATAATAAAAAAACATTAAAAAATAATAAATAATTAAATAAAAATAATATTAAAAAAAAAAAAAAAAGGTCGGACCTGAATGAGAACTGTCTCTCCGTCTAACCTAAAAAAAAAAAATAAATTAAATAATAAAAATAATCATTTAAAAATAATAAAAAAATAATAAAAAAAACATTAAAAAATAATAAATAATTAAATAAAAATAATATTAAAAAAAAAAAAAAAAAAGGTCGGACCTGAATGAGAACTGTCTCTCCGTCTAACCTAAAAAAAATAAATAAATTAAATAATAAAAATAATCATTTAAAAATAATAAAAAAATAATAAAAAAATCATTAAAAAATAATAAATAATTAAATAAAAATATTATTAAAAAAAAAAAAAAAAGGTCGGACCTGAATGAGAACTGTCTCTCCGTCTAACCTAAAAAAAATAAATAAATTAAATAATAAAAATAATCATTTAAAAATAATAAAAAAATAATAAAAAAAACATTAAAAAATAATAAATAATTAAATAAAAATAATATTAAAAAAAAAAAAAAAAAGGTCGGACCTGAATGAGAACTGTCTCTCCGTCTAACCTAAAAAAAAAAATAAATTAAATAATAAAAATAATCATTTAAAAATAATAAAAAAATAATAAAAAAAACATTAAAAAATAATAAATAATTAAATAAAAATAATATTAAAAAAAAAAAAAAAAAGGTCGGACCTGAATGAGAACTGTCTCTCCGTCTAACCTAAAAAAAATAAATAAATTAAATAATAAAAATAATCATTTAAAAATAATAAAAAAATAATAAAAAAATCATTAAAAAATAATAAATAATTAAATAAAAATATTATTAAAAAAAAAAAAAAAAAGGTCGGACCTGAATGAGAACTGTCTCTCCGTCTAACCTAAAAAAAATAAATAAATTAAATAATAAAAATAATCATTTAAAAATAATAAAAAAATAATAAAAAAAACATTAAAAAATAATAAATAATTAAATAAAAATAATATTAAAAAAAAAAAAAAAAAAGGTCGGACCTGAATGAGAACTGTCTCTCCGTCTAACCTAAAAAAAATAAATAAATTAAATAATAAAAATAATCATTTAAAAATAATAAAAAAATAATAAAAAAAACATTAAAAAATAATAAATAATTAAATAAAAATATTATTAAAAAAAAAAAAAAAAAGGTCGGACCTGAATGAGAACTGTCTCTCCGTCTAACCTAAAAAAAATAAATAAATTAAATAATAAAAATAATCATTTAAAAATAATAAAAAATAATAAAAAAATCATTAAAAAATAATAAATAATTAAATAAAAATAATTCGAAAAAAATTGAAAAAAGGCGGACCTGAATGAGAACTTTGTCTCCATCTTACTTAAAAAAAAAAAAATAAATAAATAATAAAAAAAATTTTTTAAAAATAATTAAAAAATAATACAAAAATAATCATACCAAAAAAAAAAAAATTATAATTTTACAAATAATTATCTAAATTTAAATAATAAAATAAAAAATTAAAATAAAATAAAATAAAATAAATAAATAAATAATTACAAATAATTAATTAAATAATTTAAAAATAACATACAGAAATATTAATAAAAAAATTAAAAATAAAAATTAAAAAAATATTATAAAAATTTTCCGATTATTAACAATTATTTAAAAAAAAAAAAAAAAAAAATTAAAAAAAAAAAATTATTAAAAATAATTATATCCAAATAATAAAAATAAAAAAACATACTAATCAAAAAAAAATTATAAAAATTTTAATAATCACAAAAATTATTAAAAAAATATTATTAAATAATAACAAACAAAACCAAACAATTTATAAAAAAAATTAAATAAAACAAAAAAAAAAAAAAAAACACACACAGTCGTTGCTATTACGCTATTTATTAACGCGACTCGCTGATTGACACTTTACAGTCCCGTCGAATTATGGCTCTGAGCCGAGTCGTCTGCCCGCTGCAACCAGCGGCTCGCCCATAACATCGCCTCTTTTCTCTATCTCTCTCCATAGGAAGGCGCCGTCCAATCACAATCGCCGCGCCTTTTTTGAAAATACATAGCGACCAATGACATTCATGGCGCCAGCTTTCTGAAGTTGCCGCCCTCCAATCAGATAAGCCCGCTTATTTATCGCGCGAAATTTGAATCTTCTACCTCTTTGAATCCTCTTTGTGGGAGAACGAGAACCTATCGCTGGACTATCTCTTGGAGTATTTTTCTGCCGAGAAATCCATCCTTCCTGAGGGTCTTTCGAGGACAACGAGAAGCTACCGCTGGACCGTCTGTTGGACAACATTTGAGCCGAGATATCCATCCATCGTGCGGGACGTCGGGAAGCAAGCGCCGGATCGGGATCTGCGATTGATCAGCTAAGATATCCTTTGGACAATCTACCTTTTCACATCAGAAGCTATATTCCTGATGCTGACTTTTATTTTCACCTCTTTTTTACTATCTTTCTTTTTCACCACTTTTACTATTTTGCGCCATGCAGCGCCAATCGCCGCTGCATGGAGCGTCCGCCACTGTTCGGACACTCCATGCAGCGCCAATCGCCGCTGCATGGAGCGTCCGCCACTGTTCGGACACTTCGCCGCTGCAAGCGCCGACTTCTGCGCTACAAGCGCAAACTTCGGCGCTTCTAGCGGCCTCCGCGGTCTATGAGACCGCTGTGTCCGAACATCCATTCACGCGCCGCCCGTACAACTCGCCGCTCTAAGATGGCGGACGCGAAATCTTCATTCATAAAATGGCGCTAGACTTCAGCCGCCGTGTGATTGGCCAGCGGAATCTTCATACACATGGCGCCGTCAATCCGGTTGGTCGGCGCTATTGTCTGAAGATGCCGCTGTCCTATCACAATTCAGCGGGGCGGAGCTATAGACTTCCACTCTCCCGAACGCCGTGTCCGAAAATCGCTCCAGGGGCTCGGCAAGGAAAGTTCCGTGCTTTTTCAAACTTCCCGCCGCGATTCTCATTGGATGTCGACTTCCCGTAGACATCCATTGAGAAATAAGCCGCGATTCTGATTGGTTCTTCTTTATGGCGCTTTGATTCCGATTGGTCGCCGCTCAGCGGGGACTTCGAAATTTTTCTGGCCGAGCGCCTGGTACGATTTTCGGATATGCCGTTCGGCCGGCTGTAAGTTTGTAGCTCCGCCCCGCTGAGTTGTGATTGGACAGCGGCATCTTCACACAATTGCGCCGACCAACCGGATTCACGGCGCCATGTGTATGAAGATTACGCTGGCCAATCACACGGCGGCTGAAGTCTAGCGCCATTTTATGAATGAAGATTTCCCCTCGGCCATCTTAGAGCGGGAAATTTGAAATGGTGAACAATGTAAAAGTGAAAAAGCTGTTTTCACAGTACATTCTCACATCAGACTATATATTCCTAATGCCTATGCTTATATTAACCCTTTCTTTTTACACATTATATATCAGCTACATTTATCCATAGTGCCCTCTTCTTTTCATACTTGATTAACCCCTTCTATTCCACTTCTCCTCTATTTGCTATCTGACTATGTGCAGTACTAAGGCCATTGTAATATTAACCCCTTCTATTCTATTACTGCTACACTGCCTATCTCACTATGTGCTGTACTACGGCCATTTTTATATTAACCCTTTCTATTCTATTAGTGCTACACTGCCTATCTCACTATCTGCTGTACTATGGCCATTTTAATATTAACCCTTTCTATTCTATTAATGCTACACTGCCTATCTCACTATGTGCTCTACTACGGCCATTTTAATATTAACCCTTTCTATTCTATTACTGCCACACTGCCTATCTCACTCTCTGCTGTACTACGGCCATTTTATTATTAACCCTTTCTATTCTATTACTGCCACACTGCCTATCTCACTCTCTGCTGTACTACGGCCATTTTATTATTAACCCTTTCTATTCTATTACTGCTACACTGCCTATCTCACTCTCTGCTGTACTATGGCCATTTTATTATTCACCCTTTCTATTCTATTACTGCTACACTGCCTATCTCACTATCTGCTCTACTACGGCCATTTTAATATTAACCCTTTCTATTCTATTAATGCTACACTGCCTATATCACTATCTGCTCTACTATGGCCTTTTTTATATTAACCCTTTCTATTCTATTACTGCCACACTGCCTATCTCACTATGTGCCGTTCTACGGCCATTTTAATATTAACCCTTTCTATTCTATTACTGCTACACTGCCTATCTCACTCTCTGCTGTACTACGGCCATTTTACTATTAACCCCTTCTATTCTATTAGTGCTACACTGCCTATCTCACTCTCTGCTGTACTACGGCCATTTTAATATTAACCCTTTCTATTCTATTAGTCCTACACTCTCTATCTCACTATTTGCTGTACTACGGCCATTTTAATATTAACCCTTTCTATTCTATTACTGCCACACTGCCTATCTCACTCTCTGCTGTACTACGGCCATTTTATTATTAACCCTTTCGATTCTATTACTGCTACACTGCCTATCTCACTATGTTCTCTACTACGGCCATTTTAATATTAACCCTTTCTATTCTATTAATGCTACACTGTGTATCTCACTATCTGCTCTACTACGGCCATTTTAATATTAACCCTTTCTATTCTATTACTGCTACACTGCCTATCTCACTATCTGCTCTACTACGGCCATTTTAATATTAACCCTTTCTATTCTATTACTGCTACACTGCCTATCTCACTCTCTGCTGTACTACGGCCATTTTACTATTAACCCCTTCTATTCTATTACTGCTACACTGCCTATCTCACTATGTACTGTACTACGGCCTTTTTTATATTAACCCTTTCTATTCTATTACTGCCACACTGCCTATCTCACTATGTGCCGTACTACGGCCATTTTAATATTAACCCTTTCTATTCTATTAGTGCTACACTGCCTATCTCACTCTCTGCTGTACTACGGCCATTTTAATATTAACCCTTTCTATTCTATTAGTCCTACACTGCCTATCTCACTATGTGCTCTACTACATCCTTTTTTATATTAACCCTTTCTATTGTATTAGTGCTACACTGCCTATCTCACTATCTGCTGTACTACGGCCATTTTAATATTAACCCCTTCTATTCTATTAGTGCTACACAGCCTATCTCACTATGTGCTGTACTACGGCCATTTTAATATTAACCCTTTGTATTCTCTTTGTGCTACACTGCCTATCTCACTATGTCCTGTACTACGGCCATTTTAATATTAACCCTTTCTATTCTATTAGTCCTACACTGCCTATCTCACTATCTGCTGTACTACGGCCTTTTTTATAGTAACCCCTTCTATTCTATTAGTGCCACACTGCGTATCTCACTATCTGCTCTACTAAGGACATTTTTACATTAACCTCTTCTATGCCTTTTCTATTTTAGTTGCACCATGACTATTTCATAGGGTTTAAACTCATACATTAACCCCTTCTATTCTGTTTCCTATTCAATTACTGTGTCACTATCTGCTGGACATCTGTGCTTTTACAATTTCAACACACATGGCCAGAAAAAAACCCATCTGCTGCGATTGCCGATTAAACCTTGCACTTGCTGCGCTGTTGCGGGAATACCTATACAAACTATAGGAATACTTGCGGCAGGTGCGCCAAGTTCATTTTTTTTTGTAGCAACACTTGACGCAACTGCTACATCGCACCGGCCGCAAGGCCCCTTATGGTTTCTATAGGGATTACTGCTACCGCACTGCAACTGCAATGTTCATGTGGCTATCGCAGCAGATGCTTTTTTTTAAATGCATCTACCGCAATTTTATCTAAACAGTTGATGTGAAAGGGCTATAAGGCAATTTGTACATTAACCCGTTCTATTCTATTTCTGCCCCACTTGCTATCTCACTATGTGGTCCACTAAGGCCATTTATACATTATCCTCTTCTATGCCATTTGCCATTTTGTTTTCCAACACTATGTTTTATAGGGTTCGAAATGCTACATAAACCCCCTACTTTCAGTTTGCTATTCACTAACTGTGTTACTAGGTGCTGTACTCAGGGCATTTGCAATTTAAACTCTTCTATACTATTTGAAATTTATTTTAACATCCACAAACTTTTATACGATGTAAGTCCTACATTAACGTCTTCTATTGTTTTGACTATTCACTGTCTATGTCACTATGTGGTATACTACTGGCATTTAATTACAATATACTTTCATACTAATTTTATTTTTATTAATCGTCCAGTATTTTTATGCCTGCCAATGCTATATTAACTACTTACTGGCTCTTTGACTTTTTCTTTTGGAGTTAGGAGTCAGTCATCACACCGTTACGAGTACGTTAACCCATTATATGTCAATTTTTATTATTTTTCTTACTAATGCCTCTGTTGCACTACTACCTGTCTTATTTTTAACACTTTGGTGGTAATGCTACCTGCACAGTTGACATCAGCGGTTATTTGAAATTGCACTAGATGTCCTGACACAATTGCATCCGCTTGCTTTGCTGCATTGCCACCACATAACTGCTGCACTTGCAGTGTCGTTCCGCTAATCCCCATTGTACGTATAGGGGAACTTGCCACAGCTCCCGCCACCATAAAAAGCGTGGTCAACCATCTTTTTTTTTCCATACAGGACCTGCTACAAGTGCAAAATCCAAATTGCTGCACCTACTGCAAATAAATACATACTGACTATTATGCCGATTATAATGAGTATGGGGATTCACGTAAACGCTTGCAAGTCCTGCAGTTATGCTGTGGCTATGTGCCACATGCACCAGATGCTGTTTTTCCAATGCTTATGATGCTATTTGAAATTAATGCTCATGTCAAAGTCTCTGTCATTCCAGTAGGATATTCACTACTTTTACATACATAATATTTTATACTCTATTACTGACTGGGTACCCTTTCACACGTCCATTGTATATGCACATTTACATACTTTTATAACATGGCCTAAGATTTTAAATTTAAACTCGATTTCTCCATACCCGTCACCAGGGCTGTAGTTGCGTAACGTTACACTATATCATCGCATTTACGTTACTTTTTACATTGATCTGACTCTTACAATATCTCATACGCAAGTTGCCTTATTTCTTTTTTCAGCCTGCTTTGTCACATTCTGCCATTTCATACTTCACGTTTAGCCCGCTGTTTCCCCTATTCCACCAACAAAAATAAAAACCACTACTTCTGATATAATACCAAAACCTTTAGTTCTTGGTAGAAATTTACCGTAACTCAGTTTTTTTTAAACACCTTATGAAACAACAACATTGCTGGTGGTTATGCAGAAATTAATGTCATCCAGATTCTATTAACGTTTTTATTACAATGTTGAAAATTTGCTTTCATACCGTGTATCGCAAAGGCTCATTACATCCATTTTTTTTGCTTTCACGGCACTTTAAGGAATTTTAACACACTCATTGCCATTCAATACTCCATACAGTTAACATCATTACATCTTTCTTTGTTACTTTAAATAAGTCTATCATTTCATTATCACAGGTTTTGGAAAACCATACTTTAGTTTTATTGTTTTTGTCTGTTTACACAGTTATTATTCATTGTTTCCTTAACTAACACACTCTAGCTCATTTTGGATTTGATTCGCTGACTATTCTTTGTAAGATGAGTTCTCCAACACAAAATATCACTCTTGCCAAGGAGGCTGCATCTACACCGAAGAAGAAGCGTGCAGAGAAAACTTTGGAACAGAGACGCCGTCGGTTAGATCAAGATAAGGCTGCTAAAGCTAAACGCATTGCAGAGGAGAGTTTGGAAGAGAAACGTGTTCGTTTAGATCTGCGTAAGGCTGCTAAGGAGAAACGTACTGCAAAGGAGACTTCAGAAGAGAGGCGTGTTCGCTTAGATACTGATAAGGCTGCTAAGGCAAAACGCCTTGCTGAAGAGACCTTAGAAAGGAGACGTATTCGCTTAGATCGTGTTAAGGCTGCTTACGCCAAACGTCTTGCAAATGAGACTTCTGCAGAGAGACGTATTCGGTTAGATAGGGCTAAGGCTGCTAAACTCAAACGGTTTGGTAAACTCTCTTCTCCACTGAGACGTTTTTCGTTGGATGCTGCAAAGACCGCTTTACATACACGTATTTCGGGAGTGTCTTCTGAAAAAACAAGCCAACAAATGCAAACAAGAGCCATGACTGCACGTTCCACATGCAAACAAACAAAAATTCCAGTCACTGAAGAACCGTCTGACACAGATGCTACTCCTGCCTCTTCGTGTACTGACATTTTACCAAGTGAACTGCCTTTAATACCTCCCATTACCTCTATGGAAATCAAAAAAGGAAAGGTTCGCAAGGTGTCTGTGCGTATGCGCAAGAAGGGTGTGGAGGAGAGTTCGGAAGAAAGACAACTTCCCTTGGACAAGGAAAAGTCTGCTTTGAAAACACCCCTTTCAATACAGTCTTTAGAAGGAAGGACAGAACGATTAGGCAAAAAATCTATCACTCTGCCTCAACGACGCAAACAGAAAAAGTTAATGCCTGCAGGAGATCCGTCTGATCCTCAGACTGCTGCCACCTCTTCGTCTGATCCTCAGACTGCTGCCACCTCTTCGTCTGATCCTCAGACTGCTGCCACCTCTTCATCTGATCCTCAGACTGCTGCCACCTCTTTGTCTGATGCTCAGACTCCTGCCACCTCTTCGTCTGATCCTCAGACTGCTGCCACCTCTTCATCTGATGCTCTGACTGCTGCCACCTCTTTGTCTGATGCTCAGACTCCTGCCACCTCTTCTTCTACTATCTTGACTACAACTGAACAGCCTTTACTGCATCGCAAGGCCACATCTAAACGAAAACACTGTGCTGAGGAGACGCCATACAGCAAACAGTGTAAAATTTTGAGGCTTAAAAGGACAAGACAGATGCGTCAAGATACAGAATCTCCTACATCTAGACAAGTCCACTTGGCCCATTTGGCTACATTACGTCGTGAAGAACGTCAAACTTCTTCTTCCACTTCTATATTGCAACAGGCAGAACGGAATTTATATTCCACTTCTTCATTTATTGAATGTTTGGAATCTACATCCCTTCCACGTCTCATTTATGTAGGATTACATAATAAATTTCTACGTTCATTCTATTCATCTCTTCTACATGAAAGGGGATTTATTGATCAGGATCATGTTATTCCAGAACATTTCTGTGGTTTCATGAATGTAATATGTGAACATTGTGAGGCTCGACATTTTACTGCTGAACGACCATCAGATCAACAGTTTACTCTTTGTTGCCACAAGGGAAAAGTAAAGGTACCATTACCTCAATACCCGCACGTCTTCCAACGCCTGCTGAAAGGAGAGAGTGAGTACAGTCAAAATTTGATGGGGAATATAAGGAGCATTAATAGTTCTTTTGCTTTTGCCTCCATGGGTGCCCATGTTTCTCTACCTCCTGGACATGGACCATACTGCTTTCGTATTCATGGGCAAATTTATCATCGCACTGGAACACTCCATCCTGCTCAAGATCAAACTCCAGCATATGCACAACTGTACATTTTAGATACTCTAAGCGCTACTGACCAACGGCTACAGTCTCCAGAAAATGTTAAATGTAATGCTACTTTAATGAGTATCATTGCTCTTCAATTGGATAATATTAATCCCTTTGTTTCGGCCTACAAAATGCTACGTCAAGTTGAAGTAGAAGAAGAACAGAAGGCAAGAGAACATGGCACAAAAATGCCAAATATTATCATGGCCATTAAACAAGACAGAGGCCAAGACCCGAGACGCTATAACAATCCTACTGCCAATGAAGTTGCTGTGGTCTTTGAAAATGCTGATGGAGAGCCACCATTCAATAGAGACATTTTAATTCATTTGAAACCTGATCCAAATAACCCCTTGGCCCCAAAAACACAGCAAGTCAGTATTCTACACAGCAATTTAGATGCATTACTCTATCCTTTATTTTTTCCTCATGGAGAACAAGGCTGGCATGAGGGACTCAAGCATCAAGGCAAAAGTCAACGCCGGATTACACAGCTCCAGTATTACTGCTATTTGCTGTCTGTACGGAATCAGTTCAATCCTGTCCTGAATGGTGGCAAACTAACACAGCAGTACTTAGTGGATGCGTATGTAAAAATCGAGGCTAATCGCTTAAATTTTATCCGTCATCATCAAAAGGATTTAAAAGTGGAGGATTATTGCGTACTCCAGGAACATCTTCTGAAACAATCTGTTGACAAAGGTATTCCCATTGGCAAGACGGTCATTTTACCATCTTCTTTTGAAGGCAGTCCCAGAAACATGCAGCAACGCTATCAGGATGCCATGGCTATTGTGACTAAATTTGGACGACCAGATCTTTTTGTAACCATGACCTGTAATCCTAAATGGAGGGAGATTACAAACAATTTAGAGCCATGGCAGCGTGTGGAACATAGACCTGATTTAGTGGCCCGTGTCTTCAGAATTAAATTGGAAGCACTATTAAAAGAAATTAACACTGGATTATTTGGCAAAGTTTGTGCAATGGTTCATGTTATTGAATTCCAAAAGCGTGGCCTACCACACGCTCACATTTTGATCATTCTGGATAGCAAATCCAAACTAAGAACTGAGGTTGAAGTGGATAATATAGTTTGGGCTGAAATCCCTGATCCAGAAGAATACCCTCTGCTCCATGACATTGTGATGCAACACATGATTCATGGACCCTGTGGTCAACACAACCCCAATTCTCCATGTATGGATCTTGGCAAGTGTAAGAAAGGTTTTCCTAAAGATTTCCAACCAAGAACACTCATAGCTAAGGATGCATACCCTACTTATCAAAGAAAGGAAGGATCATCCTTTCAAATACGTTCAAAGATGATTGATAATTCTTGGGTTGTTCCCTATAACCCTTACCTACTATTAACATACAAGTGTCATATTAATGTTGAGGTATGTGCTTCCATTCAAAGTGTTAAATACCTCTTCAAATATGTCTACAAAGGACATGATAAAGCCAATCTTGAAATTTGCCAAACTAATATCCACCATGATGAAACACATCAATTCATGGATTCAAGATACGTCAGTGCACCGGAGGCAGCTTGGCGAATATTTGCTTACCCGATGCATAGACAATCGCACTCCATTATTCGCCTGGCCGTACATCTCCCACATTCTCAACCGCTTTATTTTCATGAGGATGACTCTGTTGACGACATCAGTTCCACAATGCACAGAAAATCTACTCTGATGGGCTACTTTGAGCTGAATGAGAGTGACCCGCATGCTCATGATTACTTCTACCGCCAAATTCCAGAGCACTATGTTTGGAAAGAAGGTGCATGGGAAGTTAGAAAGCGAGGAGGTTCTTCAGTGATTGGAAGAATGTATACTGTCAGTATGAAAGATCAAGAACGGTACTATTTAAGGTTGTTGTTACTGCATGTCAAAGGAGCAACAAGTTTTGACAACATTAAGACTGTTAATGAAGTGACATACCCAACTTTCAAAGAGGCAGCATTAGCTCTTGGATTGCTCTTCGATGACACTGTTTGGAGAAATACTTTATTGGATGCCTGTGTTCTCAACATGCCTGCACAGCTTCGTGATATGTTCGCATATATATGTATTTTTGGTCCTCCAGCTCATCCATTGGAGTTGTGGAAAGAATTTAAACAAGACTTTATCCAAGACTACTGCCATGCATATCACTCCAACACTGAGGAGTGTGAGAATTGTGAAGGATATGCTATGACTGATGTCCAAACTATTCTAAAATTTCATGGCAAAACTTTTACTGATTTTAATCTACCACGACCAAAAAGAAAGCCATACATCGCTCCACTATACAACAAGGATGATGAGTTAAGAAGAGCTCAGCAAATGAAAGCTACTTTAAATGACCACCAACTTTTGGCCTATGATGCGATCAATCAAGCTTTACACGATAGAAGTGGACAACCTAAGTGCTTTTTCATTGACGGTCCAGGTGGCAGTGGCAAAACATATCTGTATGATTTATTAATTCATGAACTAAGAGGAGAAGGCGAAATTGTCTCACCTGCAGCCAGTACAGGGATTGCAGCTAACTTACTGCAAGGAGGTAGAACTATCCATTCGCTTTACGGAATACCAATTCCAATCAATGAAACTTCCGTTTCAAGGATTAAAAATGATACAGATGCTGCACAACATTTGAAAAGTACCAAACTTTTCATTATTGACGAGTCCACTCTCTTATCTAAATATGCATTGCATGTGATAGATCAACTTTTACGTGATGTCATGACAACAGATATCTCCAAGAAAAATACAACACCTTTTGGAGGGAAAGTCATTGTTCTGGGAGGAGACTTTCGACAGTGTCTGCCTATCATCCCACATGGTACAAGAACTGACATTATAGAGAGTTGTATTAAATACTCACGACAATGGCAGCTTTTCACTCAATTGCCACTCTTCAACAATATGCGCTCCATTGATCCTGATTATAGCCGTTGGTTACTTCAACTGGGAAATGGTGAATTGTCTAATGATTTCAACCTTGGAGATGATACCATTGAAATCCCACAAGACATGATCTGCACTGGCTCAATCATTCTTGCTATATTTGGTGAAAACATTGTCATTGATGTAGATAACAATGAAAGCATTCAGATTGCTGCATCACATGCCATTCTTTGCCCTAAAAATGACCATGTGGATATGGTGAACTCTAAGGTCATGGATTGCATTGCTGGTGAATACACTGAATACATTAGTGATGATTCCATTGATCCTGATGAGACTGAAGATCCAGATCAATATCCTGTGGAATTTTTAAATTCACTCACACCAACGGGAATGCCTTCTCATCGCCTCAAATTAAAAATCGGTACCATTGTCATGCTTTTGCGCAACTTTAACAGCAGAAAAGGTCTTTGCAATGGGACTCGCTTGATTGTCATTGCTTTGTTTGACAATCTGATTCAAGCAAAAGTCATTACTGGGTCTGCAGAAGGAAATGTGGTGTTTATTCCAAGGATTGATTTATCTCCATCAGAGACTGGATTACCTTTCAAGTTAAGACGTCGACAATTTCCCTTGAAGCCTGCTTTTGCCATGACCATCAACAAATCCCAAGGCCAAACACTGGAGAAAGTAGGGATTTTTTTGCCAGAACCTGTTTTTGGACATGGACAGTTATATGTGGCTTTTTCACGAGTGAAAAGAAGATGTAATGTTAAGGTGAAAGTGCTGGATACACCCATTCAAGGAAAGTTGGTGCCTAATTCTGAAAAAGTCTTTACTAAAAATATTGTCTATAAGAATATTTTATCTTAAATTCTTTAGATATATATTACACTTTCATACATGATGGATATAACAATGAAAGCATTCACATTGCTGCATCACATGACAATCTTTGCCCTAAAAATGTCCATGTGGAAATGGTGAACTCTCAGGTTATGGATTGCATTGCTGGTGAATACACTGAGTACATTAGTGATGATTCCATTCAGACTGAAGATTCAGACCAATATCCAGTGGAATTTTTAAATTCACTCACACCAATGAGAATGCCTTATCATCGCCTCAAATTACACATTGGTACCATTGTCATGCTTTTCCGCACCTTTAACAACATAAAAGGTGTTTGCAATGGGAATCGCTTCATTGTGATCACTTTGTTTGAGAATCTTATTCAAGCAAAAGTCAGTTCTGGGTCTGCAGAAGGAATTGTGTTGTTTATTTCAAGGATTGATTTATCTCCATCATAGACTGCCTTACATTTTAAGTTAACACATCGACAATTTCCCATGAAGTCTACTTTTCCCATGACCATCAACAAATCCCAAGGCCAAATACTGGAGAAAGTAGGGATTTTTTTGCCCCACAATTCATTTTTGGACATGGACAGCTATATGTGGCTTTTTCATGAGTGAAAAGAAGATGTATTGTTAAGGTGAAAGTACTGCATACACCCATTCAAGGAAAGTTGCTGCCTCATTCTGAAAAAGTCTTTACAAAAAATATTCTCTAAAGAATTTATAATAAAATATTCTTATAGATATATATCACATTTACATACATGATGGATATAACAATGAAAGCATTCACATTGCTGCATCACATGACAATCTTTGTCCTAAAAATGTCCATGTGGAAATGGTGAACTCTCAGGTTATGGATTGCATTGCTGATGAATACACTGAGTACATTAGTGATGATTCCATTCAGACTGAAGATTCAGACCAATATCCAGTGGAATTTTTACATTCACTCACACCAATGGGAATGCCTTATCATCGCCTCAAATTACACATTGGTACCATTGTCATGGTTTTGCGCACCTTTAACAGCATAAAAGGTCTTTGCAATGTGAATTGCTTCATTGTGATCACTTTGTTTGAGAATCTTATTCAAGCAAAAGTCAGTTCTGGGTCTGCAGAAGGAAATGTGGTGTTTATTCCAAAGATTTATTTATCTCCATCAGAGACTGGCTTACCTTTTAACTTAACACATTGACAATTTACCGTGAAGTCTACTTTTCCCATGACCATCAACAAATCCCAAGGCCAAACAGTGGAGAAAGTAGGGATTTTTTGCCCCACAACCCGTTTTTGGACATGGACAGTTATATGTGGCTTTTTCACGAGTGAAAAGAAGATGTATTGTTAAGGTGAAAGTACTGCATACACCCATTCAAGGAAAGTTGCTGCCTCTTTCAGAAAAACTCTTTACAAAAAATATTGTCTATAAGAATATTTTATTTTAAATTCTTTAGATATATCCATCATGTATATAAATGTAATATATAACAATGAAAGCATTCACATTGCTGCATCACATGACAATCTTTGTCCTAAAAATGTCCATGTGGAAATGGTGAATCTCAGGTTATGGATTGCATTGCTGATGAATACACTGAGTACATTAGTGATGATTCCATTCAGACTGAAGATTCAGACCAATATCCAGTGGAATTTTTACATTCACTCACACCAATGGGAATGCCTTATCATCGCCTCAAATTACACATTGGTACCATTGTCATGGTTTTGCGCACCTTTAACAGCATAAAAGGTCTTTGCAATGGGAATCGCTTCATTGTGATCACTTTGTTTGAGAATCTTATTCAAGCAAAAGTCAGTTCTGGGTCTGCAGAAGGAAATGTGGTGTTTATTTCAAGGATTGATTTATCTCCATCAGAGACTGCCTTACCTTTTAACTTAACACATTGACAATTTACTGTGAAGTCTACTTTTCCCATGACCATCAACAAATCCCAAGGCCAAACAGTGGAGAAAGTAGGGATTTTTTGCCCCACAACCCGTTTTTGTCATGGACAGTTATATGTGGCTTTTTCACGAGTGAAAAGAAGATGTATTGTTAAGGTGAAAGTGCTGCATACAACCATTCAAGGAAAGTTGCTGCCTCATTCAGAAAAAGTCTTTACAAAAAATATTGCCTATAAGAATATTTTATTTTAAATTCTTTCGATATATATTACATTTACATACCTGATGGATATAACAATGAAAGCATTCACATTGCTGCATCACATGACAATCTTTGTCCTAAAAATGTCCATGTGGAAATGGTGAACTCTCAGGTTATGGATTGCATTGTTGATGAATACACTGAGTACATTAGTGATGATTCCATTCTGACTGAAGATTCAGACCAATATCCAGTGGAATTTTTACATTCACTCACACCAATGGGAATGCCTTATCATCGCCTCAAATTACACATTGGTACCATTGTCATGATTTTGCACACCTTTAACAGCATAAAAGGTCTTTGCAATGGGAATCGCTTCATTGTCATCACTTTGTTTGACAATCTCATTCAAGCAAAAGTGATTACTGGGTCTGCAGAAGGAAATGTGGTGTTTATTCCAAAGATTTATTTATCTCCATCAGACACTGCCTTACCTTTCAAGTTAAGACGTCAACAATTTCCCGTGAAGTCTACTTTTTCCAAAACCATCAACAAATCCCAAGCCAATACACTGAAGAAAGTATGGATTTTTTTGTCACAAACAGTTTTTGGACATGGACAGTTATATGTGGATTTTTCACGAGTGAAAATACGATGCAATGTTAAGGTGAAAGTGTTGGATACACCCATTCAAGTCAAATTGCTGCCCAGTAGTGAAATACTCTTTACTACAAATATTCTCTCTAATAATATTTTATTTAAAATTCTTTAGATACATATTAGATTTAAATACATATTTACTTTCTAATTAAATATAAATATTACAATAAATTAGTTTAGTCATAGATGTATAGCAATAAAAAAAAAAAAAAATATTATTTGTTATACAAAAAGATATTAAAATTAGTTCTTATATATACAATAGTTATTTAAGAAATATAGTCATTAGTGTACATTTTCAATTACAATATAGTATAGAGAAATATTTTATTTTAAATTCTTTATATGCATATTACATTTAGATACATAATTATTTTCTAATTAAACAAAAATATTACCATAAAATAGTTTAGCCATAGATCTAAAGTACTAAAAAAAAAATAAAAATTACTTTACCCATAGCTGTATAGGAATTGACCAAAAAAATTATAAAAAAATTGTTTAAAAATAGATGTATAGCAATAGAAATAATCCAACATACCAAACAAATTACTTTAGTTTTAGATAAAGACATTATAATTAGTTATTAGATATTAAATACGTCTTTAAGAAATATAGTCCTTAGTTTTGCTTTTCACTGAAATATAGTGTATAAAAATATTTTACTTTCAATTATTTACATACATATTCTATTTAGATACATACTTTCTAATTAAACACAAATATTACAATAATTTAATTTAGCTATAGATGTAGAAGAATAGAAATAGACAAAAATACCAAAAATATTAATTTCGTTATAAAGATATTATAAATAGGTTTTAGATATAAAATAGTTATTTAAAATATATTGTTCTTACTTTTTTAGCTTTTAAAATTTCTTTTTAAATTTCATTGTATATGTATATAAACACACATTTTGTAGTAGATTGTGATGTGTATCATCTAAATGCTTGCATTTAGTGATAATAACCTGAAGCTCCAGCAGTATAGCTGCTGCGAGATTTTATTTTCTTTTTACACAGGGTCAGGTTTTTGTCAACAGCTAAGGCTGCCTTCACATTTGCAGATGCATCTGCATCGTTTTGAAAATGCATCTGCATGGACATGGTAGACCCTAGCTTTATAATGGGACGCACGGTGTCTGCAGATGCTTGCAGGCAGCCGTGCACACACATTTACTCCTATATGTGATCTGTGCGCAGGCGGATGCCTGCATACAAATCACACACTCCCACCCTCACCAGGGATGCAACATGTCGTGTCCCTGCTGCGGAGGAGAGTCTGTGATCTGTACCCAAGCATCTGCCTGCGCAGAGATCACATATAGCAGTGAATGGTTGTGCTCGGCTGTCTGGAAGCATCTGCAGACACTGTGCGTCCCATTATAAAGATAGGGTTTACCGTCTGCATGCAGATGCATCTGCAAAATGGTGCAGATGCATCTGCAAGTTTGAAGGCAGCATTAGAGACGGGTGGGACAGCTGTTCACACACATCTCTATCTTGAAGTGTGTTCTGTACATATAAATACATACATATAGGTACATATTTAGACACATAGGGAAAGAATAGACATTTTCATTTTAAATCTGACTTATTCTGCTATTTGTGGAATTTATAGTGTGAACACATCAATTTTGACACTTGCTGTCTAATGGTGACCTACAGCACTCTTACTGTAAGTTGCATGAAATGTTAATGCAATTTGTGCTTTACTTGCAGTAGTTGCGGCACATGTGCTTTCAACAGTTTCAACTGCCAAAATCACAGTTAGCTTTGATTTTTAGTGGTTGCATTTAGTCAACCTGTTAAAGCTGTGCTTGCCATATTTACTACAAGCTAATTGCAAGTTCCATATACATTACATGTTACTTGCTAAAAGTGAGCTGTAGGTAGGTCCTTTGGTGCAAAGTGCAGAAATTGTATTTGGTTATTCTACACCTTCTGCAAATAGCCAAAAAATATCTGCTTTAAAAGGAGTCTAACTATTAATTATTAGGGGTAGAGTAGAGTAGGTCCCACCAGTTGTAAGGCTACCTTCCCGTGGTTGGTGGGGAAACATGTACTGGCTCAATCATAGATTATTAATATTCATATATAAATTGAATATACGTAGTCTGTACAAAACATCAGTGCCAGTATCTGTACGAAAAGCCTTGCCTTAGAATCATGACATGTACTACACTGATATATACCATACAAACATTGGTAGTTGATAGATAGATATCATGTCTTATGTGCATTATTGTCAAATTTGAATGAATAATGTATATATGCATGCTACATTCTCGATTCTTTACAATTGAGCCGCCATCTATCATGGAATAATTGGATTATTAGTTAAAAATCTAATTTAATAAACTATACACCAGTTCTAGAATCCCGATGCAATCGCATCGGGCTCACAGCTAGTAGGTGTATAAAGGCCCATTTCCAACAACCACCACTCTTGTGTTTTAATGGTACATTGTGTTTGCTAACTGGGAGCATTGTTGACGAAAGTAAAGGTTGAAAGAGAAAAGTATTATTTCAAATAAAAATCATTATTTCTAACCTTGTCAATATCTGGACTATATTTTCTATTCATTTTGCAACTCATTTGATAAATAAAAGTATGAGTTTTCATGGAAAACATAAAATTGTCTGGGTGACCCCAAACGTTTGAACGGTAGTATATATATATATATATATATATATATATATATATATATATATACAGTTCTGCTGTGATTTTTTGCTTTCTTAGCCTTTTTCCAGAGAATATGAATGATAACACTAAATGTTTTTTTACACTCATTGTTAGTGGTTGGGTGAAGCCATTTATTGTCAAACTACTGTGTTTTTCTCTTTTTAAATCACAATAACAACCAAAAACATCCAAATGACCCTGATCAAAAGTTCACATACTCCGGTTCTTAATACTGTGTATTGCCCCCTCTAACATCAATGACAGCTTGAAGTCTATTGTGGTAGTTGTGGATGAGGCTCTTTATTTTCCCCAATGTTAAAGCTGCCCATTCTTCTTTGCAAAAAGCCTCCAGTTCCTGTAAATTCCAGGGCTTTCTTGCATGAACTGTGCAATTGAGTTCTCCCAGGAGTGGCTCAGTGATATTGAGGTCAGAAGACTGAGATTGCCACTCCAGAATGTTCACTTTGTTCTGCCATTGACAGGTCAACTTTTCCTTGTATTTTGGATCGTTGTCATGTTTTCAAATCCAAATACCAGCCAATTCAGAGCTTTCCGGCTGTTGAGTGCAAATTTGCCTCCAGTATTTGCTAATAACATGCTGCATTTATCTTTTTTTCAACTTTGACCTAGTTTCCTATGCCTCTCACATCCTGACATCAACAGCAATCCACCTCCTTTCTTTACTGGAGGAATGGTGCTCTTTTCATCATAGGCCTTGTTGACACCTCTCCAAAAATAACGCTTATGGTTGTTGCCCAAAAGTGGTCTCATCACTCCAAATAATCTTGTTCCAGAAGTTTGGAGGCTTGTCTCCGTGCTGTTGTGTTTTGTAGGCGAGATACTTTGTGGCATTTATGCAGTAATGGCTTTCTACTGGTAACTCAACTATGCAGAATATTTGTCTTCAAGTGCCTCCTTATTGTGTATCTTGAAACAGCCACACCACTAGTTTTCAATGAGTCCTGTATTTCATCTGATGTTAATTGTGGGATTTTATTTGCATCGCAAACAATTTTCCTAGCGGTTGTGGCCAGAATTTTTGTTGGTCTACCTGATCGTGGTTTCGTTTTTACAGAGCCACTGAGTTTCCATTTGTTAATTACAATTTGAAAACTGCTGACTGGCATTATCAAATCCTTGGATATCTTTTTGTATCTCTTTACTGTTTTATATAGTTCAACTAGCTCCGTTGACAATTCTTTTGTTTTTCTCATAACTCAAAATCCAGGAACGTCAGTGGCTTGATGAAAGATGCAAGAGTCTGTCTGGATCCCAAAACACTCAGATTTTATGCACACACACTGATTACAAGCAAACAGGTTACACACAGATGGGGATGTTACCTTTATTAGTCATTCAAACACATTTGAGTCAACTTCTGTGCATGATATCAGGCCAAAATCACCAGGGTATGTGAACTTTTGATCAGTGTGATTTGGATGTTTTTGGTTGTCATTATGATTTAAAAAGAGAAGTTTGACAATAAATGGCTTCACCCAACCACCAACCATGAGTGCAAAAAAAAGTTTTTGTGTTACCACTTACATTCTCTGAAAAAGACCAAGAAAGCAAAAAAATCTGCCGGGGTATGTAAACTTTTGAGTACAACTGTAAATACTTTTGCGCATATCCTTGATAACAGAGTATTGTTATGTAATTATAATATGAGGCTATTTTCACTCTGTTAGGACTTACTCACACCACCGTATACCCCGGACGAATGATATCCACTATTTTATCAGATAGCACTCGGATCAATTTTATTCTATATCGTGGGGTCAACCAGCAATATACTGTAGAGTAATCTTAACAATGGTTGAAAAAGAATACTTAGGTTTTAGAATGGGCAAGTCAAAATCCTGACAATAATTCTCTCACATTTCTCTGGCATGATCAAAAAGATGACCATCCATGTAAGACATATCAGTAGTAACATAAAATTTCTCCCTAACACTGTGCAACTCTTATTTTTATTTACAGAATAAGTTTGTTAAGAGGAAAAACTACTAAAGGATGATCTACAAGTTATTAAACTCAAGGGCTCCCTAACCCTTTACTTTTCTATTTTATCTATACAATAATGATGATAATAATAATAATAATAATAATTATTATTATTTTTATTATTATTGTTATTATTATTATTATTAGTAGTAGTAGAAGTAGTATTAGTATTATTATTTATGACAGTTACACACAGCAAATAAGGCTGGCTTAACATCATGGCAAGATCAGGTTCAGGCTGTCCGGTGTGAACCTGACAGTCACAGACCCGATTTTGCACTATTGCAGCCCTGTGGGGCCAGATGTAGCCGGATAGTAGCTATTTGCCATCCGGTTTACATCTGTCTGGCAGAATACGGGGGAATTCAGATTTTTCTCCTGGACTCAAAAATACTGCTTGCATCGTATTTATGTCCGGGGAAAAAATCAGCCCAAATCGGATCCTCACGGATCCTCCCAGATCAGGCGCGATCCGGTGCCCCCTTACATGGGCGTCTATTGTGCCAGATCATGCCGAATCCGACATAAAATCAGATCCGGGAGCCGGACGCAGGCTGCTAGAGTTTAGCAGCGAGTGCTGCTAAACTTCAGCACCTGGTGCTATCCTCTGCACTCCACTAGCCATGATCTTGAAATTTCAGCAGCCGCAGCTGCGCTCGGCTGAATCCGGCTGCAAACTGTACCGGAGGGCATATTTGCCCTCTGGTTCTGTTTGAAAATCCGGTCCGGGGCTGTTAGGTTCACACCGGACAGCCCTTACCTGATCTTGCCGTGGTGTAAAGCCAGCCAAAGATCGTTATGCTGAATTTTGTATTAAATCACTAGTTGGAAACTTCCCAAGCATCTAGGACTATGTGATATATCGGCAAATGATGATAGATTGTTATTTTGTCAACTCCAATTGCTTTCAAGTGCTGGCCAAGGTTTTTAGGCACAGCACCCAATGTGCCGGTTACCACTAGGACCACCTTCACTGGCTTGTGCTAGAGTCTTTGCAGTTCAATCTTTAAATTTTTAAATCAAATAATAGTAATAATAATAATAATTATTATTATTATTATTAGTGCTGCATTGTTTTGGAACACAAGGGATGTCTTGTTTATGAAACCCACCTCTAAACTGAGTGTAGAATGTGATTATAAAAAATGGTTATTATCTATTTGCTTAATGTCAGTGATGACACCTATGGAAAATAAAAATGTAAATGCATGCAAAAACTATGTTATCACCAGAACTTAAGGTGTCATTCATGCTATCATTACAAATCATATGCACATGTTTTTTCCGTAGTTATTGTTATAGAAAGCTACTTGTGGCACATTTACTTCTGGAGAAAGAACACATTATTATTAGTATTGCAAAAATAAGTTGATTTTGCAAATTAATAAATTATTTGAATAGCCGTCACAACTTTAATGTCAAGATGCCCTAACCCGCTTAATATTGTGTGCAGACACTGTTCTCACTGTCACAGAGACCTTGGTATAGAGGGCTTTTGCTACTTGTCAGAGAACTTTTCTAATATTTGACATGTCTGTTTTGTTGAATCTATACATTAAACCTCACCTGGTATAAGGGAAAAAAATTACATTTATCAGCTAGTCACACAACTGGTAATAATCTCAATCTCTGTTTTTCCTTATTGCTTGACCATGTGCCAAGCAGCTCGTTGATGTCTATAGTGCTAATGGAGGCAGCTAGTCATTGAGCATAGCTGTCTTCACCAATCCCATAGACTTGAAATGGAACAATGCCATACAAGCTCAGGACCTTTCTTCTAGTGACTAGTGATGTTTACTAATACCAGAAGCCTCACCAACAAGGTGAAGTAATTACAACTAATATTGTTGGAAAAAAATTGTATGTTGGAGATATATGAGACATGGCTCCTAAGTGATAATACGCATGAGAAGCTAATGAAAATGTAAAGTCCCTATGAGTAGAGATAAGGGGAGGGCGGAAGAATAAATTACTGATAGGTGTTTGTTATATGTCTCCAAACACTGTGGAAGAAAGTATCCTCATAATGCAAATAGATTAGACAGTAAATCAGGGAGAAGTCATTATTTTTAGGACTTCAACTACCCTAAATTACTTTGGTAGGGGGGAGGGGGGTTTTCTTACTATCGGGGAAACACGGGGGGGTGTACATACATACATACACACGTACAGACACAAGCATACACATATATACACACCATACACACCACACACACCACACACACCACACACACACATAGCACCGCTTCTTACCGGGTCTGGTGTGGGGTCCCCGATGGTCCTGTGCCGTCCTCTGTGCTCCGGTCCGGTCCCCGAGATGATCCGCTGCCGTCCGCCGTGTTCCGGTGCTGTTTTGCACCGGTATTGCCGGTCCTAGGCTCCATGGTCCCTGCTCTTCCGGAGTTCAGGCCGCAGCTCCGCCCAGGTCATAGTGTGGGCCAATCAGCATAGCGGCGCTGACGTCAGAGGCAAGCGCCCGATGACGCTTGCTTCTGAGCGCCGCTATGCTGATTGGCCCACACTATGACCTGAGCGGAGCTGGGGCCTGAACTCCGGAAGAGCAGGGACCATGGAGCCTAGGACCGGCAATACCGGTGCAAAACGGCACCGGAACACGGCGGACGGCAGCGGATCATCTCGGGGACCGGACCGGAGCACAGAGGACGGCACAGGACCATCGGGGACCCCACACCGGACCCGGAAAGAAGCGGTTCTATTTGTGTGTGTGTGGTGTGTGTGGTGTGTATGGTGTGTATATATGTGTATATATGTTTATGCATGTGTCTGTCTGTATGTGTGGGAATGTGTGGATGGATGGCTGCAGTGTGTGGATGGATGGATGGATGGTGGGGCCTCCAATGTAAGGCCCCCCCTGAAAGTAAGACAGGGGGCCACTTTTGGCCACAAAAAGAATGTAAGACCCTGTCTTACTTTCGGGGAAACACGGTACTACTAGATTAACCAAGAGACCGCTCTCCATATCAAATATACAGGTTAGGGTTCACTTTGGTAATATTGATTGCAAAATAGTAACTTATAATGTATCTTTTAATAAGATGTATATTAGAGGGGTTACAAGGACGCTAAACTTCAGGAAGGCAAATTTTTATGGTTAAGAAATTAACTGGGACAAAGAACTAAAAGTACACAAAGCAAATGGGACACTTTTATGAGCTTCATGAATAGGATCTGTGTACAATATATACCCTATGGGAATAAACAAGCTAGAAGTATTGAACCACTATGGCTAAATAGAGCTGTAACAGGCGCAATAAATGACAAAAAGAAAGCGCTTGGAGAATTAAAGCATGTAAGTAGTGATGAGGCATTCAATAAATATAGAAAGTTAAATAAACTCTGTAAAAAGCAAATTAAGAATTCTCTCAAGAAGAATACCCTCATGACACAGTATCAACATGGGCTTATGAGGGATCAGTCCTGTCAAACTAATATCATCAGCTCTATGAGAAGTTAATTTCCATAACAAACCAGTAAAATGCAGTGGATGTTGTCTATATGGACTTTTCAAAGGCATTTGATATGGTGCCGCACAAAAGGTTGGTATATGAGAATTATGGGAATATTGGAAAAAATGTGTAAGTGGGTTAAAAACTGGCTAAGTGATAAGAAACAAAGTTAACTGCTAACAGTGGGGTACCACAGGGGTCAGTATTGGGTCCTCTACTTTTAAAATATGAATTATTGATATTTTAAGGGGCATACAGAGTGGAATTTCAATATTTGCAGATGATATTAAACTCTGGAGGGTATTCAGTGCAGTGAAGGATCATTTAATATTACAGAAGGATTTATATAAGCTGGAAGCTTGAACTGAGAAATGGCAATAGAAATTTAATGTGGATAAATATAAGGTCATGCACAGTGGCATAACTAGAGTCCAAAGGGCCCCGATGTGAAATTTGGACATGGGCCCCCCGCTTCCCCCACTCACCCATATTGGTCAGATACACGGGCCCCATATAATGTTCTAAATCTTATAAAGACTCACAAATTGTCCTATCTCCTTTTCATTTTGTATTAATGTCCCTCATCCTGCTATACATGATCCTCCTCCTGGAAAATGCCCTTATCCTGGTATATATGGTCCTCCATTTTAGTATAACACAGCCTCATAACCCACCATATAATATAATGCAGCCTCATAACCCGTCATATAACATAATGCAGATTCATAGCCTTCCATATAATATTATGCAGCCTCATAACCCGTCATATAATATAATGCAGACTCATAGCCCTCCAGATAATATAATGCAGCATTGTAGCCCTCCAGATAATGTAATGCAGCCTCCTAGCTCTCCAGATAATATAATGCAGTGTCACAGCCCTTCATATAATATAATGCAGCATCACAGCCCTTCATATGATATAATGCAGCGTCACAGCCCTCCAAATAATATAATGTAGCGTCACAGCCCTTCATATAATATAATGCAGTGTTACAGCCCTCCATATAATATAATACAGCATCACAGCCCTCCAGATAATATAATGCAGGGTCACAGCCCTTCATAAAATATAATGCAGCATCACAGCCCTCCAGAGAATATAATGCAGTGTCACAGCCCTTCATATAATATAATGCAGCATCACAGCCCTCCAGATAATATAATGCAGCATTATAGCCTTCCAGAGAATATAATGCAGCGTCACAGCACTTCATATAATATAATGCAGCATCACAGCCCTTCAGATAATATAATGCATCCTCATAGCTCTCCAGATAATATAATGCAGCCTCATAGCTATCCAGATAATATAATGCAGCCTCATAGCTCTCCAGATAATATAATGCAGCCTCATAGTCTCCAGATAACATAATGCAGTCTCACAGCCCTTCATAAAATATAATGCAGCATCACAGCCCTCCAGAAAAAATAAAGCATTATCACAGCCCTCCAGAGAATATAATTCAGCGTCACAGCTCTTCATATAATATAATGCAGCATCACAGCCCTTCAGATAATACAATGCCACCTCATAACTCTCCAGATAATATAATGCAGCCTCATAGCTCTCCAGATAATTTAATGCAGTCTCAAAGCCCTCCAGATAATATAATGCAGTGTCACAGCCCTCCATATAGTATAATACAGCATCACAAACCTCCAGATAATATAATGCAGCATCACAGCCCTTCATAAAATATAATGCAGCATCACAGCCCTCCACAGAATATAATGCAGCGTCACTACCCTTCATATAATATAATACAATGTCACAGCTCTTCATATAATATATTGCAGCATCACAGCCCTCCAGATAATATAATGCAGTGTCACAGCCCTTCATATCATATAATGCAGTGTCACAGCCCTTCATATAGTATAACACAATAATGCAGCCTCATAGCCCTCCATATAGCATACATCCTCCCCACACAGACACACTGCCCCCTGTACAACTTGCCCCACTCACCCAGTCACATTGCCCTCTGTACAGCCCTCCCCCCATACACAGACACACTGCCCACTGTACAGCCCCCCACGCATGATACACTGCCCCTGTACAGCCCCCCACATCCAGTCACACTGCCCCTGTGCCCCACGCACACACACACGGTCAAACACACACAGTCACACACACACAATGACACACACAGACACACACAGTCACACACATGGTCAAACACACACATGGTCACACACACACGGTTCAACACAGTCATGCACACACACAGTCATGCACACACACAATCACGCACACACGCAGACACACACAGTCACACACACGGTCAAGCACACAAAGCCAAACACACACACGGTCACACACAGTAAAACAAACAAAGTCAAACACACACATTCATGTACACACAGTCACACACACAATCATGCGCACACACAGACATACAGTCACACACACACATGGTCAAACACACACAGTCAAACACACATGGTCAAACACACACAGTCAAACACAGACAGTCGCACACAGTCACACACAATCATGCACACACAGTCACACACACAGTCTCACACACACGTCATACACACATGGTCAAACACACACAGTCACACACACAGTCACACACACACAGTCACACACACAGTGACACACACAGTCAGACACACGCACAGTGACACACAGTCAGACACACACAGTGACACACACAACCTCTGACACTCCCTCGCCCTCTCCAAGAGCTGCAGCTCTTCTGCCCCACCGCTCCCACTGGGCAGCTCCGTCCTGTATGTGATGAGGTCACATGACCTCATCACAGTGCAGCAGCGACTGCTGGAGATTTAAAACGGCAGAGCCTGCCTGTCCTCTGGCGGCCATGATCAGCCGCCAGGGGACCAGCCGGGCAGAGCAGCTGCGCAGTGACATGGATGTGTGTCCTCAGGGACGTACATCCATGTAAAGCTGGCACAGCAGTCACAAGGTTCGGCGGGCTCCGGGCCCCTGTACCACCGGGCCTGGTCTCACTTGCGACCACTCCAACCACTGATGGTACATCACTGGTTATGCACTTAGGCAAAAAAAATACAATTTATAATGATGTGTTTAATTGTGATACACTGTGTAAAACTGTCACTGATAAAGACTTAGGTGTATTGGGGAATGGCAAACTCAAATTTTCTGACTAGTGTCTGGCAGCTGCTAAAAGACAATGTGATGCATTAAAGAAGCATATATGCTCATGGGAAAAACACAGTGTTACCTCTTTACAAGTCACTAATGCGACCACACTTAGAATACTGTGTGCAATTTTGGTCTCCGTTATATAAAAAGGGCAGAGCTGAAATTGAGTTGATGCAGAAAAGAGCAACCAAGATTATTAAAAAAGATGGTCTGCAATACCAAGACAAATTATTAAACTTAGGGTTATTCCAGTTGGAAAAAGTAGGCTTTGGGGTGATCTTATCACAATATATGAATATATGAGAGGGCAGTACAGACACCTTTCCAATGATTTTTCACACCCAAGCCTATATGATGGTGACAAGGGGGCATCCTCTATGTTGGGAGGAAAGAGGGTTTAATCATAATTACAGGCACAGATTCTTTACTGTACGACCAGTGAGACTACGGAACTCTCTGCCGTATGATGTTGTAATGAGTGATTCACTAATAAAAGTAAGGCCTGGATTCCTGTCTTGAAAAATATAATATTACAGGTTAATGTTCTACATTGGTTGATAGGGCTTTGATCCAGGGAACTAGTCTGATTGCCGTATGTGATGTTGGGAAGAAGAGAGCACAGGGAGAGACAACACAGGGGCAGAAACTGCACGGGGGAAGTCAGCGCAGTGGGAGAGAGAGAGCACAGGGGGAGAGACAGCACAGGGGGAGAGACAGCACAGTGAGACAGCACAGAGTGAGAGAGGTGAAGCGCACAGGGGAGAGACAAAATTCAGTGGAAGAGCGCACAGGGGGGTAGAGAGACACAGTGCATAGTGGTGAAAGAGACAGCACAAAGGGGGCTGAGATGGTGCACAGGGAGAAAACAGCACACAGGGGCAAAAGAGCACACAGGCTATAAAGCATACAAGGGGAGAGCTTATAGGGGGCCAGAAAGAGCACCAACAGGGAAGAGAAAGTGTACAGGGGGCAGAGACAGTGCACAGGGAAGCAGAGACACTGCCCAGGCTGGTGGAGACAATACAAAGGCGGGCAGAGACAGCATACAAGGAGCAGAGACAGCACTCAGGTGGAAGAGAGAGCACACAGGGGGAAGCGACGAGCACACAGGGGAAAGTGACGAGCACACAGGGGGAGGGGTGAGCACACAGGGGTCGAGTGCAGAGGGGAGAAAGAGAGCCTACATGGGGAGACAGCTCAAAGGAGAGAGCATGCAAAGAAAGAAGACAGCACAGGGGGCAGAGAGATCACATACAAGGGGAGAGTGCACAGAGGGAAGACAGCTCAATGGAGAGAGCACATGTGGGGAGATGACAGCACAGGGGGAGAAGTCACCACACAGGAGAGAGAGAAAGCAGACAAGAGAAAATAGGTCAAAGAAAAGAGCACTGACGGTAAAGACAGCACACAGGTAGTAGTGAGAGAACGGACAGGGAGGAGAGCACATCTACAATAAATATACAGTACATATATATATATATATATATATATATATATATATATACAC
The DNA here is from genome assembly GCA_033576535.1 of Allobates femoralis. NCBI lineage: Eukaryota > Metazoa > Chordata > Amphibia > Anura > Aromobatidae > Allobates > Allobates femoralis. Next base: position 505,409,986 of record JARQOC010000004.1, read on the forward strand.
TAGAGTGACCAGATCTCATATAGGGGGGAAAAAATGTCGGAATCTTGTTAGTCTGGACCCCACAAAACGTTTCACCTTTCCAAATATTGAGATAGCCAAAATTTGAGCTCGATCAAACGACATGCCGCTCGTTGCTCAAAGTTTGAAAAAATCCAAATTTTTGGACAAAAAGCTGACACATGGAGCAAATATACCAAAAAAAACAAACAAAATGTATCACTTAATAACAAAATATACGAAGTATGCTCCAAGTGGTACCAGGTCACGTTCTTGGGGCTAAAAGCTGTTGTAACTCAGTTTGACTTAAAATAACAATTATGTATAAAATATAAATTTTGAAGAACAACATTAGCTTTCTTTTGAGATATTAAGCGTGTTTTTATTATTTACCGTTCTGGAGTTATGGCTCCATATGTCAGCTTTTTGGCCAAAAATTTGGATTTTTTCAAACTTTGAGCAACGAGCGGCATGGGTTAACGTCGTTTGATCGAGCTCAAATTTTGGCTATCTCAATATCTGGAAAGGGGAATCGTTTTGTGGGGTCCAGACGGACAAAATTCCGACATTGATTTTTTGTGGTCACCTTAATATACACACACTATATATCGATATCGGGAGGTCGCCACACACCGCAGGAGTGGATGGAAGGTCAGTGTAAATAGATAATTTTTTATGTGTGCGGTACAGTAGGAGGTATATTCTGTATATACCAGAATAGGTCCAGGGTGTTGCACATATATAACAGGATCTGGAACATATGTACCTGGATTAGGAACATATATACCAGGATGGGTCCAAAATGGGGATCATATATTGCAGGATGGGTCCGTAACATATATATGCAGGATGGAGAACATATATGACAGGATTACGAACATACAGCGGGAGAAATAAGTTTGATCCCTTAGTGATTTTTTAAGTTTGCCCACTGACAAAGACATTGAACAGTCTATAATTTTTAAGAAAGTATTCACTGATCTCAGGGAGACCAGTTCAAGAAAACACTGCGGGCAGCCAGCTAAAGCGCTCAACACAGTGAATTCCTAGGCCCGTTGAGCGCTTTAGCCGGCTGCCTACAGTGTTTTCTTGAACTGGTCTCCCTGAGATCAGTGAATACTTTGTTTTGTTGGTCTACTAGGCCTTGCTCCCACCTAGCCAGAATTCTACTCCACACTGATGAGGGGCAACACCCCGAAACAGCTGTCTGTGGATGGCTACCTGGCCTTGGTATTCCCTTGTTATATCTTTAAGCTTGTAAAGAGCTGGATATTGACTCAAAGGGCCACTTATTATGGTGGTTATCATGGCTAGGTCCTTCACTAGAGGAAGATCTGGCTAGTCCTGTGTTGAGACTCCTAAACGAGGCTCCACAGACTCTATTTGCATTTATAATTTTTAAGGGCAGGTTAATGTTAACAGGGTTAAATAGAATATCAAAAATACAATCCAGAAAATCCCATTATGTAAATTATATAAATGTATTTGCATTTTGCAGAGAGAAATAAGTATTGGATTCCCTATGAACCATTAGGAGATCTGGCTACTAGGGACTAGTTATATGCTCCTAATCAACTCATTACCTGCATTAAAGACAACTGTCTTAAATTGTCACCTATATAAAGGACTCCTGTCCACACATTCAGTTAATCAGTCAGGCTCTAACCTCTTCAACATTGGCAAGACCAAAGAGCTTTCTAAAGATGTCAGGGAAAAGATCCAAAACCTGCAGAAGGCTGCAATGGGCTACAAAACCACAAGTAAGACACTGGGTGAGACAACTAATGGTGCAATATTAAGAAAATGGAAGAAATACAAAATGAATGTCAATCGACATTGATCTGGGCTTTCATGCAAAATCTCACCTCGGGGGTATCCAGGATCATGAGGATGGTGAGATATCAGCCTAAAACTACACAGGGGGAACTCGTTAATCATCTCTAAGAAAACCATATATACCACATTACACCATAAAGAATTAAAATCCTGCAGTGCCTGCAAAGTCTCACTGCTCAAGAAGGCACATACAGGCTCATTTGTAGTTTGCCAATGAGCACCTTGGTAATTCTGAGAGTGATCGGGAGAAGGTGTTGTGGCCAAATGAGACACAAATTGAGCTCTTTGGCAATAACTCAACTAGCTATATTTTGAGGAAGGGAAATGCTGTCTATGACGCAAAAAAACACCATCCCCATAGTCAAGCATTGTGGTGGAAACATGTTTTGGGGGTATTTCTCTGCTAAGGGCACAGGAATACTTCACTGCATCAACGGGACAATGAATGGAGCCATGTACCGTGCCAACCTCTTGCCCTCCATCAGGACATTAAAAATGGGTCAAGGCTAGATCTTCCAGCAAGAATATGACCCAAAACATACAGCCAAGGCAACAATGGAGTGGTTCAAAAAGAAGCACATTAAGGTCATCGAGTGGCCTAGCCAGTCTCCATGCCCGGAGTATCAAACGAGGAGGGAACATTGGACCCTGTCACAGGTGACCCACATTAAGCCATCAGTCTGGTTGTGCGGGGTGTTGCACAACCAGTTAAGGTTAGTGCACACATAGTAAAACCGCGTATTAATTTCCTCCAGTTGCAGTGTGGCGCAATATCTGTTTTTTTATTTCAACTAGCCAGTCTCCAGACCTTCATCCCATAGAAAACTTATGGAGGAAGCTGAAGCTCCGAGTTGCCAAGTGACAGCCTCAAAACCATAATGATTTAGAGATGATCTGCAAAGAAGAGTGAACCAAAATTCCTCCTGCGCAAACCTCATTATCAACTACAAGAAACGTCTGACTGCTGTGCTTGCCAACAAAGGTTTTGCCATCAATTATTAAGTCTTGTTTGCCAGAGGGATCAAATACTTATTTCTCTCTGCAAAATGCAAATAACTTTATATAATTTAGATAATGTGATTTTCTGGATTTTATTTTTGATATTCTTTCTCTCACTGTTCCACTTAATTTACCCTTATATTTACAGAATATTCATGGCATTGTCAGTGGGTAAATTTAGAAAATCAGCAAGAGATCAAATACTTATTTCCCCCACTGTATATACCAGGATTAGGGACATATATACCAGGATGGAAATCATATATACCAAACTGTGCCTATGAATGGGGGCATATATACCAGAATGTGAAACATGTATCCCACGATTAGGGACATATATACCAAGATTAGGGACATAATGATGGTCTCATGATGGGGGACATATGTAGCAGAATGGGGATCATATATACCAGGATGAGTGACATTAGTACAGAATTATTGAACATTACCCTCATAACAGTGTCAGCAAGAGGTATCGCCCAATAACAGTGCTTCATGACCAAATTTCAATGATTTTTTTATTTGTTGGATAGTTTCTTGTTATGACTCTCATAGTGCATATTTGATTCAAAAGTAATGTTTTGCGTTAAAAATAAGGTAAATGTAATTTTGTTTACATGCTACACTATGAGAATAAGCTCTTGTTAGATTAAATGTAACGACAGTGAAATAACCTTCTTTCTTTAATCAGCATCAGTGCACTTGGTAAGAATAGCTTTTGGAAGTGAATAGAAGTGTTTGATCAGGAAAACAGAGGATAAATAGAGTTGTAATTATTGGATAACCTACAATAAGGTATAATTTATTTGGACGTTGAACAGATAAAGTACCAGAGATTTCCACAATTTTCTTGCAATGCACCTAGCATTTTGCACGTTCAATCCTGAGCTTCTTTTAACTAACATCCTTCACTGATTTACTGCAAGAAAGGAGCTCCCTGGGTCTCTTACGAGCAATTCTGAGAAATTCTTCAAAACCTTGACGGTATATCAGCGGTGAACTTGGAATTGAGGTCTTAACTATTCATCTTTTGATACATTACCAAATTCATGGATCAGGGATACAACATAACCTCCTTAGTGTGCTGAATTGCATATAAAAAATAAATCATGAATAAAAGACGCAAAAGAAAAAAGACAGGGCTTTGTCCTGTCTCTTCTAGTGTTCTCTGGAAATTGAGTTCCATGTTGATGACTTTACTGACTGATAAAAGAAATGGAATCTATATGCCAATCTCTGGCAGTCATACAACGTTAAAATCAAAACTTTTTCCATTTTAGTTCTTAGCAAATGCTCACAGAGAGTACAGTACAGTCTCACTCAATTCTATTTTTTTGGGTCACCAACTATTTTAAGTGAAGGGTTGTGAGGCTTTTCTGCAGATGCTATAACTAATGATTGCTGTCTCCATAGCTGTAATTACATACACCAAAATGCAATCTCTAGCAACAACAAACACCTTTTTTTGTGCCCTCAAAATGTAAAAAATTCATCAGACATGCTTTTATATTCAAAATCTCAAATGGATACATAAACATGTTGGACAATATTCACTAAAGTATAAAATGCTCCACAAAAAAGAAATACATACTGTAATATAAGTATAAATAAAAATACATGCTGTAAAGCTGTCTTATTGTTACTGCAAGTTCCCATCTGGTCCTTCACTTCATCTGGCCCTTTTCTAACTTCTTCTGTGGCACCCCAAGGGTTAATGTGCCACAGAAACAGCAACACGAGTTTACTCCCCACACAACACTACACTAGAAAGTGGGAGGAGCTTAGGTGGCACCTGCAAAAGTGTTAGGAGCTAATGTTGTTTACCTCAGAGCAGGAGTGACAGTTAGTCAGTTTAGTCTAGTCTGGAGTTGGAGGAGAGTCAAGTGCAGTGGAGGTCCTGAGAGGTCTGAGGAAAGGAGTCAGAGGAACAGAGGAACATACCCGGGACAAGGAGTTACCCTAAACTCAGCCCCGGAGAGGCGCTTAGGATGGATACCGGATCCGAGGCTGTGCCTGAGACAGACAGGACAGTGAATACCGGGATAGTGAGGGTTCACCATCTTCACTGTATCATAGCAAAGCAACACGGAGGGGACAGTGACACAGAGGACTCAAGTTGCCTAGCAGATTGGTACCCGTGAGGGGAGACAGGGCCAGCAGTTCAGCTAAAAGCGGCAGCAGGGTCATACACAAAGCGCAGAAGTAGGAAGCCAAGGACCTGGTCAGGGTGGGCCAACCCGGCCCTGGTACAGTCTCCGTGGACAATACTTTGTTATACCATCTGCAAGTAAAGACTTGGAAAACGACAACAAATGTGAGTGTGTGTGATCCTTGTGCTGAAGCCCCACTCTCCCTCATAAACTGCCATTGCCTCCACTCTCATCATCTCTACTACTACCCCTACTCTCCTGCAACATCTGTAACCACCATCACAGACTTTAACTACCATTGCCCCGGGGAACCAGGCCCTACCTGCAGAGAGCCGTTCCACCTAAGCTGCTAAAACATCATCCCCGGAGGTTCTGCAGCAGCGGCGGTCACCCTGACCACAACCCGTGGGTGGCGTCACGACAAACCTAATCCCCTGTAAATACACCCCATTTACTTGTGTGAACCCGGGACACGGTCCGGACCAGGACCGCCGTGACATTCCCCAGCAGTACCCCGGTCCGTCACCGAGTACCCTGTCCCAGTGGGCTCCACACTTCCATAACGCAAATAGTCAGTTCATTGAATCTGGAGTGTGGTGTTGTCATAGCCCTATGACATGCATTGCTATGTTAGAAGTCTACTAAACCCAAGAAGCTGTCATGAAGAGTGAAGATGTCACACACTGGAGGAATGAGAAAAAAAGAAGACAGATAAAGTTAGGGACTTAAAATGTAAACTTTTATGGTTAGCACATTCCTCTCTTCTGTAGAATGTAAGCCCTAATGATCAGTGGAGATGTCTTTCCTTCCACTGAGTGTTATCCATTATGGTCAGCAAGATCCTCTCTCTTTCGCATGAAGAGGGTATGAGTAGAAAAAGTGGAAAGACAAATAGTACAATAGCGTCTGATCTGAGTAACTAAAAGGAGGTATTTGTTAATCTGGCCAGGTTGTGCCAGCACAACCACTTAGTGACAGACAAAAAATTGGCGCACCACAATATCAGGCCGATAACAAGAGGTGCTCACCGTGCCAGACAGGGAATACACAATATGGAGAAAAGACGAGGCACATAAGGAGGGAGCAGCACCAAACTAAATGGATGTGTATCAAACAAATGCTTTATTTCTTGAACAGTGCAGGGAAAGTTAAAAACATTTAAAAACACATAGGGGCCCCCAGGTGACATGGCGGCAAGATGTTATACAGAAATAACCATGGCAAATGGTGGAAAGCATATACAGAGTAGCTGTGTGAACAACAAGGAGTGACCAAAATTGGTAATTTTTTCATGCGTCATTTACATGCAGATGCTCTCATAAAAGAGACGTGTTCAGTGAGCACAGTAATGGTCATTGGGGACTTGCTGACTGCAAAAATGGTGGGTACCCTGAACAGTGGGTCAATAGAAACTTGACATACATCAATAGTGTATAACATTGTAACAAATACATGAATGAATAACACAGCCAGGTGGTAGTCAAGCCCAGGATATGGTATAAAACCTATTTGTATCCAATGATATATATACCTAAAATGAAGCCATATCACATTAATAAGGTGCACTTCAGGTAGCAAGCCCCACAAGAAGTGTATATACAGTATGAGCGCCACACATAATGGGAAAGGAATATGAAAAATATCCAATCGGAGGCTCCGAAGTTACCCAGCAATGGTATAGGTATGATCATCACACATTAAACAACCCAGGTTGTACACAATAAGTAGTAAGGGACAGTTACACATGTAACAAAGGTACCAGATGCTAATACACCAAATTGGTGCTAGTAAACACGTACATATAGGTAGGCTGAGAGCCCATAAATCAGTATAGTGCCAAGTGGCCAGTAATGTACCTGTATATACACTGTATGTATCATATAATGATAACCAATGAAAATATCCGTGAGTCACATATGACGTGTATAGACCAATGTATGTCATATATATATAAAGGGATATATGACCCCAATACACTGAGCTGTAGGCTGATTTTCTGCTAAGGGAAAAAAAAAAAAAGCTTTAAATCTGATTTTCTAGCGAGTGTGAAACGAGCTGAGTGTGACAGAGCAAGTGCGACAGAAGTAAGTGTGTGACTTGTGATTCAGTGACTTTGGATTAAGGGAGTTTGGAAGGGAGGACTTACTGAATTGCTGGTTGTATTTAATTAATACTTTGCATTTCTTTTTACTTATCATTTCTGTCTGGTGCAATCCCCATTAGGAAATGAGCTCCATGATTGGCAATGCCATCCAGTGTACATCTTGCCACATGTATGCATTCCTTGACCAGCATACTGCTGTGTGAAATGTGAGTACGTTGTGCATTTGGAAGCCCAGATACTGGATCTAAATGAACAACTGACAACGCTGAGATCCATAGACAATATGGAAAGGAATCTGCTGCTCACTGAACAGCTGCTCAATGCGATAGATGTGGGGGAGGATGGTATTATGGAGCTGCACGACCGTGAGGTAGCCAGCTGGGTGACAGAAGGCGGGGTAGAGGGAAGGGTGCCAGGGAGGCTAGCCCTGATCTGGCACACCCCAATAAATTTGCTATGTTGGCAGATGAGGGGGGTGTGAGTTCAGGGATAGCACTGCTGCAGCAGGGCATGACCTCTGAAAGCCAGAGGAGTGTCTGCTCCAGTAAGGGGGAAAACAGGAGAGAAGGGCAGGCCAGACAGGTGCTGGTAGTGGGGGACTCAATTATTAGGGGAATAGATAGGGCAATCTGTCACAAAGACAGGGATCGTCGAACAGTGTGCTGCCTACCTGGCGCTCGAGTCCGGCACATCGCTGAACGGGTTGACAGATTACTGGGAGGGGCTGGTGAGGACCCAGCGGTCATGGTGCACATTGGCACAAATGACAAAGTTAGAGGTAGGTGGAAGGTCCTTAAAGATGATTTCAGGGAATTAGGCTGCAAGCTTAAGGCAAGGACCTCCAAGGTAGTATTCTCTGAAATACTGCCTGTACCACGTGCCACACCAGTGAGGCAAAGGGAGATTAGGGAGATAAATAAGTGGCTCAGGAATTGGTGTAGGAAGGAGGGGTTTGGGTTCCTGGAGAACTGGGCCGACTTCTCTGTTGGCTACAGGTTCTATGCTAGGGACGGGCTGCACCTCAATGGGGAGGGTGCAGCTGTGCTGGGGGAGAAAATGGCTAGAAGGTTGGAGGAGTGTTTAAACTAGGGATTGGGGGGGAGGGTATTCATTGTATAGGAGGGGAAGATAGTGTAAATAGTAACCTGGGCACAAGTAATAAAATTGGGGGTGGCATGGGGGGTGGGGTTAGAACAGTCAATCTAGTAGGAAGGAATAGAGGTAAAGAGAGATGCATAAAGTGCATGTACACTAATGCCAGAAGCCTCACCAACAAAATGGAGGAATTAGAATTGATTTTGTTGGAAAATAATTATGACATGGTGGGGATTTCGGAGACTTGGCTGGACGAGAGCAATGACTGGGCTGTTAATTTACAGGGCTATTGTCTGTTCAGAAATGACCGCACAAATAGGCGAGGAGGAGGTGTATGTTTATACGTAAAATCATCCTTAAAACCCATCCTGCGTGATAATATAGGTGAATCTAATGGAAATGTAGAGTCCCTGTGGGTGGAGATAAGGGGAGGGGGAAAAAATTATAAATTACTGATAGGGGTGTGTTATAAGTCCCCAACAATAATGGAAGTGGAGGAGAATATCCTCATAAAGCAAATAGATGAAGCAGCGACTCAGGGAGAAGTCATTATTATGGGGGACTTCAACTACCCTGAAATACATTGGGGATCAGAAACCTGCAGTTCCAGCAAGGGTAATAAGTTTTTGAAAACTATGAGAGACAATTACCTTTCACAACTGGTTCAGGACCCAACAAGAAGGGGGGCAATGCTGGACCTAATATTAACCAACAGGCCGGACCGCATATCAAATATACGGGTTGGAGGTCACTTGGGTAATAGTGATCATAACTTAATAAGCTTTCAAGTATCCTTTACTAAGACGTGTAGTAGAGGGGTTACAAGGACACTAAACTTCAGGAAGGCAAATTTCCAACAGTTGAGAGATGATCTTAGTGCAATAAACTGGGACGATGTCCTGAGACATAAAAGTACACAACACAAATGGGAGATGTTTATTAGCATCCTGAATAGGACCTGTGCACAATATATACCCTATGGGAATAAGCATGCTAGAAATAGGAGGAAACCACTATGGCTAAATAAAGCGGTAAGAGGTTCAATATGTGACAAAAAGAAAGCATTTAGGGAATTAAAGCAAGTAGGTAGTGATGAGGCATTAAATAAATACAGAAAATTAAATAACATTTGTAAAAAGCAAATCAAGGCAGCAAAGATTGAGACAGAGAGACTCATTGCCAGAGAAAGTAAAAAGAATCCCAAAATATTTTTTAACTACATAAATAGTAAGAAACTAAAAATTGATGGTGTTGGCCCCTTTAAAAATAGTCTGGGTGAAATGGTGGATGAGGATGAGGAAAAAGCCAATATGCTAAATGACTTTTTTTCAACAGTATTTACACAAGAAAATCCCATGACAGACAATATGATCAGTGATAACAAAAATTCTCAATTAAATGTCACCTGCTTAACCCAAGAGGAAGTACGGCATCGTCTAAAAATCACTAAAATTGACAAATCCCGGGCCTGGATGGGATACACCCCAGAGTGCTGCAGGAATTAAGTACTGTCATAGATAGACCATTATTTTTAATATTTAAAGATTCCATAATAACAGGGTCTGTACCACAGGACTGGCGTATAGCAAATGTGGTGCCAATATTCAAAAAGGGGACAAAAACTGAACTTGGAAATTATAGGCCAGTAAGCTTAACCTCTACTGTGGGTAAAATCCTAGAGGGTTTTCTAAGAGATGCTATACTGGAGTATCTGAAGAAAAATAACCTCATGACCCATTATCAACATGGTTTTACGAGGGACCGTTCCTGTCAAACTAATCTAATAAGCTTCTATGAAGAAGTAAGTTCTGGACTGGACCAAGGAAATGCAGTGGATGTGGTGTATATGGACTTTTCAAAAGCTTTTGATACGGTGCCACACAAAAGGTTGATCCATAAAATGAGGGCAATGGGGATAGGGGAAAATATGTGTAAGTGGGTTAAGAACTGGCTTAGTGATAGGAAACAAAGGGTGGTTATTAATGGAACACACTCAGAATGGGTCACAGTTAACAGTGGGGTACCACAGGGGTCAGTGTTGGGCCCGCTTCTATTTAATATATTTATTAATGACCTTGTAGGGGGCATACAGAGTAGAATCTCAATATTTGCGGATGACACTAAACTCTGCAGGGTAATCAATACAGAGGAGGACAATTTTATATTACAGGAGGATTTATGTAAACTAGAAGCTTGGGCTGCTAAATGGCAAATGAGCTTTAATGGGGATAAATGTAAAGTCATGCACTTGGGCAGAGGAAACAAAAGGTATAATTATGTGCTTAATTGTAAAACACTGGGCAAAACTGTCACTGAAAAAGACCTGGGTGTATGGGTTGATGACAAACTCACATTTAGTGGCCAGTGTCAGGCAGCTGCTGCAAAGGCAAATAAAATAATGGGATGCATTAAAAGATGCTCATGAGGAGAACATAATTTTAACCTCTATACAAGTCACTAGTGCGACCACACTTAGAAAACTGTGTACAATTCTGGTCTCCGGTGTATAAGAAAGACATAGCTGAACTAGAGCGGGTCCAGAGAAGAGCGACAAAAGTCATTAGAGGACTAAGGGGTCTGCAATACCAAGACAGGTTATTAAGCTTGGGGTTATTTAGCTTGGAAAAACTAAGGCTTAGGGGTGATCTTATAATAATGTATAAATATATGAGGGGACAGTACAGAGACCTTTCTAATGATCTCTTTACTCTTAGGCCTGAGACTGGGACAAGGGGGCATCCTCTACGTCTGGAGGAAAGAAGGTTTAATCATAATCACAGACGCGGATTCTTTACTGTAAGAGCAGTGAGACTATGGAACTCTCTGCCACATGATGTTGTAATAAGTGAGTCAATACTAACATTTAAGAAGGGCCTGGATGCCTTTCTTGAAAACTATAATATTTCCAGTTATACATACTAGATTCTTTGATAGGGCGTTGATCCAGGGAACTAGTCTGATTGCCGTACCTGGAGTCAGGAAGGAATTTTTTCCCCCTATGTGGAGCTTAGTGTTGCCACATGGGTTTTTTTTTGCCTTCCTCTGGATCAACATGTTAGGCTATGGGTTGAACTAGATGGACTTAAAGTCTTCCTTCAACCATAAAAACTATGTTACTATGTTACAGATATCACAGAAGGATAGCTCTGCATACAATGTGTGGTGCAGGTGTACCTAGACAGATGATACAAATGATCCTTGCCCTAAAATGTGCCCCATATTAAGGAGGGTTTGTCACCAATAAAATTTGATAGTACCTAAACCAGTCAATAGTCATCACAAATCATGGGTTCTAGGTCAATCAGAGATGCCGTGGACAGCCATGTATTCAAATGCCAGCATGGCCCAACAATCACTTAGTGCACTTATAACAGACAGCTGCAGAGCAAAACATTACGGGATGATGCAACTGGAACCAAAGAAGTTAAATCCTGTGCTACGTAGAGGTTGTACATAGATGAAGACAATTGACCATATAGATGGAATGCAGTTTGTCAACTCATTTCAAAGCATAACGCTTCACTCTGTGGTTTGTCCTGAGGAAGAAGAGTGATATTTCAAAATGGATTGACAAATAAACGACATTCTATTCATATGGTCAATCGTTTTCATCTATCTACAATCTCCAGGCAGCGCAGGATTTAACCTCTTCGGTTCTAATTGCATTATCACTGAAAAATGTAAGCTGTTATGGTCAGTGAATATCTCTCTATCTCCCCTGCCTCACATGTATTTTACTAGCAGTCAAAAGCTTTGTAGTATATAAATTCACACAAAATATTTGGTGGAAGAGTCAGCAAAGTTGGTATATTTGAATTTCAGAACATTTGCTCATCTTTAATATAATCTTGCAGATAGTTAATTCTTAATCTGTATTGTTTTCCTTTTTCTCTTCTCTACAGACGAGTAAAAGCATATAAACCTACTGAATGTTGTACTCTGTGACGCTGCATGCAACATACAACTGAAAATTATGGCAAAGGGTCGGCTGGGCATCTTCTCTTCAATTTTTCTCTACTCAATTTAGTTTGACAAGTTTCTTTTCACCTGTCTGATGAAAGCCACCCAGCAGGCAATTTGCCCCAAGCCTGGGACATGTCATATGTCCCGTATTCATGCTACCTGTGATTAGTGCAGTATAAATCTGGTGACAAATTCATTTTAAAGATTAATAGGCTTTTGTTAGAAATAGAGCTATACAAAGATGAGCAAAATCTATTTGTTTCTTCATTTTGGTAAACCCTAGTGAATTACTCCATTGTAAGCGAAACGTTGCCTTGCTAATGTGATAATTCCATAGTTCCATAGTTTGCTAATCTAATGCTTTCAGTAAATTTATGCCAATGTATAAGGTCACAAATACTCAGAATAAAAAACATTATTTTTTTTATCTAACAAGGCATGCATTTTGGTTACATTAAAAAAGGACTAGATTTTGTTCGAAGCAGTGCCCTTCCATCTTCATCCAGCAGAAGAGAAGCCACTAATTTTCCTTCTAGTTTCTTTAACCAGTGCTGTTATACTTCTATGTACTTCAGATCATAAGTCATTGGTTAAAGAATCCTCATTTATGATTACTTTCCATGCATGTATTCATTCATTCATTCATTGATCTCAATGTTAGCTTGGCCTATACTTAAGAGGATTAAGCATTCTTCCTATTTTGGCAATATCAGTTTGCAGAAGGATACACTGACCTTTTTGGAGTCACAATGTATATTGTTGAAAGTACTCCTTTGGTCCAGCAGAGACAGTACAACCTCCAACTTTACAGTCTGTGAGATTTCCATGTGGGGTGCCATGCTCTAAATACTGTACATGTTTCAAGGACAGTGAACAGTAGGAACTGTGACCTTGGAGTTCAGTCACTGGTACTTTATAACTGATGTATACCATTTCCTTTAACAACAGAAAATATAAAGTTGAAAATATGATTTCTCAGTTTATGGCCTTTATGGTTTCTAGCAGCCAAAATGATCTGGATGGACCAAGTAATAAATCCAGGGCAAAAATTCAAACTTGGATCCACAATGACTGAATTCTGGACCATAACTATTCTGTAAGCTGTTATCTCTAATAACCCTATTAAATATATATGTGTGCTTTAAAATTCTGAAACCAAACAATAGATTGTAAATAGAAAAAAAAACGCAAACTGTTTTGAATGAACGTGTCTAAGACATTATGGCTGTCAGTTGTTGGTTGCTAACACCAATCATGCCACTTAAAACTTTTAAGCCATGAGGAAACTATCTGGAACAATGAAAACCCACACCAGAAAATGTTTTTGAAGAAGTGAGAAATGTTACTAAACAGTACTTTTCTCTATGAATCCATTCCTATATGTTTCTTTCATAAGGATTGAAGTGACTTAGCTGGTCCTTGTTGTGTAGCACCTCAATGCCATAAATGGTGCCTTTATAACATGATACTGACTTATAAAGCTGGGTTTTCCAAAGTTATCTGAAACACAGCTCCGAATTGGCCGTTTAATGTAATGCTTTGATATGTGTGAATCAGAAAATGTTCAACATTTGCAAAAATAATAAAAAAACTAAGGAACCCAGAACAATCTTTATGCTAGTATAACATAGTTCTAATGTTTTAGATTGGGCTGGTGAATTGACAGTACAAATATAAGTGCACACATGAACTGATGTCTACATCTTAATGACGTGCCTCACTAATAAAATCTATTTTGATAAGGTTAGTGATGGGCGAATCCTAAATTACTCGGAATCGCTTGACTCTAGCGAGTCCGAGCACAGGACTCGCTACTCGTTGCGAGTCTAGCGAGTCCAATGTTAATGAATGGGGAAGCGAGTAATAGCGAGTAGTGTGAGATTTACAAATCGCAGATGTGTCTCGGAAGCTTCAGCCTGAAGCAATCCTAGTTTTGTCATTTATTTGCATTGGACTCGTTTACTTTGCAACTGTAATCGCTGGGAATCTCGCACAGATAAGAGTCCTGTCTTCTCTGTGTGCTGGCTGCCAGCTCCAGGGTCCTAGAGCCTGCCTGCTGCCTGATGTAGCAGTGCTGGAGATTGTTCTCAGTCTGCTCATTCCCTGTGTACAGACATGAATGTCTGTGCACAGAGATGATGTAGCAGAGCTGAGATTCTTCTCAGTCTGCTCATTCCCTGTGCATATACATCTATATCTATGCACAGGGATGAGCAGAGAGGACATCGCGTTTTGGACTGCGTCGGACGGAAGAGGATTTTTTTAATTAAAGATGGAGTCTTCAATGGCTTTTTTTTTTATTTCTAATAAAAAAATTTCTCTGTGTTGTGTTTTTTTTTAAAACAATTTAATAGAAATTCATGGCGGTCATGTCTAATATTGGCGTGACCGCCATAAATTTCGGGCTTAGGGCCAGCTGATAATACAAAGCTGGCCCTAACCTCTATTACCCAGCGTGCCACCTCCACCAGGGCCGCTGGAAGAGCGGGGTTCAGCGCCAGAGGATGGCGCTTCAATGAACGCGCCATCTTCTGGGGCGGCTGCGGGCTGCAATTTGCAGCGGGGGGTGCCCAGAAAGCTTGGGCATCCCTGCGCTGCGGATTCCAGCCCCCAGCTGCTTAGCTGTACCTGGCTAGACATAGAAATTGCGCGGAGCCCCACGCATTTTTTTGACTCCGACTACGAGACGACTCCGACTCCGAGACGACTCCGAGACGACTCCGACACGACTCCGACTCCGAGACGACTCCGACTCCGACTCGACTCCGAGACGACTCCGACTCCGAGACGACTCCGACTCCGAGACGACTCCGACTCCGACTCGACTCCGAGACGACTCCGACTCCGAGATGACTCCGACTCCGAGACGACTCCGACTCCGAGGCGACTCCGACTCTGAGGCGACTCCGACTCTGAGACTCCGACTCTGAGGAGACTCCGACTCCGAGACGACTCCGACTCCGAGGCAACTCCGACTCTGAGGCGACTCCGACTCTGAGGGGACTCCGACTCTGAGACTCCGACTCTGAGACTCTGACTCTGAGACTCTGACTCTGAGACTCTGACTCTGAAATTCATTAAATAATAAAAAAAATGCGTGGGGCTCCGCGCAATTTCTATGTCTAGCCAGGTACAGCTAAGCAGCTGGGGGCTGGGTGCTTTCTGGGCACCCCCCGCTGCAAATTGCAGCCCGCAGCCGCCCCAGAAGATGGCGCGTTCATTGAAGCGCCATCCTCTGGCGCTGAACCCCACTCTTCCAGCGGCCCTGGTGGCAGTGGCACGCTGGGTAATAAAGGGGTTAATACCAGCTTTGTTATACAAGCTGGTATTAAGCCCGAGATTCTTAATGTCAGGCCACGTTTGACCCAGCCACTAAGAATCTCCAATAAAGGGTAAAAAAAACACAACACAGAGAAAATTTTTTATTTGAAATAAAAAAAAAAAGCCATTAGGGACTCCATCTTTAATTAAAAAAATCCTCTTCTGTCCGACGTAGTCCAAAACGCGATGTCCTCTCTGCTACATCCCCTGTGCATAAATATAGATGTCTATGCACAGGGAATGAGCAGACTGAGAACAATCTCAGCACTGCTACATCATCTCTGTGAGCAGGCGGGCTCTAGGACCCTGGAGCTGCACAGAGAAGACAGCTGGACTCGGCTCGCAATGTAACAGCAGTTATTTGCGAGTTTCCCTGCTATCACTGGCACAGTAGCCAAGTCTAATGCAAACAATGGCAATCCTAGTTTTGTCAGCGTTTCTGACAAAACTAGGATTGATATTGATTTGCATTGGACTCATGCGAGTAATCACTGGGAAACTCGCAGAGTACCGAGTCCTGCGAGTCCCTTACTACTCGCCGAGTAACGAGTCCTAGCGAGTAGATTCGCCCATCCCTAGATAAGGTAAGATTTATGTTTGTACCATGTTAGCCAGTAGATAGAAAAATATTAAAATCTGAGAGTCTTCAGTGGTAGAAACTTCTTATCTATCCTTATATAAATTGTCCCAATATTTACTTCCCCTGCTGCTTTCTCCCTCCCCATACTGACCATTCTGTATTCTGCTTAACTTCACTTGTTTTACATACTGTATTATCCAATCCCCCATTTGTGTATAAATATGTGACTTCAGATTTTGTGTTATTATGAGCCTGATGAAGAGGCCTTAGGCTAGGGTCACACTTGGCATCCAGTTTTTCTGCATTTCCAAAACCTGATTCCAGTTTTGGAGATAGCCATGATTGCATCCCAAAAACGCTATGCATTAATGCTAAGCATTAACGCATGGTACCTATATGTTCCATGCATTAACGGATGCGTTTCTCATAGGGCCCCATGTTAAAAAAATGCATAGTTTTTTAGCAGTGCATTTTGACACTACGTTTTTTGTATGGGGGCCTATGGATCTGTTAAAAGCATCAGTTTTTCAAAATTTCTAAGTTGAAAAACTAATGCTTTTAACCCCTTCCCGACCCTTGGCCCACCGTTTGGGCCATGGAAAACAGTTTGTTCACGACCCATGGCCCAAGGGGTGGGCCATGCATTGATCGGGCTCCTGCGGCGCGTGTGAGCGGGTTAACTCAGGTGTCACCGTTGCTACTGCAAGGTGACAACCTGAAGTTAACCCCACGGGGAGTGGATTAACCCCCCCGTGCCCAGGGCCCCTCCGATCTGCAGTTTAAAACAGAAACTGCAGATCTGAGAAATCACAGCGATTCCCCCCTTCCAGATCTGATTGGAGCTCTCCAATCAGATCTGGACGGTGGATCGGCTGGTGCCCTCACCCTACTCAGCCCCCCCAGCTCCAGGAAGCATTAGGGCCCCCCCTTCCCGCCTATCGCCCCCCCCCCCTGCTCCTCCGATCATCTTTTTCTGCCGGCAGCTGCAGCCCTGGTGCAACCGCCGTCATTCCTCTGTGCGCCCCTGCCCCCTTCCTCCTCCAGCCCCTCCTGTGTCTTGTCCCCCTACCTCCAGCCCCCCTTATGTCCAGCCTGCCCCCCGCGTCCCCGCGATCCACCCGCCCTCCTCCTTCTCTAATGCAGTGCCGGCGGGCTCAGGCGCCCGCCGGTCAGCCTTCACAGCCTCCTCTCCCCCTGCTCATGCCTCCCCTTCCCCTGCTCATCCCCCCCACCTTCCCCTGCTCACTCTTCCCCCCCTGCCTAGCCCCCCACCTCTAGCCCCACTCACCCATTCCGGAGCAGCCCGCCGGACTCCGATGCAGCTGCGGTGTGGCCCCTCCTCCTCTCAGCGGCTCCTCCTCCTCATGGGTAAGTATGAATGAATGAATGAATAGTTGGATGGATGTGTGCGTGCGTCCGTGGATGTGTGTTAGTGTGTCCGTGCATGTGTGCGTATGTGGATGCGTGCGTGGATGTGCGTATGTGGATGTGCGTGAACTCCAGCGTCCGTGGATGTGTGCGTGCATCCGTAGATGTGTGTGTGCGTCCGTGGATTTGTGCATACGTGGGTGTATGCGTGGATGTGTGCGTGCGTGGATGTGCGTGAATTCCAGCGTGCGTGGATGTGTGCGTGCGTCCGTGGATGTGTGTGTGCGTCCGAGGATGTGTGCGTGCGTGGATGTGTGTATGTGGATGTGCATGAATTCCAGCATGTGTGGCTGTGTGCGTGCGTCCGTGGATGTGTGCATGCGTGGATGTCAGCGTGCGTGGATGTCAGTGTGCATGAATGTCAGCGTGCGTGGATGTCAGCGTTCGTGGATGCGTGCGTGCGTGGATGTGTGTATGTGGATGTGCGTGAATTCCAGCGTGCGTGGATGTGTGCATGCGTGGATGTCAGCGTGCATGGATCTCAGGGTGCGTGGATGTCAGCGTGTGTCCGTGGATGTCAGCGTGCGTGAATGTCAGCATGCGTGGATGTGTGTGTGCGTCTGTGAATGAGTGCATGCGTGGATGTCAGCGTGCATGGATGTCAGCGTGCATGGATGTCAGTGTGCGTGGATGTCAGCGTGCGTGGATGTGTGCGTGCGTCTGAGGATGTGTGCATGCGTGGATGTCAGCGTGCATGGATGTCAGGGTGCGTGGATGTGTGTGTGCTTCTGTGGATGTGTGCGTGCGTGGATGTGTGTATGTGGATGTGCGTGAATTCCAGCGTGCGTGGATGTGTGCATGCGTCTGTAGATGTGTGCATGCGTGGATGTCAGCGTGCATGAATGTCAGCGTGCGTGGATGTGTGTGTGCGTCCGTGAATGAGTGCATGCGTGGATGTCAGCGTGCATGGATGTCAGCGTGCGTGGATGTCAGCGTGCGTGGATGTCAGCATGCGTGGATGTCAGCGTCCGTGGATGTGTGCGTGAGTGGATGTGGATGTGCGTGAATTCCAGCGTGCGTGGATGTGTGCGTGCATCCGTGGATGTGTGCATGCGTCCGTGGATGTATGCGTGGATGTGCGTATGTGTATGTGCGTGAATTCCAGCGTGCGTGGATGTGTGCGTGCGTCCGTGGATGTGTGCATGCGTGGATGTCAGCATGCGTGGATGTGGATGTCAGCGTGCGTGGCTGTGGATGTCAGCGTGCGTGGATGTAGATGTCAGCATGCGTGGATGTCAGTGTGCGTGCGTGGATGTCAGCATGTGTGGATGTGGATGTCGGTGTGCGTGGATGTGGATGTCAGTGTGCGTGGATGTGTGCATGTGTGGATGTCAGCGTGCGTGGATGTGTGTGTGCGTCTGTGGATGTGTGTATGTGGATGTGCGTGAATTCCAGCGTGCGTGGATGTGTGCGTGCGTGCGTTCGTGGATGTGTGCATGCGTGGTGTCAGCATGCATGGATGTCAGCATGCGTGGATGTGGATGTCAGCGTGCGTGGATGTGGATGTCAGCATGCATGGATGTAGATGTCAGCATCTACATCCACGCATGCAAGGATGTCAGTGCCACCGGCACCAGGGCAACTGGAAGAGTCTGGGTACAGCGCCAGAAAATGGCGCTTCAATGAATGCGCCATTTTCTGGGGCGGCTGCGGGCTGCAATTCGCAGCATGGGGGGCCCAGAATGCTTGGGCCTCTCCATGCTGCGAATTCTAGCCCCCAGCTGCCTAGGTGTACCTGGCTGGACCAAAAATATGGTGAGCCCCACACCATTTTATTTTCTAGAATTAGTACTAGAAAGAAAAAAAAAAGGGCTACGCTGTATTTTTGGTTGCCACCCAGGTACAACGAGGCAGCTGGGGGCTGCTGGCAGTCCGTAGCTGCCAAGTTGTACCTGGCTGGACCAAAAATACGGCGGAGCCCCATGCCATTTTTTTTTTCTAGAATTAGAACTAGAAAACAAAATGGGCTTCGCTGTATTTTTGGTTGCCAGCCAGGTACAACGAGGAAGCTGGGGGTTGCTGGCAGTCCGTAGCTGCCAAGTTGTACCTGGCTGGACCAAAAATATGGCGAAGTCCCATATCATTTTTTTTTATTACTTCTACCAATAAAATGACAAGGAGCTTTGCCTTATTTTTGGTTGCCAGCCAGGTACAACTTGGCAGTTGGGGGCTGCAATCCTCATCGTGGAGAGACGCAAATGTTGTGGCCCCCACACTGCAAATTGCAACTCACAGCCACCCCAGAAAATAGCACATTAGAGGCGCCATTTTCTGGTGCTGTACCCCAACTCTTCCAGTTGCCCTTGTGCTGGCGGCACACAGGAGCACTCCATATGCGACATGGTGTCGGCTAACAAGTTGAATGGAAAATTAGCTCCAATTATTAGCGGACACCATGTCGCATATGGAAAGCCCCTGTGTGCCTAAACATTGAATTTCCCTCACAAGTGACCCCATATTGGAAACTAGACCCCCCCAAGGAACGTATCTAGATGCATAGTGAGCACTTTGAACCCCCAAGTGCTTCACAAATTGATCCATAATAATAAAAAAGTACTTTTTTTTCCACAAAAAAATTATTTTTTCATTTTTGCGGATCAATTTGTGAAGCACTTGGGGGTTGAAAGTGCTCACTATGCATCTAGATAAGTTCCTTGGGGGGGTCTAGTTTCCAAAATGGGGTCACTTGTGGGAGAGCTCCAATGTTTAGGCACACAGGGGCTCACCAAATGCAACATGGTGTCAGCTAACAATTTGAACTGATTTCGATTCAAATTATTAGCGGACACCATGTCGCGTTTGGTGAACCCCTGTGTGCCTAAACATTGGAGCTCCCCCACAAGTGACCCCATTTTGGAAACTAGACCCCCTGGGAACTTATCTAGATGGGTAGTGAGCATATTGAACCCCCAGGTGCTTCACAAATTAATGGAAAAAATTTTTTTGCGGAATAAAAGTACTTTTTATTTTTACAGATCAATTTGTGAAGCACCTGGGGGTTCAAAGTGCTCACTATGCATCTAGATACGTTGCCTTGGGGGTCTAGTTTCCAAAATGGGGTCACTTGTGGGGGAGCCCCAATGTTTAGGCACACAGGGGCTCACCAAACGCAACATGGTGTCAGCTAACAATTTGAGCTGATTTTTATTCAAATTGTTAGCGGACACCATGTTGCATTTGGAGAGCCCCTGTGTGCCTAAACATTGGAGCTCCCCCACAAGTGACCCCATTTTGGAAACTAGACCCCCAGGGAACATATCTAGCTGCATAGTGAGCACTTTGAACCCCAGGTGCTTCACAAATTGATCTGTAATAATGAAAAAAGAAAATTTTTGTGGAAAAAAAAGTGCTTTTTCATTTTAATGGATGAATTTGTGAAGCACCTGGGGCTTCAAAGTGTTCACTATGCATCTAGATACGTTCACTGCGGGGTCTAGTTTCCAAAATGGGGTCACTTGTGGGGGAGCCCCAATGTTTAGGCACACAGGGGCTCACCAAACGCAACATGGTGTCAGCTAACAATTTGAGCTGATTTTTATTCAAATTGTTAGCGGACACCATGTTGCGTTTGGAGAGCCCCAAACGCAACATGGTGTCAGCTAACAATTTGAGCTGATTTTTATTCAAATTGTTAGCGGACACCATATTGCGTTTGGAGAGCCCCTGTGTGCCTAAACATTGGAGCTCCCCCACAAGTGACCCCATTTTGGAAACTAGACCCCCCAGGGAACATATCTAGATGGGTAGTGAGCATATTGAACCCCGAGGTGCTTCACAAATTAATGAAAAAAAAGATTTTTGCGAAAAAAAGTACTTTTTCATTTTTACAGATCAATTTGTGAAGCAGCTGGGGGTTGAAAGTGCTCACTTTGCATTTAGATGCGTTCCTTTGGGGGTCTAGTTTCCAAAATGGTGTCACTTGTGGGGGAGCTCCTATGTGGAGACGCACAGGGGCTCTCCAAACGCAACATGGTGTCCGCTAACAATTTGAGCTCATTTTGCATTCAAATTGTTAGCGGACACCATGTCGCGTTTGGAGAGCCCCTGTGCGTCTCCACATTGGAGCTCCCCCACAAGTGACCCCATTTTGGAAACTAGACCCCCCAGGGAACATATCTAGATGAATAGTGAGCATATTGAACCTCCAGGTGCTTTACAAATTGATCTGTGAAAATAAAATAGTACTTTTTTTTTTCACAAAAATTTTCTTTTAGCCTAAATTTTTTCGTTTTCACATGAGCCACTGGATAAAATGTATCCTAAAATTTGTTGGGTAATTTCTCCTGAGTACACCGATACCTTATATGTGGTCATAAACCACTGTTTGGGCACACAGCAGGGCTCAGAAGGGAAGGAGCGCCATTTCACTTTTTGAATGTAAAATTAGCTCCAAAATTCAAATTGCGCTCCTTCCCTTCTGAGCCCTGCCGTGCGCCCAAACAGTGCTTTATGACCACATATGAGGTATCGATATACTCGGGAGAATTTGCACAACACATTTTAAGATCCATTTTATCCTGTTGCCCATGTGAAAATGAAAGAATTGAGGCTAAAAGAACATTTTTGATAAAAAAATTAAAATATCCATTTTTTGTTTCCACTTTGCCCTAGTTCTTGTGAAGCACCTGAAGGGTTAATCATCTTCTTGAATGTAGTTTTGAGTAGCTTGAGGGGTGCAGTTTTTGGAATGGTGTAACTTTTGGGTGTTTTCTGTCATGTACACCCCTCAAAAGGACTTCAAATGTTATGTGGTCACTAAAAAAAATGGTTTTGTAAATTTTGGTTGAAAAATGAAAAATTGCTCGTGAATTTTGAACCCTTATAACGTCCTACCAAAAAAAATTTTTTTGTTCCAAAATTGTGCTGATATGAAGTAGATATGTGGGAAATATTATTTAATAACTTTTTTCTGTCACATATCTCTCTGGTTTATCAGAAAAAAAATTAAAAATGTGAAAATTGTGAAATTTTCAAAATTTTTGCCATATTTTTGATTTTTTCACAAATAAACACAAAAATTATCAACTTAAATTTAATACTTGCATGAAGCCCAATGTGTCACGAAAAAACAATCTCAGAATTGCTAGGATCGGTTGAAGCGTTCCAGAGATATAACCTCATAAAGGGACACTGGTCAGAATTGCAAAAAAGGCCAAGGTCTTTAGGGTCAAAATGGGCTGGGTCCTGAAAGGGTTAACAGATCCAGGGCTCAAGTGTGACCCTAGGCTCAGAGTCTCGAAAGTTTGCTATTTGTCACCCTCTGTTCAGTTAGCCATTATTAATCACTGAGGACTCTCTAGTTTTAATATTTTTCTAACAAAATGTACTAATAAAGATGTTGAAGAAATGATGCTCACTAGTAATCAGAAGGGTCAAGAACATGATTCCAAACTATATTGCATGCTACAAAATCATGTGTGGTGCCAAATTACAATAAATAATCCAGGTTTTCGCTAGATGCACTGCAAACTTTGCTTCTATTGGAAAATGTACCTGATGAGAAATAAAAAAAATCCTGAAAAAAATAACAATAAGTTCATAAATATTTATTACCACAATTTTTAGGATCTGTGTGTAATGAATCCCAAATATGCGTATTTTAACGAGAGCTTGGTCTTATTTTTGGAGTGTTGTTGGCCTAACTTTATTTTTGCACAGGTTGAAAGAAAGCCTATCTTCAATCTTGTCTTATGGCTGCACAGCAGAATGTAAAATATCTCACCAAATTTAGTAATCTTCATTTTCTTGCACATGCAGAGAATTTAATAAGAGAACTCATATCAGAGAGTCAACAATCTTCACTAATTAAATTATAACACTTTCATAGGAAAAAAAACTATCACTATGTTATAGAAAATATAATTTATTCAAGAGACAGATGAAATCACTTACTCATTGCCCTTCCTCCTGTCTTCACACTTTATTACACAAGTGCGTCTGTAAAATTGTAAGATTTTAGGATTGTGATGTTTACTTGCAAAGGACTCAAGACTGATAATTTCCTCGGAAAAGTGTTATCGTTAGCAATTAACCCATCTAGGAAGTCAGTCACACATCTTTATCTAAAGATATATGTTACCCTGTGGGAAACAGGCATTTGACTTGTTTTTTTTATCAGCAAGGAATATTAGGCTCAATAAATATGTCTTGTATTTATTACATCTGTTTAATTAACCTGCACAGTTTATCATACTTGTCATTTTTAGTATTATAGCATGATAATGAGATAGAACATAAAATAGATCTATTAGTCTGGATTCACACATCACACACTTTTTCCAAGCAGTTTTTTGAGTCAAAACCAAAAATGGATGTAAAAAAATGATTACCGTAGCTTTTCATAAAGGTTTCTTTTTCCTTTTCCACTCCTCACATTGGATCCAACTTCACCAATACTACCCCAACACCTGCCACAAAACTGCAATTGTGGTTTCATCCTCAGAGCAGTTGATTGCAATATCAATTATTTCTAAAGTCTCTTAAACGGCATAAAAGGCTCTAGAGATGAGCGCATCCACCAGAGGATCAACATAAGTAGACATTCACATAAATCACAGGTCCCCATAAATCTGAACACTGTCCAAGTGGATTTGCAAGGATCAGACAAATAAAAAGACATTTGCCTGGCACCATTTCAACACCGGTAAAAACAGAATAATGGTGTCAGGAGCGGCGAAGCAGCATCACCATAATGCCCAGCTTGTATCATATAACATAGTCTACTGGTGCCAATTTGGGGGTCTATCACAGGCAGTATAAAAGTTGAAGGCCAACCAAGGAGAGCTACTTTGTACTCGTATTTTATGCTTATACAGAGTAGGGATTAGAGCACACAACTTATTTCACCTAGTTATCGAAAAAGACCTAGTCTGATTGTGGTGTATTACTTTTAGTGCTCAAGGAGATAGAAAATAGGAGTGGTAGTCTCAGTCTGTGAATACTAATCCAAAGATTCTTTGATGAAATAGGGGAGGCTCAAAAAGTTAATAGTAAAAATTGCTTATCATATATGGCCAGCCATCACTACAATAAATAGGATACTCAATAATGTTGCATGAACTGGTCACCAGCCAGGAGCTGTACGGGTACAGAGACTGAGTGTTATTGAGTGGGTGGAGGGTGTGCAGCCAGATGATACAAAGTACCAGATTTTGAAAAAATTATAGTAAGGCCAAAATGGGAATAGTTAGATAAGTGCAGTGATAATCTAGTCTTAAGAAATGCATTTTTATGGCACACTTACAGTGGGTATTGAAAAATGGTAATATTGGGTTTAGAAAAGTTATTAGAAGGATGAAACATGAATGCTTCAGTTTTGACAGATTCAGTTCTGGATAGAAGGAAGAGATAATGTTAAAGAGAGCAGACAAGCACTGGTATTTTGTAGTAATTTGCTAAATTAGGAAGAGGGAAAAGGAAGGCAGCTGCCCAGACAAATTACTCCCAGGATTCCAGACACTGGATCAATGGCATGGCAACCATCCTTAGTAATCCAAAACAAATTAGGTGGATCCAGCGTACATTCTAGCATTAGCTAATGACTAAGGGGAGGACCCCGAAACGCGTATAGCGGGACCCACGGGGTTGTGATGATTTTATTTATGTGTCAATAAACACATTAAGTAAGCAGAATGTATGCTGGATCCACCACATTTGTTTTGGATTTTGTAGTAATGCAGGGGTGATGTCAGGAGTCAATGTGTATAATTAGGTAACAGAAGCATAGAGATAGTACTGAAAACTGAATCTACTTATGGTTTGTCCAATAAAGGCAGTATATAGTGAGAGGAACCCTCTGCCATTCTCTCCTTTCATCTTATGTCTCTCCTTCATCTCTCTATCTTTCTCTGTCCCTCTATCTCTTCCCTTTTTTTCCCACACAATTACTAACTTTTCTGTATTGTAATATGAGGCAAATTTCTGTAAAATAATTTGATTCAAGGAAGTCCGACCTCTGGGCACTGGGGTCTGGGTGGTGGGGGAGATAGAAAGAGAGGGCGCAAATCTAAGTGCAGATTATAAAGTATGGTGATAGATAATAGGTTTTGTGCTCACCCTTTTGATGTCTTTATTTTCTCATGAAACAATTCCTTGTGGTTGATCCACTCTTTAGTGTGCTTGCCTCCTGGTTTGCAGCTACGTCCCAGAAATGACAGAGCTCCCAGCCCGGAGTCTGTTAGGTGTGTCCACAGAAAGAGATTATCTGGTGTATAGACAAGCACTCCCAGGTCCAGAAAGACACAATCCAAATTCTTCTTATTTTCCAAAGTAGTAGTTTATTCCATAAGTAATATAGTGGAGAACATACAACGCGTTTCGGCTTTACAGTAGGGATAAGCCTTCCTCAGGTATACATGTGTACTAATATTTTGTCTTTATATAGGCTCTGAGCTCTTAGATAATTAAACTAATTATGCTAATTGCTAGGTCAGGTTGCCTGGTTAATGAGAAATCCCTGATTGCTTCTCCTTAATTCTCTGGGAGACCTCTGCTTTTTTCTATATCTATAAATAAAGTGTATATTTCTATTTCAATATTTAAGTGCATAATAATTAGTAAAAGATAAAAGTTGTATGTTCATAATAAAACAACACAATAAAAAAATATATACAATAAATTACATTAAAATCTATGTCTTCATAATAAAACAACATCATTATTCATTTTAAAACCATTTTTTTATTGAGGTACTGCCATCTCAATGCAAGCATGCTCTCATAGATCTAATGGGTTATCCAGATGTATTATCTACATGTATACATCTGATTTTCTAAATATGCTATAAAAATGTCTGAAAGACTTCTCTCTTTTGTCCTCCATATTTAACAAACTAATTTCCAAATCTATCTTGTTATTAACATTTTTTATATAGCAGGACCAACTTCTCTGTCTTATTTTATATATAGTCGGGTGTTAGAACTGACCAATTATTTCCGGGATAAATTCCTTGACGAGTTACCTTTCTCATTTTATCGACTTACACCTGCAAAGCTATGTAAAAGCATTACCATCTTATTTACGAGACTCCTCTCAACTTATTCAAGAACTTCAACCAATGGACTGGGGGGTGGATCAATTGTTTATCACCTCAATGCACTATACTCTAATATCGACCATTTATTGGGTATAAATGTAGTGGAATTTTTTCTACAAAGTGACAGGAGGATGCCAGCAAAACAAGTTGAACACAACCTATTTGAATTCCAGGGGCAACTCTTTCTACAGCGTCTTCGTACCGCGATGGGGATTCGGGTAGCCCCAAGTTTTGCTAACTTGTTCATGGGGCTATTCGAGTCCCTGTCGCCAATTACATCTATGAAATATAAAAATAATATTTTACTGTACAAACGCTATATTGATGATTTGATTATCATATGGAAAGGAGAAAGGAAAACAGCAGATAAACTAATTGCTGAACTAAACAATAACGATTGAGGAATATCCTTCACTGCTAACATAGATCCGGAAAAAGCCACGTATCTCGATCTAGAAATCAGTCATGAAAATGGAAAAATCATCACCAAAACCTTTTTAAAAAAAGTAGATGTAAACGGCTATCTTGATTATAAAAGTGCACACTACCAAAAGTGGAAAAGTAATATTCCATATAGTCAGTACCATCGCATGAGGAAAAATAATACTGAATTACTTGATTATAAGGAACAATCCAAAATCATAACAAAAAGATTTTTGGAAAAACAATACCCCAAAAAATTGATAAATGAAGCATACAAAATTACCGTATATACTCGTGTATAAGCCGACTTTTTCAGCCCAAAAATTGGGCTGAAAAGTCCCCCCTCGGCTTATACACGAGTATATACATGTGTGTGCTGAGTGTGACGGGGACGGGGGCTCTGACTGGGGGCAGGAGGAGGCAGGAGGGGGCTGCAGTGACACCGCGCGGTCACGTAGGCCCGCCTCATTGATATGCACGCATCCCCCTGTCCATCCCCGGCAAGGGGATGCAGTGCATATTGCCGGACACAGCCCCTGGCGGCCCCCGGCAGTGGTATGCATCCCCAAAACCCCCCGCCTAGTACCGGGCCCCCATGCTGCGGCACAGCATACAGTAGTTCATACACTACCATCTCTCCCTGCAGCGCGCGGCTCCTCCATGTCCCAGCCGGCATCTTCCTGTAGTGTCATGTGACTGGCGCGTCACATGACACTACAGCAACAAGCCGGGCGGGAGATGGAGGAAGCGCGCGCTGCAGGAGATGGTAATGTATGAACTACTGTATGCTATGCCGCAGCATGGGGGCCTGGTACTAGGCGGGGGGGCTGTATACCACTGCCGGGGGCCCTGTATATCACACTGCTGGGGGCTGCAGTATACACCTGTGCTGGGGGCTGCTATATAAACCCCCGGGGGCCTGCTGTATAAACCCCCGGGGGCCTGCTGATACCCCGGGGGCCTGCTGATACCCCGGGGGCCTGCTGATACCCCCGGAGGCCTGCTGATACCCCTGGGGGCCTGCTGATACCCCTGGGGCCTGCTGAATACCCCTGGGGGCCTGCTGTATACCCCTGGGGGCCTGCTGTATACCCCTGGGGGCCTGCTGATACCCCTGGGGGCCTGCTGATACCCATGGGGCCTGCTGTATACCCATGGGGGCCTGCTGTATACCCCTGGGGGCCTGTTGATACCCCTGGGGCCTGCTGAATACCCCTGGGGGCCTGCTGAATACCCCTGGGGGCATGCTTATACCCCTGGGGGCCTGCTTATACGCCTGGGGGCCTGCTGTATACCACTGGGGGCTGCTGTATACCATACTACTGGGGCCTGTATACCACACTGCTGGGGGCTGTATACCTCACTGCTGGGGGTTGTATACCTGTGCTGGAGTCCACCCTCGGCTTATACGTGAGTCAATAAGTTTTCCCAGTTTTTGGGGGCAAAAGTAGGGGGGTCGGCTTATACACGGGTCGGCTTATACACGAGTATATACGGTAATCTAGAAAAATCACAAGAACAATGTTTAAAAGTAAAAAAGTATGATTCAAATATGTGCACACTAATTCAGACAGAAAAACCACTTGAAAATAAGCTGCTGAAATGCGGTGAAAATAAATGGCACTATAACTTTATCACCGCCTACAACAAAAATAATAAAAAAATTAGGGACATTTTACAAAAGAATTGGTTTATTCTCCGACAAGACCCTCTTCTACGTGAGATCCTCCCTGAAAAACCGGGGATCACATTTTGAAGAGGAATAACAATAAAAAATATAGTGGCACCAAGCCGCCTAAAAAAAACACTGGTAAACTTGAAAAAACAGGGTCTCCTAGTTTCAAGAGCGCAAACAGTGAAAAAGGGGTCATACAGATGTTACCAAAAAAAATGCCAATGCTGCAGTACTATCACACATGGGGAACAGAATATAAAATCTAATAGCACTGGAGAAATCTTTCCTTTACAAAACCATCTGAACTGTACAAGCAATTTTGTTGTATATTTAATAACCTGCAGCTGCGGCTACAGTATGTAGGTCGGACCACGCAAATGGTCCGAACACGACTGAACGCCCACAGACATAATGCAAAAGTGGGCTATTTAAAACATAGTCTCTCACGTCATTTGCTGATAACACATAAGAGAGAGTTTAAAATAAAAATAACTCTCATAGAACAGATTCCTTTAGATGCCCCCAACCGAATACAGCAACTAAATAGGAAAGAGGCGTTTTGGATGTACAGATTACGAACCCTCTATCCTGATGGATTAAATGATAAAATTGAAAATATATAATGTCATACGATCTAATGATTACCATCTCTTTAAAAGAACTTAAGACCTTACTTAGGCGATAATGATATATAAACTTCTTTATCTCTCTCCCCATTGGGGATCTATATGGCTGCCTATAACGTCTTTATCTGAGGTTGCGTTAAAGTCCATCTGATGACCAGTGTATACCTCTGGAAAAGGAGAGAGTCGGGTGGCGCTATCCTTAAATCAATTGCAATAATGTAATGGACTGCATGGAAGTCAGTTCTAACACCCGACTATATATAAAATAAGACAGAGAAGTTGGTCCTACTATATAAAAAATGTTAATAACAAGATAGATTTGGAAATTAGTTTGTTAAATATGGAGGACAAACGAGGGAAGTCTTTCAGACATTTTTATAGCATATTTAGAAAATCAGATGTATACATGTAGATAATACATCTGGATAACCCATTAGATCTATGAGAGCATGCTTGCATTGAGATGGCAGTACCTCAATAGAAAAATGGTTTTAAAATGAATAATGATGTTGTTTTAATATGAAGACATAGATTTTAATGTAATTTATTGTATATATTTTTTTATTGTGTTGTTTTATTATGAACATACAACTTTTATCTTTTACTAATTATTATGCACTTAAATATAGAAATAGAAATATACACTTTATTTATAGATATAGAAAAAAGCAGAGGTCCCCAGAGAATTAAGGAGAAGCAATCAGGGATTTCTCATTAACCAGGCAACCTGACCTAGCAATTAGCATAATTAGTTTAATTATCTAAGAGCTCAGAGCCTATATAAAGACAAAATATTAGTACACATGTATACCTGAGGAAGGCTTATCCCTACTGTAAAGCCAAAACGTGTTGTATGTTCTCCACTATATTACTTATGGAATAAACTACTACTTTGGAAAATAAGAAGAATTTGGATTGTGTCTTTCTGGACCTGGGAGCGCTCGTCTATACACCAGATAATCTCTTTCTGCAAAAGAATTTGGATTTTTGGGGAATATTAGGTGATCCAAAGAAAATTTTAAAACATTTGCTTTTCTCTATATTAAACCAAGTCATTGTAGAAATTAAGACTTCCCCCTTTACTTCTCTGGAACTTATTCGCTTATTAGCATACTGTACCAATGCTACCTTCTATTTAATTATAATATCACTAGCTGTGAGCCTGATGCAAATGCATCGGGATTCTAGAACGTGCATTAATTTGATTATAGTAGTTATAGCTGGTGTGAGGACTTTTTGGGGGGTGTTCAATACTTTTTGGGGGGGGGTTGAATACTTTTTGGGGGGTGTTCAATACTTTTTTGGGGGGTTCAATACTTTTTTGGGGGGGTTCAATACTTTTTTGGGGGGGTTCAATACTTATCGGGGGGTTCAATACTTTTTGGGGGGGATCAATACTTATTGGGGGTCAATACTTTTTGGGGGGGGTTCAATACTTTTTGGGGGGTTCAATACTTTTTGGGGGGGTTCAATACTTATTGGGGGGGTTCAATACTTTTTTGGGGGGTTCAATACTTATTGGGGGGGTTCAATACTTTTTTGGGGGGGTTCAATACTTTTTTGGGGGGTTCAATACTTATTGGGGGTGGTTCAATACTTTTTTGGGGGGTTCAATACTTATTGGAGGGGGTTCAATACTTTTTGGGGGGGTTCAATACTTATTGGGGGGGTTCAATACTTTTTGGGGGGGTTCAATACTTATTGGGGGGGTTCAATACTTATTGGGGGGTTCAATACTTTTTGGGGGGTTTCAATACTTATTGGGGGGGTTCAATACTTATTGGGGGGGTTCAATACTTTTTGGGGGGGTTCAATACTTTTTGGGGGGTTCAATACTTATGGGGGGGTTCAATACTTATTAAGGGGGGTTCAATACTTTTTGGGGGGTTCAATACTTATTGGAGGGGGTTCAATACTTTTTGGGGGGTTCAATACTTATTGGGGGGGTTCAATACTTTTGGGGGGGTTCAATACTTATTGGGGGGGGTTCAATACTTTTTGGGGGGGTTCAATACTTATTGGGTGGGGTTCAATACTTATTGGGGGGGTTCAATACTTTTTGGGGGGTTCAATACTTTTTGGGGGGGTTCAATACTTATTGGGGGGGTTCAATACTTTTTTGGGGGGTTCAATACTTATTGGGGGGGTTCAATACTTTTTTGGGGGGTTCAATACTTATTGGGGGGGTTCAATACTTATTGGGGCTGAGTGCTCGCAATGGCCGCGAAGCGGGCATTGCGAGTCGCTGGCCGAAAATCGAACCAGAGGCTCGGCCACAAAGTTAGCGATTTACCGCTCAGGCAGCGACTCGCGCTACATGAGCGGTAAATCGCTAACTTTGTGGCCGAGCCTCTGGTTCGATTTTCGGCCAGCGACTCGCAATGCCCGCTTCGCGGCCATTGCGAGCACTCAGCCAGCGACTCGCAATGGCCTCGCGGCCATTGCTCGCGCAGGCTAACGACTCGCATTGGCCGCTACGCGGCCAATGCTTCGCTCGTGGTGACGTCACATAGTGACAAAGCCACGGCGATTTCGGGGTCCGACACGATTTTGCCTACGGCAATTATAGAGTAGATGCTTCTAAACATGTAACTTCCAGGTACCTCAGTGTTATGAATGGGGATGCCCCAGGCAGTAATAACCCTGTAATGTGTATTAAGAAGTCACTCTGTTTGTGATATATTTTCCTTTATAAAAAATAAGTGTTAAGAAGTCACCTATTCCATTTATTTCACTTGTTTCTACCTTCTTGCTTGTATTAAATCTTGACGTTAACTAATGAAATCTGCTGATAATCAGAGTACCTGTTTATAGGCATACAGTTAACAAGGCTCATAATAAAGACCCTATTGGATAATATTGAGGAGATGTGTAAATAAAAACACATATCATAAAATCTTTTAATGAACCTTTCCTAAACCTTGATAAGTATAAGTGTATATCACTATTATGACATTCCCATCATAGTAGCGTATTTAGGAATGTTTCAAACACCATTTTGTTTTTCTTGTATTTTTTAAGCCAATGCCAGATGGGATTCTCGCTAAAAGCAAAAATATAAATCCTTGTTTCGTGTTTTCCATTTCTTTTAAATCCTCTTCACTATTTGGTATAAAAACTGGATCAAAAGGTGTGATTTTTTTTTCATTTACAAAAAATGCTGTGAGTGAAACTATATTTAAAATGTTTACACATGTTTATTACGTGTTTTAATTCCATTGAGTAGCACATCTTGAGTAAATTAAAGAGCTCTAATAAAAGTACCAAAATGATTACACTGGGGAACAATTTGAAAAAATTTTTCTGTTGAGTTAGGTTTTTGAGCTGATTTATACTAAAATTGGCATGCTGATTCCAAAAATGTAGTCAGTTTTTTTCTAGCACGTCAAGTTTTTCCTCCACAACTTACCTGCCAGAGAAGCACAATTGCACTGATATCTGTAATAAGACTTGTTATCTGATTACAATTCGACTCATATAGAGCTACGTGGCAACTTGTAAGAGTAGTCATAACTGAGACATGCCTATTTCTTATATATTTCATTTTTTGTTCCTATTTGTACTATTTAAAAAACAAAAAAAAAAAAAAAACACTTTTTAGGTACAGTGGTTTACATATTTTTGAGAAGACAAAAATTCTATAGTTCAAAAACTTGACATGATAGAGAAAAACTGAGATCATTTCTGGATTCAGCATCCAAAAATTAATTAAGAAAAGTTGTCTGACCTAACTCCTAAAAAATTGTGTTCCCCAGTGTTATTTATATGAGACCTGGACAAGTCCTTAACTCTTTTATCACTGTTAAAGTGTATGAAGGTCAAAAGTGCGTATCCATGTTGGAGTGTTGGTCTTGTCACCAGGTGGGTTAGGGACACTCTGATGCATTTCCATTCTTGAGCTTCCACAGGGGGTGAAACGCGTCGGGGCACAACTACTAAGGTGTGGAAGTAGTTTTGGGAAAGTATAAAGGGGATCCATATTGGACATGAAAAAGATATTACTCAAAATTGGTGTATTGAACTGTGAGAGTCTTGTCTAATGGGGGTTTCTGCTCTAATAGACAGTACTTATATTTTTGGTGAGCTACATATGATTTTAGGCTTGTGTGTCTATAATATATTAGATCCAGGCCATTATTGATAAAACTATATGCCACAGATATACTTCCAAGCAAGTTTGAGTTTGTAATTGTGACTCTGTGGAGTCTCTAACTATGTAACATACTGTACCTTGGATTGTAATAATGTATGTGAGTCACAGTGAATATTTTGGCTATTGATTTATCATTATAGTACACCTAGGTCCCCCCTTTTTGATAATAGGGTTGTATGCCACAAATGTAATTATAAGTAACTGTCATTTAATTTGCCATCTCCACCACAAAGGTATCGAATCTCTTTAACATTGATTGTTTACTGGTTGTATTTACCTATTGTGTCACTTAAAAAAAAGGTTTTACCTCTCCTGTCATACTCTTGACTGAACCATGGCATTTGTCACTTTTTAATCATATTTAGCATGCAATAAGCAGCTTGCCACATTTCTACTACTGTGTTTTTCAAATAAAACATTTTTGCCCATATTGGCATTTCTGGTTACATGGATTTATTGTGGGTATAAATTCTCCCATCTGTAAAAAACGGTGTAATAATAACTCCCTATGTAGGTCATTACGCTACTGCTGTGAATGCTGGCTGCTGATGCACTGCTCTGTATATCACCAGTGCTCAGAGGATCACAGCTTAAAGGGAATCTCTTACCACATTTGACCTATCAAACTATTAATAGATGCATACAGGTTACAGAATGCTGAAAATATTCATACATGTCTGCCTCATATCAGATGCCTTGTTGCTGATAAATGTTTTATCATTGTATGTAAATGAGCTGTCCCAGGCTATGGGGCAGATGCTGCCTGGAAGAAAACTCCACCTTCACATCTGAAAAAAATGTGTTTCCTAGAAGTCAAGTTTCATTTTTCCTGTTCTGTGTCAGTTACTTGTCTCACACTGGTAACTCCCTTTTTACTTAAAATAAGCTCTGGAGGCGGATTTATCTTCCAGACTGCATCCGCCCCATAGCCTGGAACAGCTCATTTATTTAAAGTGATAAAAGATGATTTCTGCACAACAAGGCATCAGATATCAGGCATACAAGTATGATTATTTTCAGCAATCTTTTACCTGCATACCTGTGTTAATAGTTTAGAAAGGTCAAATGTGGTGACAGATTCCCTTTAAATTCCCTTGCTAAGAGAGCTATTAAATTAAACACTGCAAAAAGTAAAAAAAAAAGTTTAAAAACATGAAAAAAATTAAATAAAAAAAATAAAATTTCAAATCATCCTCTTTTTGCTGCATTAAAAATAAAACAAAACAAAAGTGTAAAAATACATATGTCCATTATCACTGTGTTCAGAAATGTCAGATCTATCAAAATATAAAATAAATTAATTTGCTTGGTAAAGAGAGTAATAGCAAAAAATTTAAATTTCAAAATCCTATTTTTTGATCACCACAGGATTGCAATAAAATGCAATTAGAGGCGAATAAAACATTGTGAACATCATCTCATCACACAAGAACTAAGCCATCACACATCTTTAGATGCCGAAAAGAAAATGTTATGGATCTTCGAAAATGGCAATAAAATGGATTTTTTTTAACTTACAAATTTACACATTTTTTCACCTGCTAAATAAAAAAAAAACAATCCATATTTTTTATGTACATACTTGTAGTGACCTGGAAAATCATACTGCCAGGTCAGTTTTACCATACAGTGAACATAGTAAATAAAAAAAAAACACTGTGGATTGCACTTTTTTTGCAATTTAACAGGACTTGGAATACTTTTCCCATTTTCCAATACTCTATATGGTAAAATGAATGGTGTCATTCAAAATTAAAACTCATCTCACAAAAATACAAGACACGTATGTCTATATTGATGGAGAAATAAAAAATGTTATTGTTCTTGAAAGAAGGGGAGGAAATAATGAAAATGAAATGATGGAAAATCACCTGGAGTGAAGGGGTAAAATCTGCTGATTTTCTTTATATTGTAGCTATGAGTATTATCAAAAAGTAGCTTACTGACAAAAACAGTATCCTGTTTCATAATACACTGTTGTTATAAGCTACAATAATTGTTTGTATTACTTTTTAATCTAGATTTGCTTTCTCATACAAAAGTACAACGCAATACTTTAACATATACAGTGTTATAATCTTTAGCCATCAAGATGTAATAGTCTTCAGCAAAAATTATATTCAGTTTCTACTAAAACGATTACACAACAGATTTAACAGACCAGCCAGAGAAGCCGAGGAAATCAACTCCACAATAATGTTTTTTTTTTCTGATTTGCGTTCTGCATGAGCAACATAGACAATAGCACAAAATACGGCACTGTATAATGGAGACAATTGAGATACAAGATTGCATTTACTTTTATCTTATTCTCAGCAGAATTATTTGCTTCAGCCATAAATAAATCACTGTATAGCATCACTTCCATTTATTTAAAGGCGCTGGCAGAGGCGTCATTTATAGCTCGAGTTCATGAAAGCTTACCGAGATAACATGGGTTCAAAGTAAGGCCCTTTTCATTGCTTTTCACATTGACTATAGAAATCACTTTTCTTCAACACTCAGATATCCCTCAAGTTCTGTCAAAAAGCGAAAATAAATTTCCTAACCAAAACTGAGAAGTCCTTGGCTTTTCAAATGACTGTAAATTGCACAGCTAAGTGCATATAGCCACAGGGCTGTCACAGTCACTTTTCTTGACAATTCATCATAGCATACTAATTCCATAATATCATTACTGCGT